>CM060952.1:33434589-33924535 GCA_030765055.1 Mantis religiosa | reverse complement strand
AAAAAATCCCTTAAGAGTATAAACTAAGAACAGCTAATACAATTAATAAAAAGATATATAAAATCTTTAAGTAATCAACATCATTAATCCTGACTTTTATATCCTTTATTTAGTTATACATCCCTTTTCATGAAGATGAAAACAATTTCATAGTATGAACGGGCAGAGACAGACTGAAAAATTCAATGCCATAGCCGGGGATTTGAACTTAACTGGAACTTAAATGGGGCTGGAGTTCCTTGAATTTCTCAAAAGCAAACCACTACTACAGAGAGCCCAGAATTAAGTTTGAATTTTGGGTTTAATACACATCTTATATTCTGTGTCTACATCACAGTTTCTTGACTCAATAAAGGCCATGTTCTCTGACATCATTTCGACACGCCTTGCTCCATATATTTATGAGAGAGTAAAATGTATTCCTAAGTCTCAGAACGTACAAAGCGCAATTTAAACTTATTGGGAGCTTACTGCATGTGTACTGAACAAAGTAAAACGCGTCATTACTTCAAATAGAGTAGGTTTTGAATTAAACAATACAGTAGGCTGCTTCAATATGTGACTTTGGATTGAACAAATACAGACAAAAGCTAAGCTAATAAGAACAACAATGTTTATTTCAGAGCAAAATCTTCCTGAAAGTAGTTACTCATGGCACAACTTTCAGAAAGACAACGAATTGAAATACTAATGATGATGATCGAATATGGTAATAGGAGGAGGACCCAGGTAGAGGTTTGTGTCTTGTTTAATGAAATGCATACACAACGAAGGATTACTCTTTCTACGGCAAGCAAAATTTTGAAAAATTCAATGAAACTGGAAGTACTAAAAATAATGAAATTCTGGAAGGCCAGAACGAGTGATAATTGTGTGTAAGACATGTGTAACATGATAATTCTGTTTATTCATTCTCATTTTTCACTACAGTAGACAAGTGAATTAAAGTCACTCGTTTATCATAAATTTGTACAAATAAGGTGATTGTTCTAAGAGTGAGGTAGAGAGGTATAAATCTCTGAAGCTATATAACAAGTTTACGAAGCTTGCAAAGGTCATCATTGATTAGTTATTGTATTACTCTTTAGAGTTCAAATAATAAACGATTGGTAATCGATATATAAGAGTTCAAAGCCACTGCCTCGGGGCAGACAGTCTGAACTTTGGCTGTCTCCATTATGTTGAGTATCTATTCTGTATGTCATTCTTATTTTGAAGTATATTTCTATTGTATTTTCCTTAGGTGAGTTTGCATAGGTTGAGTCCACATAGAATGTAAGGGCATAATGATGGTGGGACAGCTCATACCATACAGGCTACAAGACGTGTAGATGTCCCTAATAATAGTAATTCCTGGTTGCAAGACCCGTCCCAATATTGAAGCAGCCCAGAGACCGAGGAACCAAGCAGCCCTCTGTTGTACGCAGGGAATATGCTTTCTTTAAAGGAAGCGTCAACGCTAACATGTAACCCCCAAATCACATATAGAACTGGACAGGCGTTTAGCGGCTTTGATGATACCACGATCCATCAGATGCAGTGGATAAAAAATAGTTTGACACGTTACTACAGACCTTGGTTCTTTCTTTTGTTGTCCCTCTCCCGCTTTAGATCACTTCGTACCCTACGCTTCTAGAAAAATCTTGATCCATGTGTCCATATCTTCCACTGGAAGGAGCAGTCAGATGACTTTAAACGGCGGTAGACTGAGGAAAGCCTATGTTTCCTTCTTAGTTCCCAGGATAGTCTACGGCAGTACCCTTATGGTCAGTAACATCGGAGCTCACATTTCCCTTGGTGGTTGATACGAAGGATTAGGCGTGCACCACCTCCTGGACAATTCTCTGCGAACTTGCTATCTAGGTCAGCCAGGGTGGGGAGTCTAGAGTCCTGAGGGCTCCAGGGACTCTGCGACCACTCCAAGAAAATGAAATAATTTAACAATAAAAGTAATAAAAACTAAAAACTAAAAATTGCATTCCAACCCAAGAGTTTGTAAGTTTAATTTTGTTTCTCCTCTATTGCGTGGTGCATAGTTCTCATAATGCCTTTGGCAGTGCGCACTTGAATTTCGTATTCTTCGAGAGTTATGTTCCATTTACAATCTACAGAAGAGTTTTTGTGAATTCAGTACTTCCTCTACTTAATACTAAGCAGTAGAATAAAAATGATATACAGAGTGTCCCAAATTGATGTATACACTACTTGAACTGTTATTTCTCTGCAACTAAATGAGACAGAAATACAGTTTTGTTTATCCACAAGGCACTTGAAAACCACAGCAACACGTTCATAGATCTTCATGTCTTTATAAACATCAATGGCGGCGAGATTATCATTCGAGGAACGTAAGTGTATACTGAAGTGTTATTTCAAAGTGGAGAGTATTGTTGAAGTACAACGACGTTGGTAGGATGAATTTAGGAGCCACCACAAACAAGGGTAATAACAACCAGAATTCGAGACAGTTTGAAGACAATGGAACGGTGCAAGATGTGTTGAAAGGTAGTTGCAGAAGAAAGAGAAGTTCCACTGATAAGGAGAGTACTGTTGCAGTCATACAGGTTTTTGTACAGTCCCCAAAGAAGTTAGTGAGGTCATGTTCTCGTAAGGTTGGTATCAAGAAAAGCAGTGTTCGTCGAATTTTGCGTGGCCAAAAATGGAAGCCTTACATTCCCCAGACTTCTCCACGCCATAAATGAAGCGCTCCAGATAGGCGACTACAATTTTGTGAGCAGTTCCTGTAGAAGTATGACGAAAGAGAAGATTTTCTAGACATTTTGAGCATTTACAGGCTTAAAAAATAAAACACAACAAAAGTTGTATTTCTGTCTCATTTTGTTGCGGAGAAATAACAGTTCAAAGACTGTATACATCAATTTGGGATCCTCTGTATTTGGTAAAACAAATGCATACGTTGCATGAATGAGTGACAATATACACAATTCCTCTCGTAATATGATTCGGAAAGGAATTAAAATACAATGAAATAATTTTAAAACATGCCTTCAAACAATTTAATTTGGTAGTCAATAGATTCTCTTAAAACAAAGAACCATCAAACTCAAGGATCAGTCTAGCTACATTTGGTGTGTGTGAATGCGTCTCTCGTAAGGAATACGTCACTGATAATGACAACAATAGATCTGTAATTTCTTAATACATATTTAATGTCATTTACATGGGACAATTATGTAGTATAACTCAGCAATTTGGAATCAGCTAACGATGATGAACAAAGGGATATGCACCTTCAGTAACCTTAATTTAAGAAGAACAACTTTGCTATTTCAGTATCTGTGCAGTGCTTTCACGGAAGAACTGCTGACGATCATAAACACTTTTCAGTATTGTTGAACATTATAAAGTCTGAGAAACTTATCTCAACCATGACTGCTTGATCAATATGCTGCAGTCCAATCATTTACTTCATTCATTTAAGAGGGCTCAGCTAAAGCCTTTCCCTCAGCCTAACTTGGATGTTTTCATTTGTCTCCAAACTGAAATGTACCCAATGGCTGCACGACATTTTGTTTGGTGATTATTTGAACAGTTTTTCCCAAAGCAAATAGCAGTTCAATCTATCTTTTTTTAATTTACGTCCTCCAACATTAAGTAATATCCGACGAAGGTCCAGTCTATTATGACGGCAATCGTTTTCCTCTTAGAAACTGCATAACAAATGCAGATAACCATAATTCGTATCAATATGCAGCTGTAAAGCAATCTGCACATAAATGGTGTCTTCTGCACAAAAACAGTTTATTATATAATTGTGTATGATTAGAGTAGTATTAATTATTTCATTTAATGTTGCAACTATGTCGTAAGGTTAAACGAAAAAGTATATTACTATGATAAGAGCAAAGGTAAAATCAGCTAAGAACATTTTGAAAAGCTGGAGTGAACTTTATCAGCTACGTCAATAATATTTTATAAGTAATATTTCCTAAAAATTGAATTTACCAGGAGGTAGGGCGGTACTCTATATTCTTCTTCTTAACTTCAGTCCATAGGTAATCAAGTGCCTGTTCGGCCTTCAAAGTCCTCCAGCCATCCTTTCCTGGATTTAACCATCTCTTTACAACGCTATTGCGTTGTTTACTGGCGTTCTATCAACATGTTATTTCCACTTTTGTTTGAAATACGTTAACGTTTCTTTTATATACATCTCTAACTCATCTCTAATACTTTCATTTGTTATTAGGTATCTCTTCGTACGTCCCTTCAACTTAAAGTCTTTGCCTTTTAATTAGTGACCAAGTCTAAGTTCCGTAGGTACAGCCATAACTTTTTAAACATTTAATTTTATTTCTAAATTTCTTATTAATTTCTCCACACTTTCTTTGAAATTTGCATATTTTACTGCCCACATTAAATTTTTATCATAACCAACATCACTTCCCAAGTAGTTAGAATGGAGCACCTGTTCTGCGCAACGGTTATTCACAAATATTTTTGTCCTAATTGGTTATCTCCCTATGAATGCCATTACCTTTGTTTTAATAAAAGAACGTTTCATTTATGTTAGCACATTTCATTAAGTTTAAAACAGATATTTGCAGGGCAGACTAGCCATTTTGAAAATTTCCCAAAACGTCGGAAAACAATATATTTAATAAGTTGCTTCCATTAATAGTATATCTCATCCGTCAATTGTTGGTTGCTAAGGAAATGGTGATATGCTACCTTTTGGACACCCTATCGTACTTAGTATATAGGTTAGTAAGGGTGGGAGGTCCAGCGGCTTTCTTCATCGACAAATTGTAGAAAAAGTTTCACCGTAGCACAGTGCTAAGGTGTGTCCTCCAGAATCAATCCACATGTACACTAGCAATATTAAATGAAGAAAAATCTATTTAATTCATTTAATAAATAGCAACAAATTATAGTTCCTTTATTTTAATCATTAACACAGTATAAATCGGCCTGTGACATGTCTAGTAGAAGCTAGTCCGCATGCATCGACAGAGTGTAATATATAATCAACATTTTTAATTTTCCTTGCTTCCTATAGACGATGCCTAATTCAGTGATTTCCACAGAGTGGCAGACTTCACCCCATATCATATCATCCACCATAAAAACGATATTATGCTTGCACAGCACACATGCTCCAGAGCTACTGAAGTCACTGAATCAACATAGCCATTACACTCTCCTAAAGAAACACAAAATGTCCAGTTATCTATTCGTACATGTACAAAGGTTACTCTATATAATATGTATATCTATATGAGGATGACATTCGGGAGAGCTGTAGCAGTCTCAGTGTCTCAGTTCAAAATAAATTGTTCCCATTATTTATTCATTATACTTCTGGCCATCCAGGGATGTGGAAATCATCTCGGGGTGGTAATAATATTGACATCCTTGACTCAAAATACACTACGATCCATATAAACCTGAACCATTTTAATAGGTCATAACTTGTGAACCAATAATAGGACACACGTGCAACTTTGGGAGAATATAATACACAATTGGGAGATAACACTACACTATTTACATATCAGAGAAAATATTGGAAGTGTCCTCCACCAGCATCTATGGATCGTGGGTCCCATTTTCTTTGATACGACTGTAGACACTGAAGTTTAGGATATCTTCAATACATTTGTGGAGCAGCTGGATGATATCAAATTGAGGGAAGGGTATTCCCAGCAAGATGGAGCAACGTGCCATACATCTAATGACACCGTGGAACTTGTAACCAGTTTCTTTGATAATCGAATAATCTCAAAAGCCCCGTAGCCCCCAGATCCCCTGACCTAACCCCACAGGATGTTTTCTTGTGGGGGTATCTAAAAATAGTGTGTACAAGAATAGGCCCCGGACAATTGATGTTCTCAAGGAATCCATTCGAACCGAAATAAGTAACATTGGCGAGGATACTCTCCGTAAAACTTCAGAGAATGTAGTGAGACGAGTACAAACATGTATAGATGCTGTTGGAGGACACTTCCAACATTTTCTCTGAGTTGTAAATAGTATATGTAATCTGCAATTGTGTATTATATTCTCCCAAATTTGTACGTGTAACCTATTATTGGTTCAAAAGGACCTATTCAGATGGTTCAGATTTATATGCATCGCACTATACTTTAGCTTTTTCATCTGCATTCGACCCCCATTTGTGCTGTAAATTATTTTTAGTAAATTGTACAGTAAGATACATTTCCAGTCAGCTCAGCAATATGTTTAACAATGGGGGGGGGGGGGGGTCCCTGGTGCTCACGCGACATGCGACATACCTACATGGCTATGTATATTGTACTCTAAACTAATGCTCAGTTCACAATGGTATGGTGCAGGTATTGCTGATCAAAATCTATTGTTGACAATGTGGTAACACAGTCTTATGTAGACATATCCGCGTGATGCTAGGGCATATTTTATTACAGTTATGTATACATTTGCATCAATTCAAAAATCTCGGGGTAATTTGATATTCTTCCGAAAAAAATGCATTTGCCATCTTAAAAAGAACACTCCGACCAATTCTGCGGACGTCCTGCGATTCAAGTTAACTCCTATTCAACTTTCGTCACACGAGTTTTTTGTCGTTCATGGTAAATTCCTATAGGTCAGTCGACTTACAGCTTACGTAGCGTTGCCAATGTCGCTCTGTCGTAAACTGGCTAGAAACAATCGGCCATATGATGTTGGTTTTCCTATACTCTGAATGAGCCATACAACAACATGCATTATTAGAGAACATAACTCTCTTATTTTAAGACTGAAATGTACGATGAAAGTTATCCAGAAATGCGATATTAAGGAACAAATTTGTGTTAATGGCTATGAGTACAGAAATCGAGAGTGGAATGCTTGTATAATTAATGAGTTCACGACTGAAAGTGAGAGTGACAATGGGCTTGGCGCATGTACCAACACACAAGGTGGCCGCAAGTAAAACATTTGGACCCGGCCCGGACAGCTATAAAGAGGAATTCTAATCATCAAGGTCTCAAAACATTCCAGCATGGCGCTGCCAACCTCTTCGATTTGCCACTAGATGCGTCGCGAGCACATCCGAAACTGCTTCACACAGAAAAGCAGATAAGCTTATTAGAGTGAAAATAGTTCTTTCTCGGTGCAGTGTTGGGTGCCAGCGAATTTCAGCTTTCATTAGCAATCGGTCTGCTATAAATAACATCGAAGTGTGTTTTGTACATTTAGAATAACATTATAACTAAACGCACGGAGAAGTATTCCTCAAGAAAAATGTTTCATCTTGAAATTTTGGATGGATTCAGAGAAATGAAATAACATTTCTTGCAAACTTTACCATTAATTTGAAGTTTAGCTCCTTGGAGTTATACAGGATGTTACAAAAAGGTACGGCCAAACTTTCAGAAAACATTCCTCACACACAAAGAAAGATATGTGTCCGGAAACGCTCAATTTCCATGTTAGAGCTCATTTTATTACTCCTCTTCAAATCACATTAATCATGTAATGGAAACACACGACAACAGAACGTACTAGCGTGACTTCAAACACTTTATTACAGGAAGTGTTCAAAATGTCCTCCGTTAGCGAGGATACATGCATCCATCCTCCGTCGCATGGAATCCCTGATGCGCTGATGCAGCCCTGGAGAATGGCGTATTGTATCACAGCCGTCCACAATACGAGCACGAAGAGTCTCTACATTTGGTACCTGAGTTGTGTAGACAAGAGCTTTCAAATGCCCCCATAAATGAAAGTCAAGAGGGTTGAGGTCAGGAGAGCGTGGAGGCCATGGAATTGGTCCGCCTCTACCAATCTATTGGTCACCGAATCTGTTGTTGAGAAGCGTACGAACACTTCGACTGAAATGTGCAGGAGTTCCATCGTGCATGAACCACAATGGGGTATTTTGACAATTGTCTGCACGAATGATTTCAATTTACATTTTAAGAGAAATACTAAAATGACCTCTAACATGGAAATTTAGCGTTTCCGGTCACATGTCCACATAACATATTTTCTTTCTTTGTGTGTGAGAAATGTTTCCTGAAAGTTTGGCCGTACCTTTTTGTAACATCGTGTATAAATATTTCAAAACCAAATTTAGCGAATCGGTTCAGCGTTCTGGAATTTTGTGAGGTTAACTAACGTCAATTCATTTATACATACTTCTGACAAAACTGCTTTATGAAGCATTAAACTAGTCTTCTAACTTAGGGCTAAAGTTATTTTAAGTTCTTTCATAAAGATGTCACCTAATGCTGCCAAAATGAAGTAACTTCTTGTAACAAAATATTTTTATAAAGCATCCATTACCTGCATTAAAATAAATTTGGCTTCCCAGATTAAACCGCGTCATACTCGGCCTCTTTTAATCTTTATACATGATCTTATTGTAAACCGAGAGCGGGGGCTTATATGGTATCACATGAGGACTTCTACCAGAGCAATCCAAAAAGAGTGAAGACTAACCCCCCCCCCCCCTCTAACGATCAGGGAATTACCGAGCTGTGGAAACGTAGAGTCAGACTGAAAAATTCAATGCCATAGCCGGGATTTGAACCACGGATCTTCTGGTTTCCGTCCAGCCGCACTACCATTGTGCTACTATGGCCAACGTGCCGACATGACATTAAATTCTCCAACTGACTCGTGCTTTTCCCGGTAAACCACTTAGGAGTTCTCATAAACACATGAGACAACTACCTTACTGGCGACTTACTACTTGTAAGTACTTTAAGGCCCGGGCTTTATAGTAAACCACTATTAGGTTAATTAATGGAAATTAATTATTCTTTCACACTGGCCGTGTGTAGGCTAAATTGTGGAAACGTAGAGTCAGACTGAAAAATTCAATGCCATAGCCCGGATTTGAACCACGGATCTTCTGGTTTCCGTCCAGCCGCACTACCATTGTGCTACTATGGCCAACGTGCCCATATGACATTAAATTCTCCAACTGACTCGTATTTTCCCGGTAAACCACTTAGGAGTTCTCATAAACACATGAGACAACTACCTTACTGGCGACTTACTACTTGTAAGTACTTTAAGGCCCGGGCTTTATAGTAAACCACTATTAGGTTAATTAATGGAAATTAATTATTCTTTCACACTGGCCGTGTGTAGGCTAAATTGTGGAAACGTAGAGTCAGACTGAAAAATTCAATGCCATAGCCCGGATTTGAACCACGGATCTTCTGGTTTCCGTCCAGCCACACTACCATTGTGCTACTATGGCCAACGTGCCGACATGACATTAAATTCTCCAACTGACTCGTATTTTCACGGCCAGTGTGAAAGAATAATTAATTTCCATTAATTACCGAGCTGTCCCAAAAGGGCGCCCGGCCCCTCCGTGCGGCTATCCATAGGACAAGACCTAGAGACTAACAAGCCCCCCCCCCCTCCACCTGGTTCTGTGAACTCAAGATGGCATGGAAGTGGATACGTCACTTACGCGCCCCAACCCCAGAGTGGAAGGCTACCGATCAACCTCGGTAGGCCCGCCTGGTGATCTAGCACACCTTCTACTAGCTATGCTGGCTAGTAAAGTCTGTTTAGTTAACTGGTGCGCACGTCGGCCGCTGCCTTTGACGAACCCTTATAATCGTTTTACAACATCGGCCCTCCTTCCCCCAGAGCTTTCTGCAAGGGTGCCAACTTTCTCGATACGTCATGGATATCGTACGAGGTTTCGTCTAAATAAATTATCTTATGCCCATTACTGCGAAACTTCCTTAGTTTTGACAAATATATATATATCGCCAAGCTACAATTCTACTGGATTCCATAATGACCCTTATCTTATTCAAAGTGCGGTATTTGAAACCCAGCTCCTTTAGGAGACCGCGCAAAGTGCAGTGCCCATAAGGAAAATCACAAATTTCTTGCAAATGTGCAACCAATTCGTCTAAGGTCGGTGCTCTCCCTTTTGCATAGAATCTATAAATTTCTCGACGAATTAAATCGCATATGAAATTATCTACTTTAGACAAACGTTTCCTTTTGTTTTCGCACTTGATCGGCGTCTTTGGTATTCCTTCGTCACAATATTTCTTACCGTATATCTGTGAATACCCAGAATTTATCATCAGATTCATTGCACGACCACTTACCAAGATTATTTGTCAGCACATATTTATATGTGTTCAAAACAAGCGCTTGAATTTGCTTAGCAACAGTTCCCGTTGTAACTTTGTTTTGTGAGACTTTTCCAGTAATATGACTCGGCCCAGTTATTCACACTATTGACATCACTTTGATTATTTTCACTTGACTGAAAGTTATCTACTACTTCATTTGCATGTACCACTGCATTTTCCTCCCACGGTCTCCACATCGTGACACACAACGAATTTCTGCACGTAATGAAACAGATCAATTGGAAGTTGAATCTTTGGCAACTGAGACTCCACAAGGAGTAGACATGCGACTCTCACTTCGAGAAAATGAGGATTGCTATTGGTCCTCAACGACAGTGTTCCATTTCTGGAGTGTGGAGATAGATTTATGACGGTCATTAGTGGGTGGGACAGTAGTTTCCTTTGAGCGGCCAATTGCACTCCCGTTCGCTAGACAGACTTTACGCGGGAATATATGGCTTCCCTCAACCCCGTCCGGAGACGAACCCGATCTCCCACGGGTATCGGGAACCACGAGTCCAACCTCGAGTCCAACCCAATCCGAACAACTCCCATTCAGGGAGGGGCTCGAATGTTCGGCCCGAGGTTCCTCTAGTAGCGTCAGAGGTACCACGAGTGCTAGGGGTACGCAGCGCTCGCACCACAGCAGCTGAAGTGGCCGGGGGGGGGGGTATCACTTGAGAATGCATATTATTGAGGTTCTGGATTCTATGCATTTCATTTCATCTTCATTTTAATACCGCTATTCACCTTTAGAAGTGCTGGCAATGGCCGAGTGTGGCGCTGCTGTGTGGATAATTTGCTCAGAAATCTGACACTGAAATGAAGATTCCCAAGCTAACGTTAGAAATTGGACGCTGGCTTCCCCTCTAACGGGTTCCGGCGCGCCCCTTAAGTTCTCCACCCACATCCTTTCCTCCCACGGATCTGACATACAACTTCCCTGTAGGTATGTACAGTCTGGAATAACTTCTAGTCCAGTACATTGCTGAACTAATTTAAAGTACAGTTTAGCACAAAATTGCATAATCATATATCACTGTAAACTTCGTAACTAGGTTTATCTATCTTTTATATATAAAAGGTTCCTTCATTCTGCTTTCCAAATTATATTTGGTCCTTCCAATGTAAACCCAGTCGTAATTTAAACAGTTGAATTTATAAATATCAGACTCTTTATTATCTGATCCCTTCAATTAAAACTTTAAAGAAAACTTTAACCTGAAAATGATATCAAATTTATTCGAATAAATAATTCAAATTCTATGTTTAATATCGATGAATATTTTAATAACTTCTTTTATTGTAATACTATTAACCAATTTTTTATCAAAAAAATATTGAAGACTTCTTTTCTTTTTTAAAAAAATTGGTAAATTTTAAACCATTTATTTTGACAAATCAGCATTATACCAAATTCTTTAATTTTTAAAAAAAAAAAAACCTTTTATCAGACTAACGATAATAAGTAAATTTCTAAAAATTTATAATCATCTCTTATTTTTTAAGGTTAAAAACATCATTTGCACTTTTTGATATTTAAATATTTCAATCCTTCTATGTATAAAACCGTTATTGAAATCATTAATTAAACCAGTGTTAGCGTGAGTAGTATACAATTGAGCGTTTCAGCACAGTGTAGATAAGATGTTGAACTCTCCTCTGTGTTAATATATGAGTGATGTAGAATGCTCATTGATTTAGAACTCTCCTATATGAAAATCGAGTTGTAAAAGAAGGGGAGTGTTGGCGTAGTGCCGTTCTCCCCTGTGCAGTGAGATGTTTTTGAGGGTTGGGGTGATGATGATGATGATGATGATGATGATGATTGTGTGTGTGTGATGTGTAATGTGTGATGGGTGGTGGGATGGGTAACGGGGGGGGGTGTTCCGGGGATGTTTGAATTAAATGTGAATTCTTTCCGATGTGTGTGTGTGCTTGAACTCTCATGTATGAATATCGAAGTCTAGGGAAATGTGAATTCTTTTCGATGTGTGTGTGCTTGAACTCTCATGTATGAATATCGAAGTCTAGGGTTCGATATTGTGATGGGGCGGGGTGGGTAACGGGGGTTCCGGGGATGTTTGAATTAAATGTGAATTCTTTTCGATGTGTGTGTGTGCTTGAACTCTCATGTATGAATATCGAGTGTAGGGTTTGATATCTATTACGTTTAGTGTATGATATATGATGCAGTATCGTTATTCTTTAGATAAAAGAATATCGAGAGAAAGATTAGGTATGTTTACTGGGAGAGATTTATGAAAATAAATGTAATAAGACATTCTGGTAAGGGGTGTTCCCTATGCAGAATCTCTCCTTGAGCTATTGTATCCAAGAGCGATGTAAAGGTTAAGAAAAGGTTAAATTCCATTCCCACATCGAGGTACGAGAAAATATAAATCTATTCCACATTGATGAAGTATAAGAATGGAAATGTAAATCTATGTGAGAGGGTCGCATGACAAAGAAATGTCCCCTCTAAGCATGATAAAAGTGGTACATAGCAAGTGTATATAAAATAAAAGCACTACCCATCTCTTTAAGAATGATAAAAAAATGAGAGAAAAGTATAAGAATGCAAATGTAAATCTGTTTGAAAGGGTTTTCATGATAAAGGAACGCTCCCTCTAAGCACGATAACCTAAAAAGAATATTCCCTCTAAGCATGATAAAAGTGGAACATAACATCGAAAATAAAATAAAAGCACTTACCATCTATTTAAAAATGATTAAGATAACGAGAGAAAAGTATCTCATCTTCAAGTAGATATGAGTAATACAAAACTGATCAATCAATACGATAATATATATACGCAAGTAGTGGTCTATAGTGTAGATATCCTAACTATTCATGGCAAGGTATCACCCTCCATATAAAAAAATTGTCTAGAAAATCTCCCCTCAGTATTTCGAATACTCCACTGAACTACATCCCCCTTGGTATGTAGGTCAGAGAAAAAAAAAAGAGTTAATCTCTCCAGACTGGTGACAGGGGTGATCAAAACATTCCTATTGCTGTAGCGAAGTCTAATTTTGTCAAATAACGTTAGGAAAAAAAGAATATATTTTAAAATTAAACGAATGAATCTATATATTTGTATGAATGATGAAACAATACTATGAATGTGTTAGTATACCAAATGTAAAAAAAATCAAATGTTCAGAAAAATATATTTTGTACAAGTATGTGTGTGTAAAGAAATGTGTAATTATACCCCCCCCCCCTCCAAGATGTAGGGAACGAATCACAGTTAGTGTGCGCACGCAACATGGTGTTTGGGAAGGAGAGATACGGTTGGAGGGGGTGTAAAAAATGATGAACCTATATAAAGTTTAAACTATGATAATAAAGTTACTAGTAATACCTTCGAACTTATAACGTAGTCACAACTACTTTAAACATATAGCGTAATATGTAGACAGTAACACCTCTCCCGGACGGAGGGGGGGAGCGGAGCATCTGTTAATAAATACCGCAGTACGGATGTGTGAGGAGGCAGTCGATTCTCTGGAAATATGGATCCTACAGGTAAGATAGAAAAGTTGTATACTGTAAATCATTTTTTATCACTGTTTACGAAGAATGTTGAAGTAATACTGATTCGTGTGTGCTTATATGTATGTTTCAGATCATGAGATGCTACAGCTAAATCAACTAGCTGAAGGTGGAACACATCTTCCCACAAAGAAACTACGTGAATTAGATCAGTCCGTTCAACACATCATTCGATCCGTCAAAACCGTGAAGACCAGATATGGTGAACGGGTCGTCGTCGAAACATCAGATTTCCAAGTCTTCCTCCCGGAGAGATTCAAACACATGACCGCAGCGCAGAAAGATCTACTAAATCGTGGTGACTGCATACTCCAATACCATGGCGAGGAAACACTAGAAAGTGGTTTCAAACGACATAAATTGTCTTTTTTAAGCAGCCCGTAATGTCGTCAAAAGGTGAGTATAATTATTGAACAAAATTTAATAAAAAAAGTGATAATGTAGTTACTTGCATGTAAATGTGAAATCGTACATCTTGTATTAGAACTTAAAGTGTTAATTATCGCACGTCATGTAGTATTAGTAATTGAATGTAGTTACTTGCATGTAAATGTGAAATCGTACATGTTGTATTAGAACTTAAAGTGTTAATTATCGCACGTCATGTAGTATTAGTAATTGAGAGTGAACGTTGTAGGGTTAATTTTCATGTGTAATAATTACGTACATGTGATTATCGTAGTTCAGTTACGTTATTTCACATGCATGTTAGTTACGTTTGTTTGTTACACGTAAAAGTAACGTTGTAGGTGAAAAAAGAACGTTAATTTATATGTGTAAAACGTACATGTGAATATCGTAGTTCAGTTACGGTATTTTACATGTATATGGTTTACGTTGTGTGTTTTTATCATTTATGTAAGGGAGAGAGCATTACGTAAAACAGTTACATACTATCTGAATATTGTAGTTACGTGATGATAGCAATAATTGTAAAATACATAATCATTATGTAACTATTTTCATATGTAAAAGTTACATGCATGTCACGTTCTACGTAAAGTATAGAGTTTACGTAAAATTGAGATTCATACATGTAAAAGTTATTAACATGTATGTTATTTCTGTTACCACCTTACATACATGTAAATCAATGTTCCCGTATGTAAAGTTAATCGAATGTTGTAATTGCTTTTTTCAGAAACGACGACAAGATGCTCCGATACTGCCAATGGACAACCCTCGAATCAGCAAGATGAAACCTGTTCGAACGTGACCCAGGCTGAACGATTACGATGTATTCACAGTGAGTCTGCTTTCAAAAATCGGTTAGTTACCTACGAAATTCACAACTGTGTTAATATACTTGACCCCGTCATATTCTTAGCAGAATGCAAACCTTTAATTTTGAATGAAATTGATAAGGGCTTAAACATGAATAAATCAGGTCTTAAGATAGGATCCTGTTTATCCTGTCAATATGTCATAATATCACAAGAGAGCGATAATATTCATACATTTAACTTTAACAGTAAACTTGAGGTGATATTGCAATCTACAGATAAATCTATATGGTATGAAGAGAAGATTGTACAACCTATACTAGATCACATGGATAATTTTGAATCGCGTACCAGTTCAAAAGCTTTATACAGTATTGAGAAATTAACAATATATATGACACAATACGATTCATTGAATGCAGGGATGTATACTGAATTACCCGACTTTATAAAATCGAAGAGAGCTGTTATTAACATTCGTAATACTGATAAATATTGCTTTGCATACTGTCTGTTAGCATCCAAATACCCGGTAGAACGTAACAAGAATCGACCCACCTCCTATAAAAGATATGATTTTCTTAACGAATTTAACTTTGAGAATATAACATTCCCCGTATCATTGAAAGATGTAGAAAAATTCGAGAATCAAAATTCAAATATTTCAATAACGATATACGGTGTTGAAAATAAATCGATTATTCTCTTATATCAACCAAGAGAGATAAAATCACATCATGTTAATCTTTTAATGTATAAAAGACATTATTGTCTGATAACAGACTTATCACGTTTGCTAGGAAAGCAGCTAACTAAACATAATGGGCGAAAATGGTTATGTAACAATTGTAACTTGTATTTCACATCAGAATCACGTTTAAATAGCCATAAAAAGAGGTGTATGATGAATCAAATTATCAGAATGCCCGAGGCTGGTAAAACTGATCTCGTTGAATTTAACGCATATTCGAAATGTCTAAAAGTTCCATTCGTGGTTTATGCAGACATAGAATGTATCTTACGTAAGGTAGATTCGTGTCAAGATATATCGAGTAAAAGTTGGATACGTAGCATTCATAAACATGAAGCGTATGCAATTGCATTACATTTGGTCTGTAGTTATGATAAAAATTTAACACGTTTCAAATCATTTGAAGGTCCATATGCAATTGAAAATTTTCTTAAAGAATTAACGTCAATTGCAAATCAGGTCATTAATATATATGCTAATAAAATTGAAATAAGTATGAGAGATGTGGATGAGCTAGAATATCAAAATGCAACACGATGTCACATATGCAAACGTGAATTTCTTAACTCGTGCATAAAGGTTCGTGATCATTGTCATTTGACTGGAAGTTACGTTGGCCCAGCTCATAAGCACTGCAATTTAAATAGGAAAATGCCAGGATTCATACCAATATTCTTTCATTGCTTGTCAAAATACGATGCTCATTTCATAGTAAAGAAACTAGGTTACGATACGGAACCTATCAACTGTATTGCACAAACCTCTGAAAATTACTTATCCTTTAGCAAAAGATATACAAATTCGAATGGAATGAGTATATATCTAAGATTTCTGGATAGCTATCGTTTTTTGGATTCAAAACTTAGTAACCTTTCGGATATGTTAGAAGCAGATGATTTTCATTACACCAATAATATGTACACGAATCCTTTGCATAGACAACTGATGAAACGCAAAGGTGTCTTCCCGTACACGTATGTGGATTCTATAGAAAAATTATACGAGAATAGTCTACCATCCAAACATCAGTTTGATCATGTAAGCGATGAGGATTATAGTCATGCTAGAACGGTATGGAATGAATTCAATGTTAAAAATCTGGGTGAATATTTAAATATATATCTTAAGTGCGATACATTAATACTAACGGACGTGTTTGAACGCTTCCGTGAATTAAGTATCGGTTTGTACGGACTCGACCCGTGTCAGTATTACACACTTCCCGGGTTAGCCTATGATGCAATGTTAAGAACGACTGGTGTACAGATTTCATTATTAACAGATAAGACTATGCTAGAATTCTTCGAAAAAGGAATACGAGGTGGAATTTGCACTGTGTCCAAACGGTATGCAAAGGCGAATAACAGATACATGACTAGCTATGATAACACTCAACCAACTAATTATTTAATGTACGTTGACTGCAATTCTTTATATGGATATACAATGGAAAATAATAGCTTACCATACACTGATATAAGGTGGCTAACTGATGCTGAAATTAAATCAATAGATTTTATGTCTATTACAAGTGATTCTGACGTGGGATATGTGTTGGAAGTAGACTTTAAATATCCACAGGAACTTCATGATATACAAAATGATTTGCCATTATGCCCTTTGAATGAAATCGCGCCAGGTGATAAGTATACAAAATTGCTAACAACATTGAATGATAAAAATAAATACGTATTACATTATCTCAATTTTCAACAATGTGTTAAACTTGGTTTGATTCCATCGCGTATACATAGAGTAATAGGTTAGAAACAATCTAACTGGATAAATCCTTACATTGAACTCAACGCTCGTAAACGTATTGAAGATAAGACGAAATTTGGTCAAAATCTATGGAAGTTAATGAATAATTGTGTTTATGGAAAATTTATAGAGAATGTAAAACGTTATAATTCATTTCATTTAGCTACCAGCTGGAAACGAGCGCGTAAATTGTTAGCTCGACAGACATGTATAAGGTACGTGATTTTTGATGAAAATTTAATAGGTATAGAATTGGTCAGAGATGAAATATTGATGAATAAGCCAATATACATAGGACAAGCAATCCTGGATCTATCCAAACATAAAATGTATGATTTTTATTATGAAATTCTGAAGAAAAAATTGAAAGATGTAACTTTAATCTATACGGACACGGATGCTTTTCTCTTTGAATCTAGCTGTGATATATATGAATTTATTAAAACCAATATACATTTATTCGATACATCTAATTATCCAATGGATAATGTGTATGGTATTCCCTTAGCAAATAAGAAAATTTCCGGATTATTCAAGGATGAGCTAGCCGGTAGAGTGATGACTGAATATGTAGGGCTGAAATCGAAATTATATAGTTATCGATATGATACTGAAGTGATTAAAAAATCAAAAGGTGTAACAAAAGATTCGATGAGATTCATAACCTTTGAACAATATCTCTCATGTATTACACATCCTGACACTATACATCGAAGCATGCAGACATGTTTCAGAAGTTATAAACATGATGTTCATACCATTGAATCTAATAAGATAGCTTTAAGTGGTATCGATACAAAACGATACATTCCCAATAATTCATTTTCAACATTAGCATGGGGACATTATGCTATAGAAAATTGTCAAGTGTAAATTTCTTTTTCTTTTCTCAATAAAGCATAGATTCAACTGAGTTAAAAGGTATTACTAGGCCACGATAATAACATATTACTGTATTTCAAAAAATAAAATAATTGAGTTTCAAGTATAATTGTAAAGTGTGTTACAACTGAGTTAAAAGGTATTACTAGGCACATGATAATAACATATTACTGTATTTCAAAAAAAAACGAAATAATTGAGTTTCAAGTATAATTGTAAAGTGTGTTACTAATTACATGATAATAACATATTTACTTCATTTGAAAGATAACGTGTTGCTTTTTTTATGTTTATGTTAGGGGTGAAGGAATATTTTTTCCTATTCATGTCGTTTTGAAATGTTAGATAGCAGAAATCAATGAAATGTTAATTCAACTATAATCATGTATGATTTTTTATTAAAATATATTTACTAATTATATCAAAATGTTATTATCATGTCTCCGTTAAGGAGTGAGGGGAGATTTATATATATCAATGTGAACTAGCATGTACAAAGGCTCTTATTTCAGCTATAATCATGTATGATGTTTGTTTATCGTATATTACTAATTACTTAAAATTGTAATTATCATGTTTACGTTAAGGGTAGGTGAATTTATATATACTCAATGTGAACTAGCATGTACGTTATGTTAAAATCTCTACAATTAAATGTTAATTCAACTATAATCATGTATGATTTTTTTTAGAAAAGTATAAAAATGTTATTATCATGTTTAAGTTAAGGAGATGTGAACTAGCAGTTACAGAAGATGTCAGGAATCAATGTGAACAAAAAAATAAAACACAATATATCATTAAAATTATATTTCTTTATTGAGTTGTGTGTTTTTTATTTATACAATGTCCACCTCATTAATCCATTCACGGGTAGGAAATCCTAACCATTTCACCAGAATCCTATCACCACGACGTCTGATGATCCTTTCAACTAAATACGTGTCTGGATATTGAGTTTTCTGTAATTCATAACCGTAGAATGCTCCTTCAATCAGTTTACCCTCCAGATCCTCGATGAGATAGGTCAATGGATGTGTCCTTTGCACTGTACGTATCCTAAAGACTTCAACACTCCAATTTGGTAGATAACCTTTCTCCATAACACCTTTATGCTTAGAAATCCTCACGTAGTCACCAACACGATGAAGCCTAGATCTTCGCTTCTCACGCAGACTTCTATCATATTTGTAGACGCTGAGCAGGAGAGAATTATCACGAACTTCTACAGGCTTCATACGAATCGTTCGATGGTAAGTATTATTGTATGTATGAATAATTCTAGGTAGTATGTTTATCCATTGATATGAGCCTTGAACAATAAATTCCTTATGCAAAATCAGTTTGATCGTTCTTATTAAACGTTCCACTGCTGCAGCCTTAACGTGAGTGAATGTACTGTAATGATTAATATTATTACGAGTCATTAGTTCGCGGAAATGTTTATTGTAAAACTCCCTTCCTTTATCAGATTGAACATTCTTCGGAAACGATTCCATTTCATTCAATATCTCCTCCATAGCAGTCGAAACGTTAAT
This sequence comes from Mantis religiosa, assembly GCA_030765055.1. Classification (NCBI taxonomy): domain Eukaryota; kingdom Metazoa; phylum Arthropoda; class Insecta; order Mantodea; family Mantidae; genus Mantis; species Mantis religiosa. Next base: position 33,904,721 of record CM060952.1, on the reverse strand, counting down.
ACCACTTTTATCACGTAATGGTCGTGCATAAGCCATCTTGGAATAAAAATTGCATGCAAGAAGAATATACTTATAATTCCTATTGTCTCTTGCATAATTAGACATGTCCATAAGATCTATTTGTACTAAATCGTTCATTCCTTTGCTTATGATCTTACGACGTAAAAATCGTCTTCTAGCTGGTGCATGTAACTCGGTTGCAATGCGACGTTTTATCATGCTATAATTTTTGATGTTTTAAGTTCTGTAATAATTTCTTCTATCTCGGGTGAGTGATTCAAATTACCTGCATCCCTCGACGCAACTAATAATCTTAATCTGTTTATTATTTCATTCGGATCGTTCCAGTAGATGTAATCTAATTTTCTCTGCGGTACATGTTCTTTCCAACGTGAACCAAATCCAGTTCGATTACTAACAAGGTCACGAATGATATGACGATACTTGAACCCTCGATTTGCTCATAAACGTCCATCTCTTGAATAACCGTGTCTGTAAACTTGAGTATTTTGTAAGATTTGCGAATACACGTCTAAATCATCATCTGTGTACGATGTCTTGCGAGGTAAACGTTTAAATAATAATTCATATAAGCCTGCTGTGGGTTCATACGTTTCTGTTCCTATCTGAACACCATCAGATTTAAACACAACTGTCTTGTTACCCAATTTATACTCATTATCCTCGTAACGTATGCCGTAAGTATTGTCCATGTCACTCGAACTGGCAGTTCGAACCTTGTGTAGATACTTTGACACGAGATCAGATCCGTTAGCATCATCTGTAGTTTCGTCGTCGTCGTCGTCGTTGTTGTCTTGGTGTGCTTTCGCTATTACTTTCAATGGTTCGGTTACAGGTTGAAGAACTTCAGACATGACTCGTTGCGTTTCGAATTTCATTCCTTTGAGAGAACGTAACTTTTCTCTTATTGCCCTACTGTGACGGGCAATGGATTCCTTAAGTCTTATAGCTTCAGCATCCATATCGAAATGAATGTATAATTAATCAGCTACTGCTAATTTATATGAAACTATCAGTTCTATACTTAATATATGACCATCTTTAGCACGTCCGACTGGCGCTGTAAACGATAGAATATCGCCAGTTTCAACTCTTACAGGATATCTTTCAACTAATCTTCCGTTTATTGCAAACAATGTATCATTTACAGCATGCGGATGTACCGATGATACGATGGAACACGAGAGTACACTTCCATTTCCAGGAACTTTATAGTATTCGAGTTCCGATGTTAACGTATACCTTAAAGAGGGACCTCGAAACGGACGTGTTTGCAATGAAATTATGAGTTGTGCTTTCAATTGTTGTAACATAGTGTTTACAACATTTCTCATTCGTGTTTTCATAGTATGAATATCATTATTTATAGTGATTAGTTTATTATCAAGTTCCGTTTGTCGTGCGGTTAGTTCTTTCACTTCTTTTTCTACAGCTGTAGTAATAGTCTCGCTAGCGGAGGTGATTGTTCTAGTTAACTGACTTTGTAATTCATTCTGTTTCCGTGTAATAGTATCGGCAATGTTTGTTATAGTCTCAGTTAAACCCGTTTGCAATTCATTATGTTTCTGTATAAAGAAATGATTAACATAACTCATGGTGACTGCATCACTATCATCTATCGGGTCGGCTAAATCCTTCAATCTCTTCATTCGAAATGATAGAGTTTCATTAGAGTCGTGAATTGGAATCCTATCATCTACATATTTTTTATTAGGAACATCGTGTTCGTGAAGGGGGTCCAACAGCGTTTTCATTCTTATACCATCTAAAATGACATTATTTTCGGAATCACGTTTAAATGCATATTTACTTAAGTACTCCATTAAATTGTTGTATTGGATGTCGAGCGATTTTTGTATGTGATCCCTAAGCATAGCTTCAAACTCGCCCATACGCTGATACGAGGTCTGCTCGGTGAAGATCTGCATTCGATTCTCGACGTCAGCCGTATGCGTATCCACATAACGTTTAGTCGATGCATCGTCACCTTCTTCAGGGTCGTGAATATTGCACAACCGCTTTCCCTTGAATCGATAGTTTCCCGATCCATCTCTAGTTATGATATATCGATTGAACACACCCCTAGAGGGTATGATTCTTCGGGATCCGAACCTGTCGATACTCATTGCTTAAGTGATGGATTATTCTATTTATTCATTCTGATAAAGCGATCAAAACCGTGACGGTAGCGTCCCTCGTTCAGTGGATATTCTGGTAATATAACAACAAAGGATCGTTCATCACTCTCCCATATATGTTTACACATATTCTTAAATTCATCATAGGACATATCGGTATTTACATAATCTTCGTATATATGTTTTAAATTGAGATTATCCTGTCTAAAGAATATAATCATATTTGCATTATCTCTAATTAAATGTTTAGGTACTTTAGCATATGATTGTGCTAAATATATAGCATCGACATTACGATGTCTACCCATACTGTAATATGAAGCTATCTTACCCTGTTTTTCATTTATCACATCATCAAATACGAATATCGAATTTTCTCTAGCATCCGACGTTTGAATCACTTTATCACCATCATCGAACGTAAATACACCTATATCGGGTATAGTTTTCAGTAACCTGAGTAAATATCGATATTTAGGTTGTTGCAACGATTTCGAGTATATGTAGAGGTTTTCGAATCTCAGACCATTCTCGTGAATAAGCAGGTTGAGTAAAACGTTCGTTTTTCCAGCATTTGAACTGCCCAGTATGAGCGCTCTAACGTTACTCGGAAACAACGTACCGTGTCGTCCTTTGCGAATGTCATCCTTGAAATCTAACACCTGTATGGGTAGTGTACACTTTTGCTTTACTATCTCCATATCGCGACTAATACTTATAAAGCATAAGTTTTGTCTTTTATCTCGTTCGTGATAAGGACAATCTATGTCTTTACTGGATTTAGCCAATCGTCATAGGAATCGTATACTTATAAAGCGCACGTTTTGCCTTTTTTATTTCATAGTGAGACATGCGCCCTACACGTGCACGCAAAGGTTCGGGAATTCTTAATTCCTTGATTAATTCATTACCATTTGAGGCACATTTACCGGGTTATCGTTTCTGCGGTCCCGGAACTAAACTACATAAACGCTTGCAGAGAGGTGACTTACCGGTGAACGGGTTAGATTCAGCGTGTCTCGATCACGATCGGGCTTACGCAGAGAGTACTGATACAGAATCTCGTCGTCTAGCCGATAAGGTGTTGGTAGAGAAAGCTTGGAGACGTGTAAAGTCTGCCGACGCTTCTTTGGGCGAACGACTTGCAGCTCGACTTGTGACTACACTTATGAAGGGTAAATTGGCAGCAGGCGCTGGCATGCGTAAACGTCGCAACAAGAGAGGTGGTTTCTTACCTTTGCTACCACTTTTAGCAGCTCTAGGTGCAGCAGGTGGTCTAGCTGGAGGTGCTGCTCAGATTGCTACGGCTGTCAATAAGAAACGTTCGGATGCAAAACAACTTGCGGAATTAACACGTCACAACGAGCGCATGGAATCTTTGGCTCAGGGCAAAGGTCTTCGCCGTAAGAGACGTCGTAAGGGTAGAGGATTATATCTTCGATCAAAAAACTCGGGGCGAGGCCTATATTTATCCCGGAAAAAGCCCTGAGTGCTAACGAGATCGATTCGTATGCACGACGTCTACACATTCCACATTTTAGAGGTGTCTACATGATCGATAAACTACCTCCACATCCTCGATACTATGAGAGAATAGTAGTGAATCTGGATACATCAAATAACCCTGGTACACATTGGGTTGCTGTACGTAAGGATGGTGACGTTGCCTACTACTTTGACAGTTTCGGCGATCTGAGACCTCCGGAAGAGATAGAAACGTACCTTTCGGGTGTCAAGCTCCTATATAATACGACGAGATTTCAAGAATTCGATTCTGTGATTTGCGGTCACTTGTGCCTTCAGTTTCTCCTCGATGAGTTACACGATCACCGTGAGTGGTAGTGATACCAGCTTCTCTACATTTCTAAATCCACCATTACATCTGGATCCTAACGGACATTACGAGATAGCTCTATTGAATTTTGAGACTTTTTACTCGATTCCGAATGTGGACGAGAGTAATAATCTATTCCATTACGTTCGCGATGGAAAAGTCGAACGTATAGTAATTCCACCGGTTACTTATGAATTGGATGATATCGCCAGATTGATCAAGGATACTCTCGACATCGGTGACGACTTTATTCTACGTGCTAATAATAACACCATGAAATCAGAAATTCAATCTCCCTATATTATCGACTTTAGTCGTGAGAGATCTATTGCTTCACTTCTCGGTTTCACCTCTAAACAGAGGGTACCGGCAAACGTGCTGACCGAGTCTAATGATTTGGTTAACATATTCAAGGTCAGCATCATACGTATCGAGTGTAGTCTTGCAACGGGATTTTTCATCAATGGTAAAAGTGGTCATTCTCTGTATGAATTTTTTCCATCGGTACCTCCAGGTTATCATATTTCGCAGGAACCATCAAGTCCTATATATTTACCAATCATCGATACGAATCTCATTGATCATCTCGACATTAGAGTGGTAGACCAGAACGGCGATAAGTTAGATTTCAGGAACGAAACCATCACTGTACGATTGCACATACGTCGTAATGGGTATAAGTTTTAAGAGACGATGCTATATTAAAAAACATCTCTCGAGATTGACCTCTACTCGATCATCGACCCGCAAGCTAATCACATCGTCTAATCGAAGATTTCTCGCTAACTTAGGCTTCAAGGTTCTATGATGGATGTGTTGGACGTGACCGGGATTCCGACCTTTGATGATAAGATCAGTAAGGAGGAAGAACACGTATTCCTACCGTACAATACGTCAGCTCTCGATGTGAACGATGAAATTAGAATTCCATGTCAAGCTGAAGATTTGTACACGCTTCCTAGTAGAAGTTATCTCTACATTGAGGGGACTCTCACTAAACCCGACGGCACCGTTGCCACATCGAAATTGAGTAACAATGCTATGGCATTCCTATTCGATGAGATTCGTCTGGATATGAATGGAACGACTATTGATAGAACTAGGAATCCGGGCATTTCATCAACGATGCGTAACTATGCTGCACTGAATGAACTGGAATCGAATCGTTTACTAAATGCTGGATGGATCTATCCTGGAGGTGTGGTAGACATCATGAATACATCGAATGGTATCTTCAATGCTATCGTTCCTCTTTCGATGTTGCTGGGTTTCGCCGACGATCACAAGGAGGTCATACTTAATAGCAAGTTTGAACTTATTCTCATTAGATCTAAGGATTCTAATAATTGTATCATTGGAAACGATCCTACAACCATACAACTAACTAGACTCGAATGGAGGATGCCTGTACTTCGACTTTCAGATTCTGAACGAGTTGATAAACTTAAACTCGTCAAATCGGATAAACCTCTACACGTCGCATTTCGAACCTTGGACCTTCACACTCAACCTGCTGTACCTCAAACTAAAGCGTTCACATGGAACATTGCAACCACGACTAAACTTGAAAAACCACGTTTCGTCATAGTCGGTGCACAAGTGGATAGATTGAATCATCTCGCTAAGGATGCTTCTCTATTTGATAATTGTAATATCACCAATCTGAAACTTTATCTCAACAGTGAATCTTACCCCTATCACGATATGAATTTGGATTTCGCCAATTCGAAATTTGCATCTCTGTATGATCAATATTCCAAATTTCAATCATCCTACTATGGAAAGGAGAATTACCCTCTTTTGAAAAGGAATGACTTTCTGAAATATGCACCGCTCTTCGTCATCGATTGCTCTCATCAACCTGAGGATACTGTGACGGGGGCAGTGAATGTCAGATTGGAAGTTCAAGCATCGTCAAATTTTCCTGCACAAACTTCATTATTCTGTTTAATTATTCATGATAAATTATTCACTTATAAACCATTAACTCATGTTGTACAATCTATCATATAGGTGTAATAAATAAAACATTACAAATTCAAATTATCTTTTTATTGACTTTAACATACATCTATAATATCCTCTTCCTTGCACTCCTGCTTTTTGCATCATATGAACATAATGATTTATGAATATCATACAACTGATATAAATTTCTGTCAATATATGGAATTAGTCTTTTAAGTCCATTGAATGCAGTACTATTCAGATTTATACTGCCCACATTTAAACATGTATTCACAAACGTTATTTCTTGCATCTTATTCATACATAACATTATATTAAATGCATATACCGGGTGTCCATAAATGAATATCGGGGTTTTAACGCTTTATAACATTAATTTTATTAAACTTACAGTAATGAAATATATGTCACATGAAAGAGCAACTCAAACAGTTTTATTCGTTGGCACCAGTGCGCATGTGCGTGAAATGTTTACGCCGCGATCCGCTAGAAAGCGGTAGTAGCAAAGATGGCGACTAGTGAGCAGAAAGCGTTTTGTGTTTTGCAGTTTGCAAAGACCGAATCTGTAGTTACTGTGCAACGTGCGTTCCGCATTAAGTTCGGGTGTGATCCTCCAAGTGACAATAACATCCGTAGATGGTTTCATCAGTTTGAAGATACAGGCTGCCTTTGTAAACGGAAGAGCACGGGACGACCAAGAGTTAGCGAAGAGGATGTTGAGCGAGTGAGAGAGTCGTTCACTCGTAGCCCAAAGAAATCAGTTCGGAAGGCTGGTCGTGAATTAGAAATTGCTAAGTCGACTGTTTGGAAAGTTTTAAGGAAACGATTGCAACTACGTCCTTATCGTTTACAGTTGTTACAGGCTCTAAAGCCTGCAGACCATGGTTTACGTGCCAACTTCGCTAACGTAATGCTGTTTAATGACGATGAAGATTTTCTAGATCATGTTGTTTTCAGTGATGAATCGACCTTTCACCTCAGTGGACATGTTAACACTCATAATGCGCGGATATGGGGCTCAAAAAATCCTCATGAGGTCGTACAAGTGCAACGAGACTCCCCTAAAATCAATGTTTTTTGTGCTGTATCCCGGCGGAAAGTTTACGGACCTTTCTTTTTTGGTGAAGCTACTGTAACTGGTACTTCCTACCTTGATACACTAGAGCAATGGCTCTTCCCTCAGTTGGAACAATATGAACCAGAGAATTTCATTTTCCAGCAAGATGGCGCGCCACCTCACTGGCACAACGCAGTACGCGAATGGTTGAACGTAACTTTACCCGACCGCTGGATTGGCCGCAAGGGACCCAATGACAGAGCTTGCTATGCGTGGCCTCCACGTTCACCCGACCTAACGCCATGCGATTTCTACCTTTGGGGTTTCATCAAGGATCGTGTGTATGTACCTCCATTACCAGCTGACCTCCATGAATTACAAAACAGGATTGAAGCAGCTGTTGCAACAATTACTGAAGACACACTGCTCAACGTCTGGGAAGAACTCAGCTATAGACTTGATGTGTGCCGTGTGACAAATGGTGCTCACATAGAACACTTGTAAGCTCGTATATAAAACTGTTTGAGTTGCTCTTTCATGTGACATATATTTCATTACTGTAAGTTTAATAAAATTAATGTTATAAAGCGTTAAAACCCCGATATTCATTTATGGACACCCTGTATTATATTTTCACTGTACGGTGCACATGGATGCTTACCATCTTTCAGATACGTATCCAAAACACACAAATTTGACATTATTACCTCCCAATCCTCTTTTGTAATATACACAAACGTATCGTCATGTGTGGCTTTAATGTAAAGTGATGGGAGTTCATTGTATAATCCTATGTTCACACGAAAGTCAATGCTGATGGAGATGTCGTTATCGTTCATGCACACACTATTTACCATCACTCGCAACTTCCTCCTCTACTTCTTCTGCGAAGGGTGTGAAGGGTTCGAACATCATTATGATGAAACTGTCTTGATCGAACGTCTTCTTGGCTTTGACGATTCTCGGTTTGCAGTTCGTCTTCTTCTTTTTCTTGTCTCCTTTCTTACTGGATCTGCGGACATACACGAACTATGTCTCAACATCGTGAATATTTAATACACTTGTTAACGCAAAACTCTTAATATTTTATACTCACTTTTCTATGACTTCCTCCTCGGGTTTCGATGTACCGACATCCTTAAACGGACGATCATTGTACGGACCGCACACATCTTCACCTTGATCCTGTTCGGACTGGCATGCCACATCTTCACTTTGGGCTTTACTGAAATAAACATATTTATCATTAGTTATATAACACATAACAACACTTTCACGTTAACGCACAATTATAATTCTACTTACCCGAGATACACTTTACAATTCTTTCCGCATTGAGCATAAGATGTGATCGAATCATGATGGGAAGGATTCTTGCAAATCACTTGATGCATCTTTCCATCACACGTTTCATCGTGGTGCTCAACCCAATGCTTTTGCAAATCTTCGAAATTGCGTAGATTCTCCCAGAATCTGGTATCACTTTCAATGATAGGTGTTGTTGTTCCACTCATCTTGACGTTGCGATGTGAAGTGAGAATGCATTCGTTCCCTAGTGAGCAGATGGGTGATGAAACGTGATCATACCTGTCTCCCCCCTCCCCATCCTATCGTCGATTGTACTTAACGTACGGAGGGTTTGTGTGAAGTGAGGACACGTTCGTTCCCGAGCTGGCGGGACAGGGTGAGACCTGTTAATTCGAATTTACTCACATATGCACAAATCTTGAGGAATGACAACACGTCATCACCCTTATACTTCAATGTGGAATAGATTTATATTTTCTCGTACCTCGATGTGGGAATGGAATTTAACCTTTTCTTAACCTTTACATCGCTCTTGGATACAATAGCTCAAGGAGAGATTCTGCATAGGGAACACCCCTTACCAGAATGTCTTATTACATTTATTTTCATAAATCTCTCCCAGTAAACATACCTAATCATTCTCTCGATATTCTTTTATCTAAAGATTAACGATACTGCATCATATATCATACACTAAACGTAATAGATATCAAACCCTACACTCGATATTCATACATGAGAGTTTAAGCACAGACATCGAAGCACTAAACGTAATAGATATCAAACCCTAGACTCGATATTCATACATGAGAGTTCAAGCACAGTCATCGAAGAATTACTATCAATACATTTAATTCAAACATCCCCGGAACCCCCGTTACCCACCCCGCCCCATCACAATATCGAACCCTAGACTTCGATATTCATACATGAGAGTTCAAGCACACACACACACACACATCGAAAAGAATTCACATTTAATTCAAACATCCCCGGAACCCCCGTTACCCATCCCACCCATCACACATTACACATCACACACACACACACAATCATCATCATCATCATCATCATCATCATCATCCCAACCCTCAAAAACATCTCACTGCACAGGGGAGAACGGCACTACGCCAACACTCCCCTTCTTTTACAACTCGATTTTCATATAGGAGAGTTCTAAATCAATGAGCATTCTACATCACTCATATATTAACACAGAGGAGAGTTCAACATCTTATCTACACTGTGCTGAAACGCTCAATTGTATACTACTAGTGTGTTTATATATTATATTAAATCCCTTTTAATTAGGGTTATATTTGAAGGGTTCGGGAGTAAATAATGGTAAGGGACATTTACGCTAAAACTGAGATTAATGGTAAGGTGACTGCAGTTTATGAGTGAAGTCTTTGGTGGTTTGCCAAGAGATGGCAGCAGCATGCAATGTCAGATTTCTTACCCCTACTGGTTTTCTCTTGTCTCTGGCATGAAAACAATGTTAAGGGACAACAAAATGACTGACAATAATAAAGATTTGTGTCTTAATTCTGAGAAAAAAGAGCAATTAATGAGATGTTTAGCAGATTCTGTGAAAGAAGTTAACTCCATAAAAGATTCGACTTAGTCCCAAATAAAATGACTTGCTCCATTCCCCCGGAAGTATCGGTTCTGAAGTATATATGGTTCAATCTCATTTCATGTAAATAATGTTAACTCTTGTTTACTTGCTAATGTACGATATCTATACTTAAAGTGTTAAGTGTTTTACGATAACATTATTTCCTTCTTAATATGTAAGTTTAGGAAATTGAGTAAAATCTTTAAGGCTATGAGTGCTTAAAATTAACAGACACCAGTTTATGTCCATGTTATGTATGTTTTCCTGCTTTTCTAATACGGACATCAAAGATATCGCAATGATTCTACAACCATTGCATCTCCAAATAAACATACAGATGATGCGGAAAAGAAAGAAAGAGGAAAATACCAACTCTTTTCATACTCGGCTCCAAGAAAAGTATTCAGAAGCACTGCCAATACACCCAGATAAATGACATACTTTCTAGTCCGAAATGGATCCCTCCCATATACCAGAACTGGTACAACCTTAAATCTACAAGAAGTAGTGAATTTGTTCAAAATGAAGATGAGTAATGTATGTTGATAAGGGTTGTGTTTTAATTCAGTGTAAACAGTGTTAAGTACCCTCTTATTTGATGTAAACAATGTTAAGTACAGCTGCACATTAACAAAAAACGTAAATTTTTAGTCACAATACAGTAATAAAATTCTTAACTCGGAAATTGAAGTTCTTAAAACATATGTTTATGGGTAAACATGTTTGTTTCCTATGTTCTTCTTCTTCTTCTTCTACCTCGCGGCTTTGGATTGTTTAACCCGTTCCGGCTCCAAATTGGTCTGCCCATCTTTTCTTCGGTCTTCCCTGGTTTCTTCTTCCTATATGTTTATAGTTTAAGGCTATTTTTGGTATTCTGTTATTATTCATCCTTTGAACATGTTCTTTCCGTTGATTTATTTCAATGGTATGGTTTATTTCTTCTACTTTTAATTCTGTCCTAATATCCTGACTACGTTTATTATCAATTTTGGTATATCCAGCTATTGCTCTTATGAATTTCATTTCTGATGACTATATTCTCGTACTATTTCTTTTTGTTAGTGTCCATGTTTTTGATCCATAGATCAGAGTTGGTATTGCCATTGTTTTGTATAGTTTTATTATAGTGTCCTTTCTTGCTTTACTTTTTAATGTTCTTTTTATTGTGCCTGTTTCCTATGTATGCTTAACAAAATAATTATATGATTTTTCTAAACACTCAGCTTTTAGATACAATCGACACGAAAAATTCAATGCCACGGCCGGCATTTGAACCAAGGATATACTGGTTTCCGTCCAGTCGCTCTTACCCATTGAGCTACCATGGCCAAAGTGCCGTCATCACATTAAATTCTTCAATTGACTCATATATTTCCCGGTAAACCACTAGGGGCTCTCGTATCCGAGTACACCGTTTGTGGCGACTTACTATTGCAAGTACTTGAGTCCCAGGCTTCATCATTTAACTCTTATTATTTTAGTTAATTGATGGAATTTAATCATTTCTTCCCACTAGCCGTATAAATGTTAAGGTATTGGATTGATAGAGTAGACATGAAAAATTCAATGCCTGGGATTCAAGGACTTACAATAGTAAGTCGCCACAAACGGTGTGAGCCCGCCTTGGTAGCGTGGTGGTAGCATGTCTACCTCACGTTCAACAGGTCCCGAGTTCGAATCTCGGTCAGGATGAGTTACTTGGATAAGGTTTTTCCGGGGTTTCCCTTATCCTGAAAGACGAATGTCGGGTAACTCTAAGCTCTATGGACCCTGGGCTCATTTGAGCATCATTTCACCCATTCCATTCATCGTCCGATATGACTTAAGTGTATCTCGGATACGAGAGCCCCTGGTGGTTTACCGGAGAATTATATGAGTTAATTGGAGAAGAGAATGTCATGACGGCACGTTGGCCATGGTAGCTCAATGGGTAAGAGCGACTGGACGGAAACCAGTACATCCGTGGTTCAAATGCCGGCCTTGGCATTGAATTTTTCATGTCGACTCTATCAATCCAAGCCTGTATACGGCTAGTGGGGAGAATTGAACAATTTCCATCAATTCACTCAGCTCTTTGTTTCTCTAAATATGCTACATGTCCCTTACCTTGTTTACTGCCGAGCACTTCGTTTATTAACCCGTAAATTGAACGATTGAAAAGAGCAGATTTATTTTGTATTTATTTATTATAGATTTTGTTGTAATATTTGCATTGCTTCACTATCAGCAGCTTAAGGTTCTGTGAAACAACTCATAATTTTAAAATTCTTTATTCATGTTAGAATTCTCGTACTTGTTATCACTAGTCACGATAGTTTTACTGTTCTGGAAAGTGCAGTGCCCCTTGCCTAAGTGGTGAGCTTGTATTATGAGCTAAGGAGTATACTCATGCTGTGGGACAGTCACATCAAGACGAGCTGGCACGTCAAAGCCAGGCAGGCAGGGAGTCAGTAGTCTGTGTGAGGCACTCACTGGCTGTTTGACACGCCGATATCGATTACAACACGCCGCTCCAGTTCATTATTAAGTCTTGCCCTGCCGCCATCGGTTGGACAGCATTCTTCGTTACACATGCCGTCGCGACGTCTTCCTACATCTCATAACTGCTTAAGTGGTCACTATTACGGAGTGTACTTCTCCTAGTAGAAAGTAGGGGAAGTACTGCATTGCTATATCAAAAAAAGACATCCAGATTTCATTTTATGACTACTTAAATAAAAAGTGACACCAATTTTTTTAAAAAAAAAAATGGTATATGGTGTCTAACTGTTTTATATCTAACTTGCCACGAAACTTCTTCCAAGAATGTCACGCGAAATATTTTAAGAAAATTCTCACCCCGATCAGGGTAGCTACTAGAGAGGACACGAGCTCGCTTGTTGTGATCTTCGATTTTTCTACTGTCCAAGAAGCTCCTACCCATTGAACACCGTGTCACAATGAAGTTCCACCACTCCCAACACCTTAAGTTGGAGGCAGACAGCAGAAGAAAAACGCCGAGTTTCACAAAATGATATTCCTTCACCACCGAAAAACTATTCGTCATTCTTTCTTTTCTAAAAGTCACTCTGTTAACTATTGTTAAAATATTATATCATCAAGATAGTTATATAACAAATGTAACATATATTTCTAATTTTCTGAATATCTCTAAAGTTCAATAATCCTGATAACTGGGCAAGGTAGGTCAGACGATAATTCGTGATCCTGGATTCAATCCCTAGTAAATTCTGTCTAGTCAACGCGAGTGCAGTTTGCCTCGCAAAGGAAACTGACCCTACCGCCCACTAATGACCGTCATAAATCTATCGCCACACTTCAGAAATGGAGCACTGTCGTTGAGGACTAATAGAAACTCGGATATTCTGGAAGTGACAGTCATATGTTTACTCCACGTGGAGTCTCAGTTGCCAAAGTTCCAACTTCAAGTTGATCTGTTTCATTAAGTGCAGAAATTCGTTGTTTGTCACGATGTGGAGACCGTGGGAGGGAACTGCAGTGATAAATGAAAATGAAGTAGTAGATAACTTCCAGTCACGTGAAAATAATCAAAGTGATGACAATAGTGTGAATAACTGGGCCGAGTTATATTACTGGAAAAAACTCAAAAAACAGAGATATAACGGGAACTATTTCTAAGCAAATTTAAATGCTTGCTTTGAACACATATAAATATGTGCTGACAAATAATCTTGGTAAGGGGTCATGCAATGAACCTGATAAATTCTGGGTATTCACAGAAATACAGTAAAAATATTGTGACGAAAGGAATACCAAAGACGCCGATCAAGTGTGAAAACAAAAGGAAACGTTTCTCTAAAGTAGATAATTTCACATGTGATTTAATTCGTCGTGAAATGTATATATTCCATGCAAAAGGGAGAGCGCCCACCTTAGACGAATTGGTTGCACATTTGCAAGAAATTTGTGATTTTCCTAATGGTCACTGCACTTTGCGCGGCCTCCTAAACGAGCTGGGTTTCAAATATATATATATATATATATATATATATATATATATATATATATATATATATATATATATATATATTTGATATATATATATATATCAAAACTAAGGAAGTTTCGCAGTAATGGACATAAGATAATTTATTTAGACGAAATCTCGTATGATACCCATGACGTATCAAAAAATGCGGCAAACCTTGCAGAACGGACTGGCAGAAGGAGGGCCGGAGATGTAAAACCGTTATAAGGGTTCGTCAAAGGACGTGGACGACGTGCACACGCGTTAACTAAACACACTGCAACCGATCAATCTGACCGAAGGCTTTTACCGATTTTCCTTGCTCAGTAGGCGAATGCTGGATTGGTTACTACCTTTTCATTTCAGTGTTGAAAGTGTCGCCGCGTACGATAATATTCAGCAGATTTTCCGTCTGTGCGGAGGATTAAGTTTCGGCTTTCCCGCTCTTTTTCCCCTCCTTTTTGAGGGTGTCTTTGTGCTTTACGCTGTTGGAGCCGGAGCAGTTAGTTCAATGCAGGAGGAGCAGCTACTTCTGGAGATTGGCCGCAAGGGAAACCCCAGAATTACTGCTATTCCCGGAGTAAGGGCAGCACTGCAGTCGTATGTCCTCACGGAGTGGACCGGTGATGGTGGCGGCTGCACGAAGAACCCTGACGCTTACACGAAGAACTTTTGAAAGACATTACATAGCCATCAGGATGATTCTTGCGCCTCCTACTGCTGATTATGGCACGTCTATTGGTCACTCTTGTCTCCCACTCTCAGTTTCACACACGAAAACCGTACTAATGGTTCAGTATGGACTCCCCTTCGTAGTACGTACCGTAAGAGATAGCTAGAAAGTAACTGCATAAAAATCTTAATATTAGATGCCCATTTCGGCCGAAGTTCGTCTTGTGTACTTCCTGGGACTTCGTGTCAAAGCCTCTCTCACAGCCTCGATATTCTCTGGAGTACGGATTGTGTTGATCCGAGGTCGCTTTTGCTCTAAAATATGGCCGTCAGTTTCAAACTGTGTGGTCAGTGTCTCTCTGCAGGGGGCCCACCTAGTACGACAATAAACACGAAAACGTCGTTACGTCTCTACTACGCTCTTCGTTTCCACGTAAAACAACACAGTTTTCACTTTTTGTTCTAATGTCAACCGGCCTTTGTCCGTCAGTTTACTAAACTGAAGCGGTGGAATCACGCATGCGCGATACTGACAATCTGTTGAACCATGCACGAACTACGACTAACTGTCATATCATTCCAGCGTTGCCAACCCGCACTTAACATAACAATTTCAATGTATGACATTTCGTGTGCGACTTTTTTTTTTTTTTTTTTTTTTTTTTTTTTTTTGTAATTTACGTCCTCCAACGTTAAGTCATATCGGACGATGAATGGAATGGGTGATATGATGCTCAAATGAGCCCAGGGTTCATAAAGCTTAGAGTTATCCAACATCCGTGTTTCAGGATAAGGAAAAAGCCCGGAAAAAAGCCTTACCCAGGTAACTCACCCTGACCGAGATGCGAACTTGGGACCTCTTGAAGATGAGGCAGACATGCTACCATCTACGCTACCGAAGCGGGCGCGCGCCATCCTGTAGTTATAGTATGTATTCAAATGATTTCGCAATTTTTATTTAAAAACCAGATAAATTACTTTTAGAAAAGCAAATGGTGTCCCATAATACCCCTCTTTCTTTACCTACTGCAAGCAAACAATAGCGGAAGTTCCTATGGTTTAGGAAAGAGGTTTTCTCCTGTAAATAAATTTCGTTTCGATACTAAAATTTACTATAATCACTCAAACATATTCAATAGTTCACATCTTCGAGGTATATTTCTGCGAATGAAGTGGCATACCAAACACACAAGCGGCACAGTTTGGGTGGATGGTCCACTACTACAGCTTCTGGATGAGTGCTTCTCAAAATCTCATAGCCACTGCCGGGAAGCAATAATTTGTATCCTCGTAATAGTGTAGCAAACGCTCGCAAATGAACTCTTCTCGCCAGAAGTTCTCAACTTTGGGTTCAAGGGGTAAAACAACAACAAAAAGCTGATATGTTGGCTTCGCTCTACTCTTAGGAACGCTTGTGCCTCTATCTGCTTCGTGTTAATTGAGATTTACATTTGCAGACATTAGTTTATTCCTAATGTTCTTGTCAGTGCAAGGGAAATATGGGAATGTAGTAGGCTTTAAGCGATAGTCAAATGTTTATAGACCTGATGGATAGGTAAAGGCTGTTAATTCCGTTACCTATATGTGTTGGAAAATTCAGACAAACAATATGCGCTTTAAACACTTCTACATTTTCGTGTAGTGAGATTTAGTCTATATGCTATGGTTTACTTAAGTTAATTGATGGAAATTAATCATTCTTTGACACTAGGCGTGTATAGGCTAAGGTTTTGGATAGATAGAGTCAAACTGAAAAATTCAATGCTACGGCCGCGATTTGAACTACGGATCTCCTGGTTTCCGTCCAGTTGGCGTTAGCCATTGAGCTACCATGGCCAACGTCCCGTCATGAAATTAACTTCTCCAATTGACTCATACTTTTTTAAGTTACGTCCTCCAACGTTAAGTCATATCGGACGATGAATGGAATGGGTGAAATGACGCTCAAATGAGCCCGGGGTCCATAGAGCTTAGAGTTACTCGACATTCGTCTTTTAGGATAAGAGAAAACCCCGGAAAAAACCTTATCTAGGTAACTCACCCTGACCGAGATTCGAACTCGGGACCTCTTGAACGTGAGGCAGGCATGCTACCACCAGGCTACCGAGGCGGGCAATTGACTCATATATTTTCCCGGTAGACCACTAGGGGCTCTCGTATCCGAGATACGCCGTTTGTGGCGACTTACTATCTTAAGTACTTGAGTTACAGGTTTCATGATTAAACTCTTATTATATAAGTTAATTGATGGAAATTAATCATTTCTTCACAATAGCCATGTATAGGCTAAGATAGTGGATAAATTGAGTCAGAGGTTCTACTCCCATTAGTCCTGGAACCTGTAGGACCAGAACCCAGGCCTTTACGGGTTTTTACCGTATGACTACCTATTTTATAAACTGCCCTCCCCCGCTGCATACGGCAGACAGGACGGAAGTGGATACGCCACTTACGCGCCGGTCCTTACTGAACCAGCTACCAAAAAACCTTGGTAGGACAGCCGGTGATCTAGCACACCAGCTACTAGCTCTGCAAGCTAGTACCCGGGACATACTAGGCAACCCTCTACCCCCTCCGGGCTGCCGTAGCCTGGCCGGAGGTATCCAATTTCCCGTGGGTGTCGGAAACACACTGCCCCCTCGAGTCCAACCCAATCCGAACAGCTCCCATTCAGGGAGGGGCTCGGCAGTTCGACCCAAGGTTCCTCTAGTAATGTCAGAGGTAAACTCTGTTTAGCTAACGCATGTGCAGTTCGGAGTCAAAGAAACCTGAGGCTCCCGCCCACTAATGACCGTCATAAATCTCTACACTTCAGATATGGAACACTGTCGTTGAGGACCAATAGCAACCCTGATTTTCTCGAAGTGACAGTTGCATGTCTACTCCACGTGGAGTCTCAGTTGCCAAAGTTCCAACTTCCAGTTGATCTGTTTCATTACGTGCAGAAATTCGTTGTGTGTCACGATGTGGAGACCGTAGGAGGGAAATGCAGTGGTAAATGCAAATGAAGTAGTAGATAACTTTCAGTCAAGTGAAAATAATCAAAGTGATGACAATAGTGTGAATAAGTGGGTCGAGTTATATTACTGGAAAAGCCTCAAAAAACAAAGTTATAACGGGAACTGTTGCTAAGCAAATTCAAGCGTTTGTTCTGAACATATATAAGTATGTACTGACAAATAATCTTGGTAAGGGGTCATGCAATGAACCTGATGATAAATTCTGGGTATTCACAGAAATACAGTAAGAAATATTGTGACAAAAGGAACACCAAAGACGCCGATCAAGTGTGAAAACAAAAGGAAACGTTTCTCTAAAGTAGATAATTTCACATGCGATTTAATTCGTCGAGAAATGTATAGATTCTGTGCAAAAGGCAGAGCGCCCACCTTAGACGAATTGGTTGCACATTTGCAAGAAATTTGTGATTTTCCTTAGTGCTTCACTTTGTGTGGTCTCCTAAAGGAGCTGGGTTTCAAATACCGCACTTTGAATAAGTTAAGGGTTATTATGGAATCCAGTAGACTTGTAGCTTGGCGATATATATATGTGTGTATGTGTGAGTGTGTGTGTGTGTGTGTGTGTGTGTGTGTGTGTGTGTGTGTGTGTGTGTGTGTGTGTGTGTGTGTGTGTGTGTGTCAAAACTAAGGAAGTTTCGCAGTAATAGACATAAGATAATTTATTTAGACGAAACCTCGTACGACACCCATGACGTATCGAGAAAGGTGGCAACTTTGCAGAAAGGTCTGTGAGAAGGGTCGGGGGTTGTAAAACGATTATAAGGGTTCGTCAAAGGCAGAGGCCGACGTGCACACCAGTTAACTAAACAGACTTTACCACGGGTGCTAAGGGTCCGTAGCGCCCGCACCACGGCAGCTGAAGGGGAGTAAATTGATAGACAGTTTACTGGAAAAATATATCAGTCAAATGGAGAATTTAATGTCATGACGGCACATTGGCCATGGTAGCTCAATGGGTAAGTGCGACTGGACGTAAACCAGGATATCCGTGGTTCAAATCCCGGCCGTAGCATTCAATTTTTCAATTTGACTCTGCTGTTCTTTAAGGTTATGTAGAAGCTATCTAGAATGTAGAGGACTTCTGAGGTTATCCCCACAAATTACAAGATAAACATTTTATTTTTCATGAAAATATCCTAAAGATACGGTATTCTAATCAAAATCGTTACAATATTCCAGTAAAAGTTAACGGTCGCGTTGTGGCTGAGTGCTTAGACCGCTCGACTCTCACCAAAGCGGCCCGGGTTCGATCCCAGGCAACCGCCGGAATTTTTAGACAACAAATGGCGCTGGGTTGGGTTTCCTCCGGGGTATCTGATTTCCCCCGCCATCATTCCACCAATTCCTCCATCATATTCCATTTATTTCGCAGTCATTCTGTCATCTACTTCTTTCACTTTCATACCAGGATCGGCTGATCACCCAACCTGGGTACTGCATCCCATCCAGAGTTTCTGTTCCTCAACAGGCGCTCACTTGTAGATCCTGGGGTTGTAAGCTCTACATATTAAGAGGCTAAACAGTTAAAGAAGAAAACATACCTTAGTGTGGGGGAATTTTTATGGAAATCTTAAGAGTAGCATCCTTGGAACTTGTTGAATTTAAATACCAACCTTCATATTTAATTGAGGTCGTTTTCTGAGTTACGCTGTTCTCAGATGCAAGTGCGGGCTTTATTCAGAGAAAACCTCAGAACGTCTATTTCTAGTAACATTTAGTTTCGAATTTTTGACGGAGCGCAATGTCTACATTCTCTGCCTATTGTACATAAGGTATAGAAAGTAAAAATATGACATGCTGCACTCTGTTACTTCCTTTGTTCACTCTGCACAGATTATCCCTATAAAACACTATTATTTTGTCTAATGCTTGATAATAGTGTTCAACTTTAATTGTACATCAATTAGGTTGTTTCAAAACGACACGAAACGAATACAGCCGTTTCGTAGTTTATAACTCAATTACTCCAAATTTCCCTGTCGCGGCTTCAAAATCCTCTTAGGTATAATGGGGCAAAGGGCAATTACTTGTGAAAAAGTCGATGATGACTCCGACAGTTCCAAGATTGCTCATTTTGCTATGATCTTAACTGTACAGTGCTTACAATCAGTTAGTGTAAAATCACAATTTCCTTGTAAGTTACAAATGTTTTATCGGTATTATTAAACACAGTGAAATAAAATACTTGTCTCACCGCATTAGACATTTACTTTTGGTTAACTTTATCTACAATTCTTTGATACTGTTCTTTGTTCTTTTTATCAGTTAATGCTTCAATCCTCTATCTCACTAACATTAACTTCTCTCTAAAAGGTTTAGCTCGCATATGTCCACCAGCTTATTAGTCGTCATCGACTGTTATAACGGAATGTTGGAACACGTTAAACACTCATAAACAAATTACTAAAGAATAGTTTTTTATTGCGGTTGCATAAGCTAAAGAAATTCTTAATAGTAGAAAACTACCGTGGAGTATGTCGGTATGTTTAGAAACAGCTACAGCACGCGACACGGTGTGCCAGCTATCTGCGAACTTCGATAGCGTGAGGCATGCGTCGTTGTTCCTGTAACTGCCTAATCCACACTCATTCTGAAATGTTTTATTTATGCGGCTCTTTTGGTGGTAAAAGCTATCTAAATGTGTCACATAGTTGAGCAAATGCTTCTATGTATTCGTTCAGCGTCGTTTCGAAACATACTGTATAATAGAAATACATTAATCTGAATTAATAGGTTTTTTTAAAACATGGATCACTATGTGAAGACTTGGAAATTACGTTTATTACGAGAATAAAGGAAAACGAAAAACAGTTTATAAAAGGTATAAGTAAAATGTAAGGGACAAAAAATATGGTAACCCCACAAAAAGTTTATTTCACATAATGCATTATACACAAACATATAAGCTTTTCATTTTTCTTTTTGCATTGTATGGTTTTGTCTGTTACAGTTTACCAGTTATACAGAATGTAGTCTTAGACTTCAACAGGAAAGAAGATAGTGAGACGGTTTAGTAGCGATACTGCTTTCTGTAGAATAAAGGAGATTTCGCAGACTATTCCCACATACCTAAACGGTACGGAAGGGAAGAGGCGCTAACCATGTCCCATCCTCCTGTACTGCACTTCACTTACGACGCCATTGTTGCGCAGAGGTGCGGAACGCAGCAGCCGGGCGGTAGGCCTGGGCACTGAAAGCAATATTCCGCTGCAGGGTTAGTTAAATTGTTGAATCAAGTGCTTGAAAATAAAAAAATAATGCTGGAAAGTGGATTATTTATTATCTTTCCTAGAATATGTGTGAGGGAGAGAGGGGGAAAGAGAAATGTAGTAACCGAAAGTAATACAAACCCAACGATTAAGATCAGGTGGTAAGCCAGTGAACAGTTACGGATTATTAGTCTTCGGACGTAACTTTAAGTTAACTTATATTATAGCATTAAGTTGTTTACAAGGAAACGGAGAGGATAGAGGCACAGGTCTCCTGCGATAATGAAACCTTATATGCACATAACTGTTATCGAACGTGCAACAAAATAGCAACTATATATGAAGGCCACTAAAGAGCAAATATGTCATCCACATATTACGGATGTATGCCATTGATTAGCAAATTTGGGGAACCTGTCATTATTTGTTGTATAGTGTGATCCGTAAAAACCTGAACCATTTCAATAGGCCATAACTTTTGAACCAATAATAGGACACACGTGCAACTTTGGGAGAATATAATAGAGTATCCTCGCCAATTTTACTTATTTTGGTTCGAATGGATTCCTTGAGAACATCAATTGTACATTGCCTATTCTTGTACACTCTTTTTAGATACCCCACAATAAAAACTCCAGTGAGTTTAGGTCAAGGGATCTGGGGAGCCAAAGACATTTTGAGATTATTCGATTATCAAAGAAACTGGTTACAAGTTCCATGGAGTCATTAGATGTATGGCACGTTGCTCCATCTTGCTGGAAATAACTTTCTCTCAATTCGATATCATCTCCGTAAAACTTCAGTGAAAATGGTGAGACGAGTACAAACATGTATAGATGCTGGTGGAGAACACTTCCAACATTTTCTCTGAGATGTAAATAGTGTAATGTAATCTACCAATTGTGTATTACAGGATGGCGCACGATAAGTTGATTTGTTTCATGAATAACATAATTGTTGTTGATAACATTTGTCATTTACTGATGTAGAAGTAAAGAATACAGCTTGGAAATGCAACCCAATAAATCACATGTTCAATATGACTGCCAAATTGTTTTACAACTTCAACTCGCACACGTAACCATTCTTGGACACAAATCTTCGGGAATGGCGCGGCATAACTCCACAATGATAACTCTACTAAGCTGACATGCATTTTCAGGTTTTCTGTGGATTATTTGCGGAGAATCATGTACCCAGAATCGAACGCTCTGTTTGTTCACAACACCACTCACCTAAAAATAGGCTTCGTCAGAAAATCAAGTGTTGTGTAGCATTGCCTCTTAGTCTTGCTCGATTGCCCAGCTCGCAAATTGTAGTCTCTCGCAGTAAGCTTATGTGTCAGTGTCATCTTGTAGGGATACAAGCGAAGCTGGGCTTGAATAATTCTTTGTACAGATCGGCGTGAAATTCCCAACTCGGCACTGGCTATTTTTGTTGATTTACTCGGAATACGAGTCAAAGCCACTCGAACTGCATCAATGTTTTGCGGCGAACGTACGGTACGTGCATGTGGCCCCTTACTCTCAAAAACAGATCCAGTACCTGCAAATTTGTGATGTAATCTGCGTATTGTCTGTGGGATGGGAGCAAAATGAGCACCAAACCTTCTCTGTGTCAATGTAACACTATACGTCGCCGCGAATAGTAAAGTCTGTCTAGTGAAAGGGAGTGCAGTTGACCGCTCAAAGGAAACTACTCTCCCGCCCACTAATGACCGTCATAAATCTATCTCCACACTTCAGAAATGGAACACTGTCGTTGAGGACCAATAGCAACCCTGACTTTCTCGAACTGACAGTCGCACGTCTGCTCCACGTGGAGTCTCGGTTGCCACAGTTCCAACTTCCAGTTGATCTGTTTCATTACGTGCAGAAATTCGTTGTGTGTCACGATGTGGAGACCGTGGGAGGGAACTGCAATGATAAATGTAAATCAAGTAGTAGATTACTTTCAGACAAGTGAACATAATCAAAGTGATGACAATAGTGTGAATAACTGGGCCGAGTTATATTACTGGAAAAGCCTCAAAAAACAAAGTTATAACCGGAACTGTTTCTAAGCAAACTCAAACGCTTGTTTCCAACACATATAAATATGTGCTGACAAATAATCTTGGTAAGGGGTCGTGCAATGAACCTGATAAATTATGGGTATTCATAGAAATACGGTAAGAAATATTGTGACAATAGGAATACCAAAGACGCCGATCAAGTGTGAAAACAAAAGGAAACGTCTCTCTAAAGAAGATACTTTCACATGCGTTTTAATTCGTCGAGAAATTTATAGATTCTATGCAAAAGGGAGAGCGCCCACCTTAGACGAATTGGTTGCACATTTGCAAGAAATTTGTGATTTTCCTTATGGGCACTGCACTTTGTGCGGTCTCCTAAAGGAACTGGGTTTCAAATACCACACTTTCAATAAGTTAAGGGTTATTATGGAATCCAGGGACAGAAGATAATTTATTTAGACGAAACCTCGTACGATACCCATTACGTATTGAGAAAGGTGGCAACCTTGCAGAAAGATCTGGGAGAAGGAGGGCCGGTGTTGCAAAACGATTATAAGGGTTCGTCAAAGGCAGCGGCCGACGTGCACACGAGTTAACTAAACAGACTTAAACACAATCTTTGTATTTTGTGCTACGGTCAACCATCCTTTGTCCGCCATCGCGGCGAACTGAAATGACGGACTCAAGACGGAAGCGATAAGCTCGTAACGACATCTGGAGTAATTTCCATAAACTGCACGAAGTTGAGCACATAATTTGAAAGTTATTGCCCCAATAGTATACTTGTGGGATCAAAATTCAATCGGATGACTTATCGTGCGCCACCCTGTATATTCTCCCAAAGTTGCACATGTTTCAAAGTTGCCTATTGAAATGGTACAGGTTTATATGGATCACACTATATATTAGAAGCAAACAACTGTAAATTCAAACCAATAAGCTTTTAAAAGCGGGAAAAAATCAGTATTTCTAAATTATAGCTCAATGAGTTATTTTTCTTATAAACGAAGTTTTCGCATTATCAATTCTAAAGTCATTTTTTAGCATATATAATTTTGTGTACAATTAATCACTGTTTACATTGTATTGTTGAGATCTCCAGTCATAAGAGGGTCACAGAAATGTTAACTTCGCCAACTTGAAGTTAAAATGACATCGATACAGTTCATGAAGTTACGCCTACATTTGAAATGTCGCCAAAGTTTACACGTAGACAAAAGTTGGTTTTCGCTAAGAGCATCAAATTCTTGTTGCAACTTCCAAAACGGACTTTGAATCCAAAACGAAACTCGAAACTATAAAGAAAACTTGTTTGGTGTATTATTCCTAACACTGTGTTATTCTGCAAGTTTAGTGTGATCTTATTTAACTTCCATCCGCTCTCTTGAAAAAGGAAATTGAATAAAAGGAACTGATAACCCCACCGACAAGAAAAGAAATCCTATATGTGCATAATATGAATTTCCTTACTCAGTCTGCTACAAATTAGTTTTATAAACACTTTGTGACGGTTATTTCATTTTTTAAACTTTAATAATTTATTTTGAATTGTTCTGGAAAAAGTGATTTGTACAAAATAGGAAATGCGAAATTGGGTAAGCCATGGAACGATAGAAACAAGCTTCAGAACATACATCAATAACTCAAAACACAAGAACATAATAACAACAAATATAACAATAGATGAAACAAGCCCAACAGAATATATTGAAATACATTATAAGAATGACCTGTTATATACAATACATAAGCAAAACAATTTACCAGTGAAATGAGAACAATAGCAATAGCCACAGAAAATGAAATATATCGAGAAAAATAATGGCTCCGAATATATGCAGATGGATCCTTTATAAACAAACAAGATGCTGGTGCAGGAGTATACTACAAACATTTTTTTTTTTTTTTTTTTTTTTTTTTTTTTGGTCTTCGGTAAAATCCCATATGGTCATCGTGGGGAAACATTAGAAAAATAATGTAAGGAAAATTAAGAGGATGGGAGGAGACTAGATCTGTAGATCACTTTCTTTAAGATATTGTAGAAGAGCTTGGTATACAGGTTTGTGGCATAACTGTAATATGGTGTTGACGCTAGCGGGAAAAGGAACAGACTGCTGAAGTAGGCGGCGGAGGAAGGAAGAACGGTGGGCTCGGTAGCGAGAGCAACTGAACAGGAGATGATTGAGGTCAGCGGTTTCGCCTGGGTCATCAGGACATACAGGGGAATCGATGAGACGTAGTCGGTGAAGATGCGCAGGGTAACATCCATGTCCAAGTCGCATTCTAATGATGGAGGTGAGATGTCGACGTGCAATCCTGAAGCTGGAGAACCAATCGTGGATAGATGCGTCTGCACGGCGGCGTGGTGTTTGCCTTTGAAGGACTGCGAACGAATCCAGGCGTCATTCAGCGGTTTGTTTTGTTGTTTTGTTGGACCGAGAAGAAATCCGTGTAGGGCAGTTGGATGCCTTGGAAGGTGCCTTGGGTGAGTCCTCTTTTGCCAGACGATCGGCGACTTCATTATATCGAGAATTCCGACATGCCCTTTGATCAATGGAAGGTGAATTTGATGTCTCAGCTATGGGCTATGGTAGCGTTGTTCACCAACGTCAGTATCTCGTAAAGATAACAGTGCATATCTCTCGTCCAGCGGGATGATGAGAGTTCTCTGCAGCTACTCTTGCGCATCGGTTAGATCAGCAGTTTGGGGAAGCCTAGAGAAATCCCATATGCAAAGCGTCACGAATGGCCAGAACCTCGCAGTAAGCTGGAAGCCTCCATAGGTAGGCGGTATCGAGCCAGGGCATTAGTAGAAGGACCATACTTATGCATAACCTACTCCATCAGCAGCAGATTTAGAACCGTCGGTGTAAATCGTGGTGAAATCTGGCATGTAACCTGCAGAGAGGGCGACGTTCACGTCAGGGCTCCGAATGATGTGATCAGGAAGATAATGCACCGAAACATTCAAGAAGTGTAATTCATATGGATATTGAAACCCCGGAAGAGAGGGACTTTTCAAAATTAAGGGAAAAGCGTGGTATAGATACCGAAAACCCAGTAAGAGTAAGGGCAATCGTCGTACAGCTGGAAAATCCACGTTGAGATATTAGTGCTTAGATACTGCAGATACGTCGCAAGTCGCATACTGGGTGGGCGTCGACGGAGAAAACTCGCAATAGAAAGCGCTGTGTTAAAAGCTGTCGTCGTATCTCCAATGGTGGTTCTGAGGGCCTCAACTAAAAGTGCATTCGTCGGTGTAGAAAGATAGCACCCAGGCAAAATCTAAGAGCACGGTACTGAGCAATATCCAAACTTGCGCAAGACCGATTGGAAGGCGTCCCGCGCCCCAGCCATGAATGAGCGATAGTCAACGACGATTAGGAACGATATAGCAGAAGTCAATTTGGAAGAGTCCCGCACCATGATGGAGCGATACTACGTTAGAACATTAAGAGTTGCACCAATTTTGCGAGATGAGTGCTGGATGTGACGACCATGAAAGGGACTATCCAAAGTACCAAATTTGCGAAGATGCAAGGGTAAAAGTAAAGGTCCAAGCGGGATAGCATAAGGAAAGTGTCGTTTCAGTAGCCCTAGGTTGATAAATCGGTGGCTGCATGCACTATGTAATACGTGTTCAGAGGCCCAGGTTGATAAATTGGATCGAGCGTACGAGTAATCAAATCTAGAGGATCGGCGTACTGGAGAACTCGAATGTGAGGACTAAATAGAGAGTCTAAATCCGACGTATCAAGTGCATAAAGAAGAGGGCTCAAAATCGCTCCCTGGGGCAATCCTCGAACTACTATTCTAGGGCCGAAGAAGGAGTTATCAGGAGAACGGATATAGATGAGGCGATGTCGGAGAAGATTGTAAATGCCAGAGCAGTACCGAGGAGGAAGATCCAGTGCTTGCAGCTTCCCAAGCAAAACTGGCAGTAAAACACTGTCGTAGGCGCCGGAAATGTCCAAAAAGATGGCTGTCAGATATCCTTGTTCCAAATAGGTACGCTCGATGTCAGTAGTCAGGATGCTGAGACTATCCAAAGTACTCCGGGTTTTGCTGAAACCATATTGGGACATGGGTAATAATCTCCGGGATTCCAGCCACCATTCAAGTCGTTGTTTAAGCAAGCATTCAAATGTCTTGGCGATACAGGAAGACAAGGCGATCGGGCGATAAGAGGTACCAAAGCTAGGCTCCTTCCCGGCTTCAAGATAGGTACAATGATCTGTGTAGTCCAACTCTCGGGGAAGACGCCGGAGGCCCAAAGGTCGTTGAATAGTTCCAAAAGGATCATCTTCGCACGAGGAGGAAGGTGGGTGAGCATGCTATAGGATATCTGATCATAACCCGGAGCTGAATTCGACGACGACTTCAGCACACTTTGGAGTTCAGACATGAAAAATGCTGACATCAAAGCGTGGTGCGAGTCCCCTGAAGAAGAGAGACCAGTAGGTGCTGGTGGTGATGTCACGGATGGCGGAGCAATGTGATCTGCAAACTCAGCGATCCAATCCCTCAGAGGGTGCAAACATTTTGCACAGTATCTAACACTAGACGAAACTTAAAAACCATTAAGATGGCGAACTAACAGCCATAAAAGCAGCACTGCAGAATGTCCTGTACAGACCGTACATAAAGCAAAACATAGTTATCTTAACAGATTCAAAATCAGCCATAGATGGGATAGTAAACTATAAAAACAAAACAACAAGAAACATCAAAGAAATAAGTTTAATTAAAGCTGTCGAATCAAGAAACCATGTTACCCTGCAATGGATTCCAGCCCACATTGGACTTTTAGGTAATGAACATGCTGACCAACTATCAAAAACCAGTGCAATTCAAAATATAAAACCCGTAAGACAAACTGAAATTAATTAACAATTAAACAACATTAAGGTACATTTTAAAAGACAACAGAGACTTGATGAAAAATATAAACTAAAAGACAATGATTATAAGAACATTGGAGACAAAACTGCCATACAAAAACTACCAAGAAAAACTGCAGTGGCCCTATTTAGAATGGAAACTGGCCATGATTGTCTTGCAGAACACCTTTATAAAATACACTCCATACCTACAGATCTGTAAAGAGGATGTCATCATGAACAAACACCATTTGGACAAATGTAATGGTCTCAAAAGTGGGAACCTACAGGCTTTATATTGGGAAGCCAGGGGGAAAATTATGCAAATCAACTAATCCCCAGTGCCATTAGTCAACAACACAACGGTCAAGTTAAATGTTACATAATATTTTTGCTATTGGTAATTGCAATAATGCAATTACGTAATATGTTGAGGTGGACCACAAAAGAGAAACAATTTACTTCTTTCAAGAAAACAGAGTGCAGAGAACCCAGAGAGCTTAGCGTCTTTCTGCTAACGAATGTCTTGTAAGACGTGATTTTGTGTCGCTCTGCGATTGTGCAGAATACGTTTAGTTGTGAATCATTTGCGTTGCACTAGTGGCGTGTGCCAAAGACATAAAGTTCATCTATACAACAACCATTGTTTGTGAAAGGACGGCGTCTACATTATTTAATAATTGTCTTGTGGAATAAATCCCACAAAAAAATAAGAACTGTTGTTTATTTTCCAACAACTGCAGTATCAAATTCCTTTGCTCCGAGACTTCGATCAGAGGTATAGTAGCCGCGTTCATTCTATCCCAGTGACATCAAAGCGAAAGCAAAGCTTTCACTTCTGGCCTTAGATCCTCACATGGAAGCAATTATAAGGGTCTTCCACCCTCTAACATATGGGGTGCTCCTTCTTACTATATTTCCCAAGTTAAAGCGCTATTGCATTATTTTTATTGTGTCCTCAGAAATTAGCTTAGACTGTGCACACGTGCTTCTTATGTGTGTTAATTAATAGCGTTCTACTTAGAGTAGTTAGTGTAACTTTATAAGTTTATTAGTGTCTAATAGTTATTAGCGTTTAGCATTTGCGTAATTTAATTAAGATGTGGAGACCTTGGGAATCGAACCTAACATGGATATGCTAACATGGATTTCCATTCATACTTGTAATATATACCTAACAATATTTCTAACCTTTCTCGAGTTCTAAAGCGTTTATGACATTTAATTGTTATGCGGAATGTCCGTGATTATTTATTTAAATTGTGTTTAACAGAAGGCCCCCACTCCCAAAATAATTACACTGCTTAACTTTATTCAAACTTGTAAAATTAGCAGACATCCTGTAAAAAGCTTCCATACAAACTTGCAATGTTTTCAGGTCATCTCTGTAGGACTGTCCACTTACTGATGTGTGTGCAGGTACAACATGCTGATAAACCATTCCATGAATATCAAAGAATGAGATGACCATAACTTTCACAGTAGAAGGGACCACTTCTGCTTTAGGGAGGGGGGGTGGTGATGAAGGAGATTTCCACACCGAGCTTTGCTGTTTGCTCTCAGGATCAAAATGATGTAGCCAAGTTTCATCAGCAGTGATTACGTTTGAAAGAAATTCCGGATCTTCCTCTAACATCAATTTTAACTGTATGCAGACCGGCATGTGAATGTCCTTTTGTTCGGGAATCAACAGTCTTGGAACCCATCGCGCAATAACACGTCTCATGTGTAGTGTTACTGTCACTAACGTGTGGGTGGCACCCAATAAAATGTTCAGTATTTCAGAAAGTGATCTTAAGGCAATTCGTCGATCCTCTCTCACAATGGCAGCAGCAGTGTTGAAGTTTTCTTCCGTAAGAGCAGTAACTGGAACATCGGGTCCACCTTCCTCTGAAATTCATTGTCTCACCTCTTTAAACATTTTAAACCACCTTCGAGCTGTGCTGTAGGGAAGAACAGACTCTCCATACCTCCTGTAACATTGTATAGACCTCAACTGAAGATTTGTTGAGACGCAAGCAGAATTTCAAAGCCGCATATTTTTCCTCACGTGTTACCTCCATTGCAGCGTTAGGCGATACTCAGCATGTCTGAACTTGCCTAGTTCTCACAGGCGGGAACCAGTTTTAATAAGATTTTATTGCTTTAAAACTTTATATTAAATGTTCAAAGTATACTGATCACATATATAATACTAATTCACGTGTTATGAAGCAAATATATTCATAAACTGTAGATTTCTGAAGAAGTTTAAGAAACGGAACGCTATATAGGTCTGTCCTCGTTGCCAGCCAGACACGAAGTGAGCTGAAGTGACGCGGCCAACGGTTCGATACTTTAGTTCAAAATCTGTCCGGTAGTTAACCACTGCTTTCAAATCAATATCCATTTATTTATTATCCTATTACTTCTTTTTTATTTTGACTGTTATTTACTAATTATATGCTCATTATTTGTCTCTCTTAAACTCTTTTCAATTATAATATATAAAGGTTTCTTTTAAAGTCTCTAAAATTTTATCTTATTTATTTAACGTAGCGTTATACCTACTGATGACGTCAACTAAAATCTCTTACTACTAAAAACCAATTAATTTCCTTATCATCTAACATTGTGTACCATGCTCATATTTAATGTATTTCTTGAATAGATAGAAGTGTACTCCGGATCAACCTAGGTACAACTCAGAGTCTGTGGTAAGTGTAGTAATCTTTTTCTTCTTCTTAAACTTCCCTAGTTGTACCACTATCGTGGTATTAGGGGATTCCTGCTCCTCTATCACTTAAGGTCGGGCCTGAAGAACCGAAGCTTTGGATTCGACAGAGAACCAGGATAGGTGATCAGCCCAATGCCTGGTGTGAAGGTGAAGGAACTGGATGATATATATGAGGGCGAAATGAAATGCTATGAAATATGATAGTCCAATCCCGACGGGGGAAACCAGAGGACCTGGAGAAAACCCATCTTCCTCAAGGAGTACAGATGTATTTTTTTATCTTGAAAAGTGCAGAGCGATGCGCAGTGGTATCTGGACGAGTCCACCGCAGAACGGTTGCAACTGGAGGGGAGGGCAGGTCAGTTGTGTACCAGTTGCGAGGAGCTAAACACGTGCAGAGCTACTCGGTAACACTACAGCTTGTTTCAAAATGTGCTTGTCTCCTGGTACCAAGAGAGCATTTATAAATGACGCCTCCTAGCAGCACATTAGGAAATAAAGTGCTACATTTAAAAACACGAGAAGTAATAACCAATATCCATAGATTTATAAAAAATGAACAATGGTCTGGGTCAGCTATAAAAATCTGAGGAAGGGTTTCTGAGGCAACAGTTGTGTCTGAAAGCAGTTTAGGTGAGTTATTAAGGAAAGAAAAGGCATTGGTGCTAGTACAACAACGTCCTTCTCTATGCCCAGTAAACAAAGATTAAGAACATGCACAAAATCTAATTTGGATGTTTTAATTCAGAAATAGTTAGGTGAACAGTGAATAAGTTTTAAAACACATAAAAACAAAGACCAACTTTGAAGAAAGTGCTTATGAAGCTTAAAAATTCTACTGACTTTTAAGGCAGTGTCTGAATATTAAGAAGAGTTCTTTTGAAGCTAGGATTACTTGAAAAAAAAAAACACTAAGCATAACAGACAAATTTTAATCGAACATCGCACCATACGTGCAAAAAGGCTTAAATATTTACTAAATATTCGGAGATATTGAAGTGAAGTTTATATAGTTTATATGGATGCAACTTATATAAATACAGCACATACTGGACCATATGCCTGGAGTGAAATACGTTAGAGGGACTCTGCAGCGATACTGAAAGGCCGACAGTTGTTTATCATGCCTGCTGGAGGAGAACAGGGTTTTGTTCCAAATGCCTATGTACTATTTAAGATCCAACAAAAGCGTGGAGATTACTACCATACTAAGAATTACAACTTAGTTTATAAGAGCTGCAAAACTGGTTTCGAGAATAAAATTTGTTTATAGACACCCTATGCACCGCCCTCCCCTCTCGTAATCTTACGCGTGTGACGCATTGTGGCGATAGGTGCACTATCCCCACCACAGTTGCTACTCATCCCTACCACGCAGGATTCCTGTCAATATAAAATAATGCATCTGTACCAACAATGAAACTAATACGGCGTGTTTGTTTCACATTAAGCTAACAGAATATAATAAGTTTGAATTTTAGTGCAAAAAATTATGACCGTAAAAATTAATATCATTCTTTATTGAACAGCCCTCGTTAATTCTTAATTTTTTAACAGATCAATAGCTTGAAACACAGAACCAAGCTTTAAAAGATTTACGGATAAATACCCTTGTTCTATTCAGAATTTTGTAAGCGATTATATTATAAACTTATGTCCTCATACCGTGCTAGAGTTGGGCTATCCCCATAATATCTTCATCACATTACACAAGATGTAGCTAGTTCATTTCTGACCAGAGGTAAAACAACATAATTTTGAAACGAGCCCCATGAAATTAAATTAAAGAATATTTATTTATACACGCGTACACACGTACTCCAGAACTGCTGCCTCAGCATTATTAGGTCCTTCTCCCAGTATTTTCACCCTTCCATCGCTTACAGCTACCGTTTAGAAGCCCTAGTAGGACACTCGGATCTTATACAGCTTTACTTTCTTGTCGTCAGCAAAAGCTCTCAACTTACGGCGTGCCATAAAACGGTATATAGCTCAGATAAATAGTCTCTTGTCTCTCACAGGTTTGCTCAACGTTTCTGTCAACTTTACTATTTTTTGGCACTCCATTCAGGCAGATTACTGAACGCCGGATATTTATGCACTAAACTCTTCAAAATATCTGTTTTATGTGTTAATGATTTTAAAGATATGCTCTAAAAGCATAGAAATGCTTTCAAATAAATTAGAACAAAGCATAATAAAATATCTAGTTTAGGCAACATACCAATTTGCAGCTGGACATCACATTTAAATGTATCAATGGAGTTGAGCCCGCAACAAACCTCATTTCCAGGTTGGACATCACTTATATTTGCCCATTATCTTTGAATAATACCTCATATTCGTAAAAGGAACATTCTACGATGTCAATCAAGGATAGCTAAGGACACTTGATACTGCCAGAATAGCAATTTCCATATAGCATTTCAATGCAATATATGTTAGAGTTTCTTGAAAGCTATACAATGCAATATATGTTAGAGTTTCTTGAAAGCTATGCAATCTATCACACTGAAACTTTTATCACTTATATATTAGTCTCTTCTAATTCAGAAATCATAATCAAATCATAAATAAACCTTATAAGAAATGATGATGATTTTCTTATAAATTGTCCTGGATCGTGATTTCATGTAAAACTTTTACATATCCTCAGAAAAATTCAAATATCAAAAAACTTTTAGTAATATTTGTATCCTTAAAAATAGAAGACGATTATAATTTTAAAAAATTTACTTAACATACTTGGGTTAATAAACATTTTCAAAAATTCTAAATAATTTGCTTTAACCTTAGTTCCTCAAAATAAATACAGTATTAAAAATTTATTGCATTTCTCTGAAAAAAAGATAAAATTCCTAATAATATAAAATCTGGTATTTATCAGTTTATTTCTTTCGATTGTGATAAAGTTTATATTGGAAAGACAAAACGTAATTTGTAAACGAGAAGAAAAGAACATTTTCGTAACATTAAGTATAAAAAAACTGATAAATCGGCCGTAGCAGGTCATTTTTGGTCATTTAACCATGAAATAAATCCAGAAGTTTCGGTCTGTAGAGCACCTGCCTGTTGTGCTAGGGGTCCCGGGTTCGATTCCCGGCGGTGGGGGTGGAGATTTTTCTCCGACCAAGATAATTCCCCATCTTCGCCAGAGTCTGGAAGTATGAATGAGAGTGGGAATGTGTACGTGATCTAATGATTAAAAACAAAAAGATAACGAGTTAACACCTTCAGTATGTTCCAAAGGAGAACGGCCGCCGATATGACCATTGTAGTTAAAGGCGGAGTATAAATGGAACAAGGAAAAAATATTTCAGAAGTTAAATTATTAAAACAATTAAATGGTCTGATAGATTTAATGGTTTGGGAAAAGATATTTATTTTAAAAAACAAACATGTCGTAATGAATTTTGAAATACGGACAGTCGATTCTGTTTTTCAATTTGTTTCATTTTCAGATTTTGGTGGTACTAACAAGAACATATTAACATGTAGCGTTCGTAACCATGACAACAGCTTTGTTGTCTCCGGCTGAGGATGTGTAAAAGTTTTACATGAAATCGCGATCCCGGACAATATATAAGAAAATCATAATTTCTTATAAGTGCAGTTTCAAGTTACAAATTGTTATATATGTAACTAATGTACTATTTTTTTAAATATTTTTTGAGGAATTTAATGAAAGTGTAACATAGAAGCTTTCAGCACCTGTTTAGAGCAGTGTATTCTGCATAAGCATAAAAAGATTCAAGGCTCTACTATAGTTGTCTAGAAAGGTGAACCTAAAGTAAAGGGTGAACATAAAGTTTCGATCCATTTTTGAGAAAACGGTTGGTTTTGAATTTCTTTTACAGGAGGTCTGAAAGATGCTGTCAACTGAAAAACGAATCGCTGTTGTTTCTTCATGTTTGAGGGAATTTACGTATCAAGAGGTTCAAGAGGATTTTGAACGGACATTCCATAAACCCAGTTCTACGAGGGCTAATATCCGACTACTGATGCAGACATTTCAAAGAACAGGCAGTGTACAAGACGTGAAACGTTTGGGTAGAACTCGAGTGACCAATGAAGCTGTGTAGCAGTAAGCGATGCTGTGACCAGAAGTTCGAAAGCACCAACCAGGAGGTTAAGTTGAGAGTTGGGTGTACCACAATTGACAGTGTGGAAGATTCTACATTTCACTTAAAACAAAACGGTCATATCACCTCCAAATTCGACACGCACTGGAACGCGAAAACTACGCTTGTCGCGAAGGAATGTGTTACGACATGTTGAGGGCAGTTGAAGAAGCCAATTTGTTGCAAAATGTATTGTTTAGCAATGAGGCCACATTCTACACATATGGCATGGTCAACAGACACAACTGCAGAGTGTGAACAACCAAATGCTATCATGGAGTGGGAACGAAACACCCCAAAAGTTAATGTGTGGTTGGGGCTGACAAAATCGAAGGTGTATGGCCCATTCTTCTTTGGAGAACAAACAGTGACCGGCATTTCGTACCTTGATATGCTACAAATGTTCCTTCAACCACAATTACAGCACGATGGCATTTTGGAAACTGTGGTTTTCCAACAGGATGGAGCCCCTCCTCATTTCGCACAGATTGTGCAGGAGTACATGGATTCCACATTCCCACGTCGATGAATTTGTAGGGGTTCACACCTCATATGGCGCCACGTACC
The DNA here is from genome assembly GCA_030765055.1 of Mantis religiosa. Classification (NCBI taxonomy): domain Eukaryota; kingdom Metazoa; phylum Arthropoda; class Insecta; order Mantodea; family Mantidae; genus Mantis; species Mantis religiosa. The sequence continues at coordinate 33,869,590 of CM060952.1, read as the reverse complement.
CCAGATCTGACACCTCTTAACTTTTTTTGCATGAAGATACGTGAAATCACAAGTCTACAAAGCTAAAATCACCTCCATTGTCATTCTTAAGGAGCGTACCAGGTAGTCAGTGCTCAACAACACACCTGCAATGCTGAACAAAGTATTTGAGGCAGCAGTGCATTGCTGGGAAACCTGTATGGAAGTGCAAGGTGGTCATATCGAATCAAACTAAAAGAAGCATCATGGAGTATGTGTTACAATATCATATGGTTTACAATACCTGTATTTGTTTGAATGTGATATGTGTTCTCGCAAATACATCGAAACTTTATGTTCACCCTGTATAAAAAAGCAAGTTTCAGTAAATGGCAAAGAAAATAATGTTGTGTTTTATGTAACATAACCAAATATCGAAACATTCCTGGTCCATATTCCTCAACCCAGTTGTCTCAACAACCTCTCTTCTCCTATTTTCACCTTTTACCCTAATTCTTGCTTCCTTGGACACTTCCTGCACTTGTTTTTCTGCTACTTTACTCTTGATGCATCAAAGTTTTCAAAAGCACAGTCAAAATTAAAACCTGGTTCCAGTCCAATTTTTCTAAATACAGCTTCCCTTTCAGTAGCACCATTATTAAAACATATCACAGCATCCATTACACCAAATTTAATAGTTTTACTGAAAACATACATAGATTTTGTAGCTCTTTCCCAGATTAGGTGATTGAAGCTCTCGTTTGGGCTTTAGTACGACCATGTACCCTTTTATATTATTTCTCTTTTCTCTAAGTATTCTGTCCATTCTTTTTTGTACGTGTCCAACTCGCTCTATCTTTTTCACTTGCACCCCTTGTCAATATACATTGGCTTCTTGCACCCTTAGAAAACCTTCGGAGTCCTCATCCCCTAAATAATTCTGTTGTTACAAGCAGAACAGAAAATGCAGAGTAAAAAGGGGGCGTGATAGCCTGGCCGCCATATTTAAAACCCCATTTAAATACACTTAAATGCCACAAACACACAAAACCTTATAATGGGTATGTTCTTCAAAATATGTAGATTTATATTAATCAAAAGACCAAACATCCATATTTTCATCCAAAATCACTACAAGTGTGCTTAAAGAGGAGAATATCATCAACAGGCACATTTTCAAGTTCTCTTAATGAATTCGGCTTCCAAACTTTGAGCACTTTAAAAGGGTTTGGCCAAATGTTCATTTTAAATTAGTATCGCAGATTAAATTCTTCTTTGTCCGGTGCATTTACTACTACTGATGCAAATGCTTCAAAATTATCTGCACGGCTTTAATTCGGCTGTCCTAACGTGTGATTACCACTGTAGGGGGCAATTAAAGAATCGGATTAATACATTCAATGCATAAATCCATGATGGGGCTTTCACGAGCAATTTTTTTTTTTCCCCATTGGAGTTTAACTTGTCCACATTAGCGTAAAGAGTTCGCATTGCTTCACATAATCTATGTAGAGTGTAAACGACCCAAGTTGCATGAATCATGTTGGGGAACTTACGTCTCACGTTGACAGCTATTATACATACACGAATACATATGTATTCATATTACGAAGATGTATACGAGATGCCACAAAGTCTATAAGCAGAAGTAACACATCATTTTACAGCACTTAGCTATAAGGTATCCAAAACTTTATAGACTACCTAGTTCAATATTCCATGATTGCACATGACATTTCTTTACAGGTTATCAAACATTTTTGTTCACGACTTTCTTCGGCATTTTTAAATGTACACAGGTGGTCTGGAAAGTTTCTGACCTAATAAAAATATAATACATTCTTCAGAATTTTACTTTTTATTTTTCAACATATTCTCCTTGTAACTCTACACACTTCTCCCAGCGATGCTCCCATTTCTGTAACCCGTCCAAATAGTATCCACTCTGCAAAATAATTGTTCACGAAGGTGATTGCCTTTTCATTTGACGAAAATCTCTGTCCTCTGAGCGAAATTTTCGGATGAGGGAACAAAAAGAAGTCGCTTGGGGCTAGGTCTGGTGAGTAAGGCGGATGGTCAAGCAGTTCAAACCGTAATTCATGGATTTTCGCCATCGCAACCACTGAGGTGTGAGACGGTGCGTTGTGTTGCTGAAACAGGATTTTATTTTTCTGCAAATGTGGCCGTTTTCCAACAAGTTCTGCCTTCAGTTTAGTAACGATGCGTAGTATGCCCCTGTAATGGTTTTTCCTGTTTGAATAAAATCGACTAAAATAACTCCATGATGATGATGATGATGATGATGATGATGATGATGATGATGATGATGATGATGATGATGATGATGATGATGATGATGATGATGATGATGATGATGATGATGATGATGATGATGATGATGATGATGATGATGATGATGATGATGATGATGATGATGATGATGATGATGATGATGATGATGATGATGATGATGATGATGATGATGATGATGATGATGATGATGATGATGATGATGATGATGATGATAGTTGGCACTACAGGCTATGTAGGCCCTTGGTCTCACTAACCACCCTCTTCCATTCCACTCGTTGCTCTGCTTTTCTTCTCCAGCTTTTAACCCCCAGCTTTCTCAAGTCATCTTCTATATCATCCACCCATCTTAAAATAACTCCATGACTATCCCAAAAAAAAAAAAAAAACAGTCGCCAACACTTTCCCAGCCGAAAAAATAACAAGTTTGCTTTTTGGAGCCGATTCCCCCTTCGCAGTCCACTGTTTCAACTGTATTTTGTTTCGTGCGTATAATGGTGTAACCAAGTTTCATATACAGTTATTAATTGGCATCAAATTTCAAATTTATTTTGCCTAAACTGCGCCAACAGAGGGTTGGAAATGTTAATTCGAACACCCTTTGGTCTAACGTTAGCAAACGTAGCAGCCAACAAAGCGACAACTTTCTCATGTCTAAATGCTGATTTAATATGTGACAAACACATTCTTTTGACACGTTAGAGACTCTGCTATCTCTCTCACTTTAATTCGACCGTCATGTAGCACCATTTGGCGAACTTTGGCGATGTTTTGGTCGGTAATTACAGTTTTTGGTCATCCCAAACGTTCATCGTCTCCCAAGTTCTTACTGCCACGTTTAAATTCAGCTACCCAAAATTTCACTGTGGTAAATGATGTTGCAGAGTCCCCATACACAGAATCCAACTCATATTTGATTTGTGTAGGCGTACTGCCTTTCAAAAACAAATATTCAATGACAGCTTGATACTCGATATTGTCCATTTTCATAAAACACTCGTATCAACTCACTCAAACGACTGTTACATAACAACTGAGCGTCCAAATTGGCTGAAACTTTGGCGAGTAACTGTTTAACAGATGAGCAACGAAATTCACTAGCTTTTATTTGCGAGTGCTGCCTTCTTTATGTTGAAGTCGGAAACTTATCAGACCACCCTCGTAGCTGCAGTTACATTTTCCACTTTGCTGCTACTTGTACTTTCCTCAGTGACGATCCAGATCTTTTAATTTTCACAAATATAACTTGTCATTCATGTCTTCTCACAGTAATTTGGAAGGCACATTTTCATGGCGTCGACTCAGAGGATTTATATTTGTATGTTTCGTAAAAAAGTTCTAAGCTCTGAATTATTCACCTTATAAAATGGAATGCCAGCTGAAGTAAATGCTTTACATAACCTGAATTAAATTCTGAATATTTTGGTATGGTAGAAAAAGAGGAAGATGTTGATTTTCCTATAAGAAATTTCCTCAACGAAGCACGTGACATAGTTGTTATGTGCTTATTTCCTGACAAAAGGTTGCAGTAATCTGGGAACGTTTTCCCACAAGGCTGGCAAAATATCTTCCCTCAGTGGTAAAGGTGTGTTCTATATGACTTCATTGCTTAGACAGGTTTAACAAACATGTAATTAGTTTATCTCCGGGTACAGTTCTGTATTTCTCCTATTCGCACATGCAACTAAATCAAGGGATATCAAGTGGCAAACTAAAACATTCGTAGGGACATCTCCTAAAATATTATTTATAAATGAAAACATCCAAAACAATAAGGAAACCGAGTAGAGGTAGTCATGTAACATACAGCGTTAACTGAGTTGTGAATAAACCTAATTTAGCAAAGCACGAGCATTATTGAAGTTGTTTACAAGTATGCACACGTCACCTCCAGCGTAATTGTAGACTTCTTAACTGTAAGTGTATATGAAAAATTTCTGGATCGAGATACTATGAGCTATGTCCAGAGCCATATTCCTAACAAAAAAGGTGGGGGGACGCACACCTAAAAAAGTTCCCAGATGCTGGAGAACCGATCAGAGTTCTGCACTTGTAGATTCGCCTTCCTGCTTTGGTTGTCCTCAGTATGCGTAGGATTTTTTATCCATTCTTTTATGTAATTCTCTGGGTTCCACATATGCACTGGAGGTCCGTTATAATAGTCGAAGATTATTTGAATGTATTTGGAATGTATATATTTTATATTTTGTAGTATTTTGAATGTTAAATTAGGAAAGGTAATGAATTAAACAAGTATAAATATTATTAGTAAGGGGACTGCGTCCCTCTCCGAAAATTAATGGGGGGACGGCGTAACTCCGCGTTCCACCTTCACTACGGCCCTGGATATGTCTAAGAATATTATAATGTATCTTGAAATGTATTTTAGAAAAGCTCCATGTTGCTTAATCGGTTAAATACCTAATTTAGTATTTAATTTCACCACTTCCAAGGATGCTACACGAAAATTTTCAAGAAAATCTAGCACTCCAGGCTATCTTTGTCACGAAAAGCGTGTCCAATATTTTGAAAAGTGGTTCAATGGATTTTTATTAAAAAGAATACGTTTAATACGTTTAATCATTTTCATGATTAATGAAATGTACATCTTGTACTGTTTGGGAATGTGCTTAAAAGTGCTCTACATTCTGGATTACTTTTGCGTAACTCGAAAACCGTAACAGATGACAAAGTCTTACTGCACGAAAATGTAAATCTCCTTAAAACAGAATTTACTCCTAATACTGTTTTAGCGGATTGAAACATTTCGGAGGTATTTTTGTTTATTTTAATTTTCCGACACTAATATTTATTTCAAATAGGAAGTCTTATTCATTATTTTATCTCTTAGGCATTCATAGGGATCGGAATTTCAGAGATATCACATAGCCCCAAACTTAAAATATTTGAATGTCACTTAAAGCCTACACATTTCCTATGTTCCTTCTGTACCAACAATATTAGCAATAAGATAATTTCTGCGAATTTTTAACAAATGAAATAGGGGATTAAGTGTTTGTAAGGGTAGTTTATACAAGAGTAAAGAATCTCATGCGAGGCAAACATTGACTTTTTTCAGCATAAATTTCCATCCTTCCAACCTTAGGCTCATTATTTAATCTAATAGTGGTAAACTATGAAGCTTGGGACGTAATAGAATTAGACTGTAAATTGCCATTGATGTACTTATTTTGCAAATTAATTTGAAAGCGAAATTGTGATTTACTGAGGAAAAAATGTGTTATTTTGGAGATATCGTGTAGTTACAGCGTGCTGCCATGATACTTAGTTGGCTAGAGCGGTGTCAATGTGACTCAAATTGTGGCCATGATATTAAATATTTCATTATAATTCTATATTTTAATAGCTATAATTTGTCTACATTGTTTACTGTAGCATTAGCCTCTTAGGGTTAATTCGTTGATTGACTGATACTACGAGTCACAGAAGTTCCATTACAGATCTTCAGTTTTTAGGAAGTTTTGATTCTGAAGCAATACATGCTGATCTCAGCGTTTTATACAAAAACTATGTATTTTATTCTGTAACTGGTTTTCTCGCGGATATTTCAAGTGATTTCCAGCGAAGAGATGCAGCTTAGTGCTCTAAAGTTAAGAATATTTGAAATCAATTCGATTTCCTTCGAAAATCCCCTTTTTAGTTCTTTCTTATGTCCTCTTTTCTTTTTCGAAGGATTTTTTTTCCAAAGTTTTTACAGTCATTATCAATACTTTACGAAAAATACAAAATAAGACTAAAATTAATAATCCAGTAGAACGTTGTTTCCGAGCTTGAAGAGCGTGGTCCACACGATGAAATGCATCTGACGTTTCGTCTGTAGCTCCGTCGGGCATCTACAGAGAATTGACTCCTGGCTGGTTACAAATAGAGTTGCGCTTGATGGAGCACCCGAATTATATGTAGGCGAAAGCGACCGCCCCTCGTTTCCTATTGGTACAAAGCCCAAGCATGTAGGTATATAAAATCAATAACTCTGATATTGGACAAAAAGATACAACTTTAAAATGATTAATATATTTCATCCATGATGCAAAGGGACTCTGTGAGATATCAATCTGGAGCATCTTCAACAGTAGATTATAACGAAAAACTGAGGAGAAACCATACTATTACATAGAGTATATTGTGATATGAAGAGCGCGTACAATATCCACTAATTTATCTGATACTTCACAGGGATGCATTTGGGTTAGTGTCATTAGTAAAATTTCTTAAATTCATCATTCATCTCTTATAAACTGGTGTCTATTTGAGGGGGAAAATGGGTTATGTTTCCTTGCCCTAGTCGCATAATATCAAGACAACCGTTCTGAACTGACATTTTAGGGCTTTTTCGTTACTATCCAGTTCAAAAATGAAATTGTGCTTTTGAAAAAGTACCAATTGAACAGGCCTGACAACCAGTACATTGCCGAGAGAAGTTCATAACACAAGTGCTTGCGCTTTCTACCACTTCATTCCAGTACCGTGATGACACCTTGTCCCCTATGCCGAGCTGTATTCCATGCTGCAGGCACACTTCTGGGAGTCATAAACACCTCGTTGCTCCTTGGTGAGCGACAAAGATGAAACACCTAACATAGAGGAATGAAGATCAGAAATAAGGTTTCATGAATTCCATTCATTCACTTAATACATTAATTTTAGCTTAGTTCAGCCACTCCATGCTCCAGAATCGAATTAACTAACCATACAATTCTTGATATTTTTAATATTTACAGATCTCTAGCTTCTCCAATTATAGTAGGCACTGTAAATGAATGAATCTTTACTGTTCCACAATCCTGAATGATACAATACATTTATCAGTGTATCAAAAGTGAGCAGAGTGTTTATATTTTACTCTCGTTTGTTCGCCTATGTTTTGTAACAGGTCATTCCTGAATCTCTTCTTCAGATCTTTAGTCAAATTTGACATTTTAGCATATTCCCAACCTCTTGATCTGAAGACACGTCAATGATCGTATCCAAACAACGAAACAATTGCCATCTTCTTTCCTGTAACCATAGGCTGGGCCTGCAGAATGTTGAAATGCATGATCACTTACTCGAAGGTGTGATGATCTGAGTCAACTTTTACTCCAAATATTTATTGCAGCTTTCACTGTTATGCGATTTAACATCTGGTTTTTCTTTTTGTGCCATTTTAAAAATTTTCCGTATAAGTACAAAATTGTGGTCATATTTTTGACCTGGAGAATGCATAATATGCTGCCAGCTAATTTTCTTGTACAGTTGCACATGCTTGGTGGTTTTCTTAAAGGACTTAGCATGAGATCGATTTGAAATATGTTACACAAAACACAGTGTACCTTGAATTTCAGTTATCAATGTCACTGTTTGCTATAATCATATTCCTGGAATGTTTTTATCCAAATTTTGTGTTGTTTTTAACATACGCTTTGTAAATTCTATATATTTGGGAACCTTTTGATGGAAAATCACCTCTTGTGCCATTTCTTTCACGATAACTGTTCACAAATAATTTTATCCAACTTCAGCCCTTTCCACATCTCTCATTTGCAAGGTAACAGGAATCTAAAATATCACATTCCATATCATACTTAACTGATGTTCAATATTTTACTGTTTGAACACTCATCTGGCCGTTTACTAAAGGCATTGCAGTTTTAAGGGTAACTTCAGTGGAACTAGAGCAGACAGTACATTGGAGTCAACACCGCATTCTGATCTCTTTGAAACCAAACGCAATGTACCTCTCTCCCAACTGCTCAATTGATAGTGGAATATATATTTTAGTAGATTATCAGCAAGCAACCTATAAAGCTCCTGTCTCTTTTCGTTGCAAGGTTGTATTTTGTAGCTACATGTGTCATTTATCTAACAGGTCACCGCCCCACTTTGGCTTTCTTATCTGAACTTCAATAATCTGTTATTTTGAGGCTAGATCCTAGGAACGGCTACCTCCCAGAGACTTTGTTTTCCCGAGCTTCTAAGGGAATTAATTCGTCTCTGTGCATTTTCCCAAATGTGAAACAAGCTTTCCACCTCCACTGAGTGCGAAATTCCTCAGCGTCTGGAATGTCATCCTTTCCCAAGTTTAACAAGTAAGCTCGATCTCGGAATGACACTAAGGACGACGGCCACGTGGCATGTTCTGTGCACACTTTTATCACAGCGTTAAGTGTATTGATAAGCTCCGGTCGACTATATAACTAATACAATAAAGCCGTTGTATTATCTCCAACAGAGGAAGGCTCATATTGGCACAGTCTGACTAGGTACAAAATACCTATGTAGCTACCAAAGTCGTATTTTTTCGCCTGGTTGTGCACGATGATTTCCTTGGATAATTTCTCTCATTTTGTGTCATTGCACATTTTGTGCAGACGCGAGATTTCTATGCTCTCCGGGGAAATAACCAAGGAATCTAAAACACCTCGTCATTGCCTTTGTTACCTCTTCACCATAAAGGATTGTTCCAGCGTGTTTTTTACATAGTGTAATGATTTTTTACCGCTTTAGTACTCTTATATCTTCAGACTAAACTGGTTGACTATCACCTTTATACTCGCCTACTTTTCTTACAGTATTTTACGGATAGTTATTTATCGACGTGGTCTTCACCATGTGCTGCAAAAATTATTTCATAATTCTGTATGTATCTTTTGCGGACTTACTGGTAGTCAGCAAAACTTCGGATCCGATGAAAGAGAGACACACGACGAGAGTGGGTCCAGCCCTTTACAGCTCTGCAGACAAATTGTGGGCATTCCAAATAATTGAAAGTAATCAGGGATCTTTAAAGGAAACACCCTGAGAATAACAACGTAGATGAATTGTACATCAATATTTACCCTTCGCGGCCTCACAGCATGACACTTTCTCGCAGCAATGTAGTGATCTTTTAGAAAATATACTATAGTGGATTATTCTGCTAACTCATATCATGAAGATGATATGGACCAATAAAAACTTGGTCATTGCACACGTATTTCACAGTTAATATATTCTCATATCGGCAATCGAAGAAGTCTGGTGTGAGAAATTAATACTCGCTCAAGGTCAGCTGCTGGATGACGTCACGAAGAGGAAGTAAGGTCAGCTGATGTAGTATTACTACACAAAAGACCTTTCGGGACCGTAATTCCGAAGGCCTCTTACTCCATAAAGATTTATCGCACTCAGTTGATATATAAAAGCCGTGGCAAGGGTAAGGAGCAGTCAACGTAAAGTCAGTGTGAGTACAGTCCGGCCGCTCTATTTCCGGCTCTGACGTTTATTGGCTGCAGGAGGTGGAGGGGGAAGATTAATAGTACCACCATATAATAATGAGTAATTGAAAACATATGGTCAGAATTATCTTTATAATGAGAGTATAGGACTCTATTAGCTTCAAAACATTGAAATCCAACCTGTAATTTCATTATCATGCAAGATATTCCTTACAACATCACTCTATTCGAATATTTCGTTCACACATTTCACGCACACCAACTGCTTCTGTTGGTGGTACTGGGAGTTTGTACATCCGGTGTCGTGGTCAGGAAGTTAAAACTGTCTGCTAGCCCCAATCAGTATTGTCGCTGCTAGGCGTGGCTTGCAAATCCAGTACCGTGTTGCCGCTGCAATTGTGTGGACCACGTGGCTTTTAGTTGCTTTTGGATCCCGCGATAGTGGTTTGTTTAATTGTTTGTGAGTGCGTGAATTCCGATTTGTAGCGTCTGTAAGTCTTATTATTATCGCTGTTATAGTAATGTGGCTACTGGTTCGTCAGAATTCAAGAAAAAAATCGACTCTTATAAGAGCCAAAGTCGTGAATTTATATTGACGCTACGTGAGTACTTCGAGAAGGAGCGGGACAATGGTGGACCTCTACTACCTGTTACCAAGGTGCTGGACAGAGTTTGTGACGCCTGGAAGGTGGGAAAAACCACCGTGAAGAATGTGACCAAGGAAAAGTGCCAGCTGATTTAAGTTCGTCGTCTGCAGTTCTGCGTACACCGGGCAAGCAAAGGCAACGAGGCAGCCTTAAGGCTTCACTTGATGCTTCTCAAAAGGATGCTATAACGCGACATGTATATCAATATTATATGAGAAAGGAATTTCCCACTCGTGAGAAGTAGCTTTTTGTTATTTCTTTTCCAGTAAATGGTATATTGTCTCCATATGCAACTATTCTGGGATCATGTATAAACACATTGTCCACGTACATTTACGAAGTTACGATCTGCAAATGCGTGAGATGTTCCTCAGCTTGAAACTCCCGCTAAAGAACTGGCAACAACGCGCTTCCCCCTCTCGAGAACTGTCAGAGCCGGAGATAGAGCGGCCGGACTGTAGTACAGTATACTGAGCAGTAGTGGGAGAGTGTGATGTTTTGAATTGAGTGTGGTACATCTCAGCTCCACGGTAAGGAGTCGGCTGGCTGTGGAACGGTGCAGGAGGCACTTCTGGGAGTAAGTGCGACTCCGGGTGAGGGATCGCTGAGCTGTAGAACCAGCAGCGAAGCAGTTACGTGTGAACATCGGAGTTGTGCGTGCTACAGAGACTTAAAGGGACATTGTAGAGACGTGTCGAAGTGTTAGATTTGTATAAAAGAAAGGTTGGTTTAACTGTTAACGATTTTGGTGAAAATAAAACAATCTTAAGGTGGACTTTTTTGCGTCTTTTGCCACAATATGGTATTTCTGTTACTGTATGCTCACAATAAGAAGGCTAGAATGTAGTGAAGGTCAGAGGAGCTTGGGTTGTTTATCTGCTCGGTAGCTGGATCCGTTTACTAGGAAATGAGTGAGAGTGTTATGAGTCACCCATGCTATCAGATATAATGTTTGTTGCAATAAATATAGCGATAGTTATTATGCAAGGTGAGTTTTGTGACAACACTTGTGTATTTTAAACGAGCCTCCCATTCTTGTTATGCTGGAAAGACGAGCATAAATACCGAGGAGACAGCAAAAGTGATTACGTTACAGTTTCTTCTAGCTTGCCTTCTTGTCCTGGCCAAACAGATATCTTAAGAATACATATAAAGTTTATATTTATTGTCTACCATTAATTATGAATACAAATTATTTCTCTGGATGAATGAAGACTCTAACCAAGATAAGTGACCCATTAAAATTGTTGACGTTACTTTTTAAACATTCGAAAAGAGAACATTGGAGTAGTATGTCAAGTGTTTCGTCGCATTAATGTCGGTTTCTTTTGACTTTCAGCTCACTCTACACTGTTCACCATGACAACTCACCTTAATAAACAGGTGTGGGCATGTGGTACAGCTTTCATCGGTGTTCAAGTCTTGCTGTCTGCTTATTAGAATGTACAATAGAGAGAATTGACGAAATTTGCTTATGTACCAGGCCAAACATTCAAACTTTCAGGAAACATTCTTCACACACAAAGAAATAAAATATGTTATGTGGACAGGTGACCGGAAACGCTTAATTTCCATGTTAGAGCTCATTTTAGTATTTCTCTTTAAATGGAAATGGAAATCATTCGTGCAGACGATTTTAAAATACCCCATTGTGGTTCATGCACGATGGAGCCCCTGCACATTTCAGTCGAAGTGTTCGTACGCTTCTCAACAACAGATAAGGTGACCAATGGACTGGTAGAGGCGGACCAATTCCATGGTCTCCACGCTCTCCTGACCTCAACCCTCTTGACGTTCATATATGGGGGCATTTGAAAGCTCTTGTCCACACAACCCAGGTACCAAATGTAGACTCTTCGTGCTCGTATTGTGGACAGCTGTAATACAATACGCCATTCTCCAGGACTGCATCAGCGCATCAGGGATTCCATGCGACGGAGGATGGATGCATGTATCCTCGCTAACGGAGGACATTTTGAACATTTCCTGTATCAAGTGTTTGAAGTCACGCTGGTACGTTCTGTTGCTGTGAATTTCCATTCCATGATTAATGTGATTTGAAGAGAAGTAATAAAATGAGCTCTAATATGGAAATTAAGCGTTTCCGGACACATGTCCGCACAACATATTTTCTTTCTTTGTGTGTGATGAATGTTTCCTGAAAGTTTGGCCGTACCTTTTTGGAACATCCTGTATAGCATACTCGAAGGCATGGCAATGGTTAAATGACTAACGTGCCACATTCGACATTTGGCAACTGTTCTGTTCGAAGGTACAGAGAGGAAAAGGGTCACTTTCAGAGCAATGTTGTTGGATATAAGGTTTTCCTATCTACTGTAAGCCATTGCAAGTGAACGTGAACAAATAATAGGATAGAGGCAATTGACAATATAAAACAAGCTGCTATTTTCTGCTTGCTGCTTGTAAACCATTTCCAGACCATTGCCTTCTTAAAGCTGGGGGGCAGACAAAGAGGGTTTGCTCGATTGTTCTTCATTGTGACAAGTGTTTGCTAGGCTAGCTGGCTACCAGAGCGCAGAATGAACTGAATCACTGCCAAAGCTTGCTTGGATTTCTCCATTTAATGGAACTCGTGTTATCTGAATGAGCCTAGCTCTACAGAACATAAATATACATAATTAAACTTACTCTTTCTGTACTTCCCCTGTCACTTATATCAGGTAAAAGCAAACAATGTATTTCACCCCAAAAGTTTTATGTCGGACTTTCGCCACAAACATTATTTGAGCCCACTGAATAAATTAAAAACTATAAAAATGTCTTAGGTATATATGTGCATCTTAGGAAACACCATAACTCTAAAGTAAAATGCTAGGTAAATGTCAAATTTGGTATTTTAGTTCAATATCTTGCAAAGAATTGACACTAAGAACTTTAACAAAATAGATCATCCCAGAGCAGCCATTAGCTGGAAATCATTAACTTTTTTTTTTTAATTTTCGTAAAGTGTGACTAAGTAATTATCATATGAAAGTACATAAATATATTTATGATAGTAATACATATAAGGTTAGTAGCATTGTATAAGTTGTGCCTTTTCCTTTGGAAGAAATGTAATTCATTTGCATTGCATTTTACATATAAATTTATTTATCCTTTCCTATTAGTAATTTAATTTTTACCCTTTCTCAAAAATATGGTTATTTATTTATTTTATAGGTCGAGAAGAACAGAATTTTATGACCTTCATAATCCACAGCATATGAAACAATGTGTTATCAACAGACATCGGATCGCATACACCTTCGCAATGTACGCACACAAGGTATTATACAATGTCAGGCGCGACATTATGAAACGCCTGTGTCAAAAAGTATACGTAAGCGCTGTGTGTGTACAGTCCGGTACGGATACAAAATGTAAGCTACGTAACAATATGTCATCCTCCTCATTGCTTTCGATGTGAGAATTACAGTGAACCACGTAGAGCCGTAAATTGTCGAATGTGAATTTTCTGCGCCTCTCACTGAAACAATATAAAAATATTGAGAGAAAGTTCTTTCAATGTCAAATGACGTTAAGGGTGCATATGAGTAGTACAAATCATGTCTTGTGTTCGTCGAGACTTAGTTTATTTCCTATATTACGCAACACTGAAAATCCAGTGTTGTGTAGAATATTGGACAACTTATTATTCGTCCGTCCATCCATCCGTCCGTGCATCCATCCGTCCATCCGTCCGTCCGCCCATCCGTCCGCCCATCCATCCGTCCGTCCATCCATCCGTCCGTGCATCCATCCGTCCGTCCGTCCGTCCGCCCATCCGTCCGTCCGCCCATCCATCCATCTATCCGTCCGTGCATCCATCCGTCCGTCCGTCCATCCATCCGTCCATCCGTTCATCCGTCCGTCCGCCCGTCCATCCGTCCATCCATCCATCCACCCATCTATCCCATCCATTCCATCCATTCAATCCATTCATCCCATCCATCCCATCCATCCATCCATTCCATCCATCCATCCATCCATTCCATCCATCCATCCGTCCATCCGTCCGTCCGCCCGTCCATCCGTCCGTCCATCCATCCATCCATCCATTCCATCCATCCATCCATCCGTCCATCCGTCCGTCCGCCCGTCCATCCGTCCATCCATCCAACCATCCATCCATCCATCCATCCATCCATCCATCCATCCATCCCATTCATCCCATCCATTCCATCCACTCCATCCATCCATCCATCCACTCCATCCATCCATTTATTTATTTATTTATTATTGTTTGCTCATTTGGGTAGGTAGTGCATTCTGTATACTGTTAATTTTTGCAAACACCTCCTCAACTGCTTTTAGACAGCTTGAAATTACATTCTTCAAGCTGTTTAATGGCTGTTGATAATATCCCAAACTTTTTATTTATAAAATGGATATTGCCCATTAATAGTTTTGAAAGTATTAATACAATATAACAAACACTTTTCACTCCCTGGAAGACAGATTTACCTGCGTGGGGAGCAGTAGTTGTAATGAAACAAAAGCTACGCGTTGTGAACCGGACTATCCCTGCGTGTTGTCCCCGGGACTGATGTCAGCAGTTATATACTGCGAGACTCGTGAACTTCATTTCCCTTTAAAGGTGTACGGGCTCCGATGCCTGGTTATCAATTTTAGAAAAATCTCTAACGGAAGATGACATCAGGAAAGTGTGTTTCTGATGCAGATGGATATTGTGTTATTCACAGTGATCATAATATTGTTGCAGATGAAAAATAATTCCTCTTCTGCCTCTATTGATAGAGATAATTATTTTCTTAGGAAGAAGTGAAAAGGAAGTGGATGAAAGAGGTCCCAATTACAAATGTTCGGAACAGAAGATATAAATAACATTGTCAAGTGTAACTGGCACAGCAAAAGAAGTAAGAAATTTGGCAGATTGCTGGAACTGATTTTTTACTGTTAAATAATGGAATTAAATGTTAAATATATCTATATTTCTGAAGTATCTTCTGGATGCAAAGATGGTTACTATAGCATTCAGGTGGTTCAGATTTGTTTTGAAATGTGTTCATAGAGACCAGAAAACGAGGAAACAGATCATGTAGGTAACTTTTTGAATTGCTCAAAGAAAACTTGAAGAAGAACTATTTACTGTAGAACTTATGATATTGAAGTGGTTATTTAGAGGACACTGTAGTTTCAATGCGTACATTCCATCAAAACCGTACTGCTGATTTTTCAGGATAAGGGGGAACCTCGTTAAAAGCTTATTCAGAAAACTCACCCTGATCGAGACTGAAATCGGGACGTATTGAACGTGAGGCACACCACGTTAAAGAAGCACGCACTTATATATCATCATTAGCGAAGGGTCGATACCAATTTTTCTCGATACTCGATTCAGATATTCGATATTTTCCACGATACGCGATACTCGTAACCGTCATTTCCACTTCTAGTGTCAACACAAAATAGAATGTTAGGAGACAGTGTAATGCCAATTAAATTAATTAGGTGCACATATTTAATGAGGCCGCGCCATGGCTGAGTGGTTAGACCGCTTGGCTCTCTCCTAGGCGGCCCGGATTTGATCCTAGGCGACCGCAAAGTGGGATTTGTGGTGGACATTATGGCGCTTATTGGATTTCCTCCGGGTCCTCCAGTTTCCCCCATCATCATTCCACTAATTTCTCCATCAATTCTCCATCTCAAGCGATGGGCCGATTACTCAACCCTGATTTCATCTCAGGTCAGATGCTTCGACTCCCTCACTCTAAGGGAACCCAAGCGCCTCCTAACGTCAGCATTGAGGACAAGGGGAGAAAAAAAAATAATGAGATAGCCGCGCCATGTCTACTGTTTAGACCGCTTAGCTGTCACCTAGGCGGCCCAGGTTTGATCCCGGGTGACCACAAAGTGGGATTTGTACTGGACAACATTGCGCTGGGGTGGGTCCTCCAGGTTTCCCGCACCATCATTCCAGCAGCTGCTCCAAGATTCTTCTCTTCATCATCCCAGTCGTTGGGCCGACTCTCAACCCTAGTATCACAGGTCAAATGCTTCGTTTCCCTCGCTCAGAGGGAACCCGAGTGACTCCAAGCACCAGCATTGATGAGGAAGTGCATTCTGTATACTGTTAATTTTTGCAAACACCTCCTCAACTGCTTTTAGACAGTTTGAAATTATTCAAGCTGTTTAATGGCCGTTGATAATATCCTAAACTTTTGATTTATAAAATGGATATTGCCCATTAATTGTTTTGAAAGTATTAACACAATATAACAAACACCTTGCACTCCCTTAAAGACAGATCTACCTGCGTAGTGAGTAGTAGTTGTAATGAAACAAAAGCTACGCGTTGTGAACCGGACTATCCCTGCGTGTTGTCCCCGCGACTGACGTCAGCAGTGATACACTGCGAGACGCGTAAACTTCATATCCCTTTAAAGGTGCATGGAATCCGATGCCTGGTTATCAATTTTAGAAAAATCACTAACGGAAGATGACCTATCAGGTGTGTTTCTGATGCAGATGGATATTGTGTTATTCACATTGATCATAATATTGATACAGAAGAAAATTAATTCCCCTTCTCCCTCTACTGTTAGAGATAATTATTTTCTTAGGAAGAAGTGAAAAGGAAATGAATGAAAGAGGTTCCAATTACAAATGTTCGGAACAGAAGATATAAATAATGTTGTCAAGTATAATTGGCACAGCAAAAGAAGTAAGAAATGTTGCTGACTGCTAGAACTGATTATTTTTAAATGTATTCACAGAGACTAGAAAACGAGGAAACAAGGTAAAGTTTTGAATTCCTCAAAGAAAACTTGAAGAAGAACTATTTTATTGTAGGACTGGTGGCACTGAAGTGTTCATTTGGAGGACGCTGTAGTTTCAAGGCGCACATTCCATCAAAACCGTACAAGTACAAATAAAAGTGTTTGGTCCAGCCGAGTTTTTTAATTAACTTCCCCCAACGTTAAGTCATGTTGGACGATGAATGCAATGGTACTCAAATGAGTCTGGCGTCCATATAGCTTAGCATTACCCGATAATGATATCTCAGAATAAGGAGATACCTCGTAAAAAGCTTATCCAGAAAACTCGCCCGAGATCGAAATCAGGACCTATTGATCGTGAGGCACACATGTTACCACCACGTTAAAGAATCCGGCACTTATTGATCCTTATTAGGGATGGGTCGGTACCAATTTTTCTCGATTCTCAACATCGATATTCGATATTTTCTATGATACGCAATACTTCGATACTGGATACCATCATTTCTACTTCCAGTTTCAATACAAAATAGAATGTTGCGATAACTGTAATGCCAATGAAGTTCATTAGGTGCATATATTTAATGAGACCGCGCCATGGCTGAGTGGTTAGACCGCTTGGCTCTCTCCTAGGTGGCCCGGGTTCGATGCTAGGCGACCGCAAAGTGGGATTTGTGGTGCACATTATGGCGCTTATGTGATTTCCTCCGGGTCTTCCAATTTCCCCCATCATCACTCCACTAATTTCTCCATCAATTATTCATCTCAAGCGTTGGGCCGACCGCTCAATCCTGATTTCATCTCAGGACAGATCCTTCGGCTCCCTCACTCTGAGGGAATCCAAGCACCTCCTAACGTCAGCACTGACGAGAAAGGGAGAAAAAAAAATGAATTAGAAAGCCGTGCCATATCTGAGTGGTTAGACCACTAGGCTCTCTCCTGCGCGGCCCGGGTTCGATCCTAGGCGACCGCAAAGTGGGATTTGTGGTGGACAACATGGCGCTGGGTGGGTTTCCTCCGGGTTCTCCGGTTTCCCGCACCATTATTCCACCAATTGCACCATGATTCATCTCGTTGGGTCGACCCCTCAACCCTGATATCTCAGGTCAAATGTTTCGGCTCCCTCGCTCTGAGGGAACCCGAAAGACTCCTAGCACCAGCATTGGTGAGGAAGGGAGAAAAAAATATTTAATTATACAAAATTTAAAACCATGTGTACTCATTTTTAAACGATACATTAGACATTTAAAAGCAAAAGGTGTTTTCGAAATGGTCCAGTTTTATAAGCTTCTGTTCAACAATACTTGCATTTTCACTCTTTAGGAGCCAAGTCTATTTTTCTATCACATATGAGTCCAGCTGTGCTAAATAGTATCTCTCAGAAAGCTGTTCCAAGTGGAATACACAAAGCTAGTTTTTTAGTTTTGGTAGTTTTGCATTTGCTTTCTAATAATCCAGTACACTAGAAAGAGCAGGTGACAAATCGTCCTCGAGATATGCAGTGATATCTTCTTGGAAACTGGTAACTGGCAGTGATTTTGATACACTATTATTTTCTTGCATAATGTTACTGTGAGGTGTAAAGGTTGTTTTGGTTTAGGCCGCGTTTTTAAACAAGTGGTTTAAAAATCGGTATGGACCTGTTAAAATGAATAAGAAAGGAAATTGTTAAACTTCAGTAGGCCATGAGCTGACGCAATATGTAAGTAAGATGAGAATGTTTTATGACTCGTAGTTTGAGGTTATGTAATATGTGACGTTGATCAGTAAAAATCAGTTTGATTGGTAGTGATGGCAACGAGAGAAGGAAAAATTAATACTTTTGGTAAAATAGCGAGAAAGAAAAGCGTCTTTTGATGGAAGCAGCTATAGTGAAAAGACGTAAATTCAGAAATATTGTAAAAGAGTTAATATCAGTTTTCTATTATTGGTAAAATAGCGAGAAAGAAAAGCGTCTTTTGATGGAAGCAGCTATAGTGAAAAGACGTAAATTCAGAAATATTGTAAAAGAGTTAATATCAGTTTTCTATTAATTGTAATCAATGTATTTTTTCAAGTTTGAACATCTGGATATTTTAAAAGTCAAAAGAATTTATTGGTATCGAAGTTTATTTAGAAAATTTATCCTATTCACTCGCGACCACGTCTGAAAATTCAAGAGTTCTCTTAGCTCACACTGAAGCAGATCCGGAGATTTTCTGATATACATCGACACATCTGAGTGCCAGATCTGAACCAAAGATTTAGATCGGGAAGAAGTAGCAAGCATCTCGTGGCTTCATCGTCACCATCCAGGAGGGCAGCAGACAACCCACAACCTCAGTGACAACGCGGGGATTCTAGATCGTCCTTTACAAACATCGCATTTGTAACAGATAATCCTGCTACAGCAGGTAGCACTTTCCTGGCAATTTCTCGGGATTTGCAATGTTCTACTTGCAGCAATACTATTTTGTGATTCTAAAATAAAATAAAAGTTGTAGAATGACCACGAAATGTTGAAAAAAATACCGCACGAATTTTCTGATGTATCTTCGATTCGATACCGTGAGTGTATCGTGACTGTCGAGCTATCGCAAGTATCCAGGACCCATCCCTAGTCATTATACAATAGTTTAAAAGGTGTGAGGAAAACCATTAATGGTCATATTTATATGAAAATATTACATATATAGGTGCAACTTTGAGTTCTTGGCAAGTACCGTAAAATAGGTATGATTATCCTTCAATTATTATCGAATAATGGAAAATATAGTTTCACTGCCAGCTTTCAAAACATTCTGAAAAAGAGAGGGAGAGAGTGCACGTGTGCGTGTGTATGTTATGTCTCAGTAGTCAAATAGATGGCAGGTTCTAACCTCTAAACGCAAAAGGAATGCAATATTTTGGCGTCAGACGTCTCCAAGGTTCTTATAGCATCTTGCTCTTCGCTAACCAGGTCAAAGACATAACAAACCATACAGTTTTTATTACAGAGATAGAATTGTCTGTGCAGTAAAAGCAATGCGGTGACCAATAAAACAGGTGCTAAAAATTGACTTTTGGCGAATATAAATTCATATTTTCAGCTCTCTGCGGCCGCTTTTTCACTGGATAAGACACTTTTCTATTTAACGTTGTCAGAGTGTTCATTTAATCACTTTAGCTATACGCGCTTCTCGATGTGGTTTTCTTTTAGGAAGTCAGATGAACGCGTAGTAAGGGACGGATGTATGCTCCCCTCCGCTTCTCTTAACACTAAACCATTCTCGCAAACATTCATTACAAGGGAACTTCACTATGCTCATAGCTGTATTCGCTTGAGAGTTTGACGGCATAATCTCTGCTCTATGTGAGGCATGTGTGCCGAAAATATGATGGGGATTATAGCTGAAACTACCCGAAAATGAGTCCAGAACACATAGGAACATATAGGCATAATAGCACAGCATTCTACGGGAGGGATTGTTTACTCCTGGCGGGCAGCGGCCAACACATGGCGCCGTCCCCCACACCCGCCACAGTGCTAACGATGGATGTCCAGCAGCTACTTGCAGGTGGTCGCATGCGGCACTTACCAAGTTTCAGTTTTGGACGTTGCGGTTCTAATCCTCAGCAGATTGTTTATAGGAAAGATGCGCCCAGTACTGCACAGTGCCCAGTACCGCACAGTGTCAGTATCTCGTAGTTGCCGTTAGATAGTAGAAGCTCATGGTGTGTATTTAGACAAACAACTATCTTTATTACCAACGGAAAGCTTTCCCTCCTCTTTGACTGATGCATCAGAAGTTATTGTTCGCAGAAGTCGTGTAGTGAACTGGAGCTGTGCTGTTAATAACCTGCTGACATTGGTGCTGCCTTGTCCGGTAAAGAACTAATTAAGTATTTGTACTCATATTATTTGGTATTAAGTAGACTACACAAACACAAAATACAGTGTCGGTTTAAAAGAATCGGGCCGTGCTATGACGTTATATATACGTACGTGTGAGTTGCTCAGTACCGTACAATAGCAATTTTCCCAGCACCGTACGCGGAGGTATATTTTTATCCCCTGAACTTGCACTGACATTAGTTTAATTTTTGTTTATAGGCATTCCTGTCAACATGGAGACCAAAAAGAAAGGAAACTGATTAGAATAAAATATGAAACAAGCAATAAAGAATGTGATAGAAGGATCAATAAGCCTGGGAGTAGCAATATATATTGTTGAAACATTAACATCGACTCTGTGTAAGTTGATGTTGCAAGAAAAGGCACAAAAACAAAAGAACAAACCAATAGCAAAGGGACGCAAGACTAACTTCAATAAAACAATAAATAGAGAACCTAGCTCTGTGCCAACATATGCTGGAAATAGTAAAGAGCCTTAAAAGACTAAAAGAAAATTAAATGTTGGAACCAAAACCAGTGTTGATTGAAGTGTTCTAACAGAGTGTATCATTTGCTTAGAAATCACAGACGAGGCTTGGGTTCAGTGTGTATCGTACAAGGGTTGGACGCATATTGAATGTACAGCGCCAGAGAACGTTGATTTTTATAGATGTGATGACTGTCTTAAAATAAATATTTCATTAGTTCCAATACATTTTTATTTTATTGTGATAATGTCTAGAAAAGGTTTTGAAAAATATGTTATCATGTTACCGTGTTCTGTTTTTATTTCAAAATACAATAATTATGATAATAATAATTATCTTGTGATTTATTATGCAGTTCCTTTTCTTTTATTTAGAAATATGTATTCATTTACGTCTGTCCGGTACTGGGAAACACTTTTTGACATGCGCAGTTATCATTAATATTTACTTTAGTTTTTAACAGTCAACATGACTCGCGTTCATGAATGTTCATTACTAATGCTGTTTCTGTATTGTGACTTTGTGGGTTCGTGAAATGAAAAGTCCAATTACACAAACTCAACAATGTTCTTTATTTCTACCGACTTACAGTTTAACACTTGCCAATTACACAGAATTACCTGCTGCACACAATTACAATTCACCAGTTCGTCCGTTACAATTTCACTTGTACTCGCGATTACGTAAACTCCGATGCACATACACAGTCTTCTCGTCCTTACACTAGCACTGAACTCTTACGCTGATTGCCAAGAACTCTGACTAACTGACTGTCTCTCTGAAACCCTTTTTATAGGAATGTCACTGTTTTTCTAGAAGTCTCTGGTTTCCCGCCGATCACCACGAAAGTTCCGGAGGGCAGGAGAAGGGGAGAGAAGCGCCCAGGGACAAGTGACATTTCCCTAACCACCCTTCAGTTAGTGACAGAGACTAATGGGAGGCGTGGCTCGGCCGCCTCTGGTTTCCTCACAGCTGTTGCCCTCATGCCTACCGCTAATTGGGTGACAGTATGTTATCAGCTTCATATTAATAGTAACACGCTACTTGTTCTCCATTGCATTTTCTTTGAATTTTGAAAAAACTTTAGGTGTGCGGTACTGGGCTCATCTCCCCTATAAAACAGGCATTACACCATCAAATTTTCAGGTATGTAGCGGTTTGAGTATTGTGATAGTTCCCTTGTTAATATAGAAACATAAATAGTTATTACCTGATGAATACATAAAATATTGTGACTTTGTGGGTTCGTGAAATAAAAAGTCCAGGTTACAAACACAAAAAATTGCACTTTATTTCCGTAGAAATACGCTTCGTACACATACACAATACAACATACAAGCTCAACAAACACAACTGCTTACCCGCACGCGTTCAATTACCGACTAACTCTCTTTTGAGGGCGGGCTGCCTTTTTATAGTTTACTAACATTCCAGATATTTCTCAAACAATCGAGACCCGGCTAGAACAAAGGCAAACTCTCGAGAAATCCGTCTCCTTCCACCATTTCGACGAGCTTTTATCTACACACTGCACTCCGCATCCCTTTGAATGCCTTGTCGCCTCGATCAACAACGGCCTGGCGACAATATGAAGCCAGTTACAGTGAAGCAAGAAATACTTTACAAATATAACAGTTTCTAACATAAAATTCACTTATAAGAAATGATGAAAATGTTATTAATTGGATCGCGATTTCGTGAAATAATTCTTTACATCATCAGCTCAAACAGTCTCGTTGTCAAGGTCACGCTCACTAGATGTTACTATGTTTTTGCCAGTACTACAAAAATCTAAAAATGAAAGAAACTTAAAAACAGAATCGACTACCGGCATTTCAAAATTCACTATTCGATGTTTATTTTTTAAATATGAATTATTTCACGGAATCGCGATCCTCATTCATTAATAAGAAAATTTGCATCATTTCTTATAAGATAAGTGAAGCTTTATGTTACAAATTGTTATATTTGTATAGGTATTACCTGTCTGACGAATGAGTGCAGGTGTTTGCGGAGGTCGCTAGTGTAGTGTGGCTCGGTTTAGAGAGATCAGAGAAGGCGTCAATATAATACAGTACAGTTCTGACCATCAAAACATCAGCAGAGCGTTTGTAACACGAGGCATGCTTTTGCTTTCGCGAAACTGATATTCCAAAACTTTTACATATTCTCCAGAATGTGTCCTTCTACCTTCAAAAGAGATATTTCTTTAACAGCATTCCTTAGGTTACGTACTGTAGGGATTTCTCTTTTCTGTTCGTAAAACTCGACAAAAGTTATGCACACATCACAATTTTCAAACTTAATCGAGGATGAACCTTTTCAAATGTGGGCGATATTTACCAGGTGTTGAAAGTTTTTCTCTCGTACGTTTTGAATTTTGAACCTCTTTCTCTATATTATGTACATTTGTTCACTTTTCCCCACTTTTCTTGTTGTAGCATAATTTAACGGAATGGTTAGAACTTTACGTTCCTCTTCTTTACAAAACTGTAACACACTGAATATTTTTTGTATAATTTATGTATTTAATGTTTGCATTTTGACTTGATTCAAATCGGTACACTGTAAGAGACTCAGCTGCCATATTGCCGAACCGTAACGTAATAACATTTGTGTTTATTCAAGCTTCCACTGTTGGACATCTGCATATATTCTTTAGACAGGTTGTTTTTATTATAATTATTAATTTGTTAACTATTTTTAAACGAACCGTCAGTATTATAGCCTTTGGATGAGGTTTGCAAACTGTCAATCAAATTTTGACTATTTTACCAACGATTTTATCTTATACGGTAATGAGACCTTTTGGGCCATTAAAATGAGAAACTCTTTAAAAAGAAGTGAGATCTGTTTCAACTAAATGCATACATAAGAATATTTATAACCTCTGAGGTAAATACGGAACAAAATTCTTATTATAAACATCAAAATCTGATGTTCACTAAGTAATTAGAAAAAGAAAAAAGAAAATGCGGTACACCTACACGAGTTCTTCCAATCATTAAACTTTAATAAAACATAAACATTGTGGGAACTACACAAAACAATAAAGAAAGAACGATAGAACAAAAGAAGGAAGGAAATAAAGAAGAACAAACAGCAATAGGAATAATAAAACGCATAAAATAGAGATAACCAAATTGAATTAAGTCAATAACATAATTAAATTTGATTGCCAGAAACATTTCCACTAGGTATTATCGCTGTCATGCCCGACATGGATAGGCTATGGAAACACTCCTTTGCCTCATTTTATTTTTACAATGCTAGAAAGTATAACAACTGAGTGTATCTATTTCTAATTCTGAAATGGTATTATTTACCTTTCTACTTTATTTGGATTTCTTCAGTACGAATGAGTTGTTCTTTTAGGAAACTATGTGTAGTATTATTCTTTCAATTATTTTTCTCGTGACAAAAAAGGTTTTAGCTAACTTGTAAATAAGATTTACATTTCGTAGATTACTGTTTTAAAATCCTAAAAACACCTCTACGATTAATCATATCCGTACGTGACTTAGATATCTCTACGTATGAATCATACACATACGTGACTAAGATAAACACTTCAAATGATGACTAAGCTGAATAACTAACCTATTAAAGAAATATTTTTTTTTTTAAACAGTTAAAAACCTTGGACCAGATTTGAAGTCGCGACCTTTGTATCAACAGGCCAGGTCTAACAAAGAGCTACCCAGAGCGGCAAATTATTACATTGACTTTACAATTAAAAGCTCGGAACTTATAAAACACGACAGGTGAGTAAAATATTTTAACTTTGTGATTTTTTGATATCTGTTCTTACACACCGGTCTCCTTTCAAAAGGATTTTTGGTAGAAAATTATGTTTCGGTTGTACAAACTTATAAGTAAAACGTGCATCTTGAATTTCCCGTATGCTTCTTGTGGTGTTTATTGAACCTTATATACATAAGTAAAAGTGAAACACTTACTAAAAATGTAGCCTTAGACTACGAAGGTGTAAAATGTATAGCTTTTCTTTTAGTATATTTACATTTCCGAACATAGTACACAGAATGTTTAAACTACAGAGAATATTATTACATTTTCATTAATATTATTTTTGCCTTACATTAATATATATGTTTTATTTCTACGTAAGTATTCAAAGATAAGTACTTAAATAAATAATAATTTGCCAATCAGTTTCAAAAGCGCAAAATCCATGGGACGTTTAGAGATGACTTTGAAACAAATGCTAGTGCGAGATAGCTTTTATTGTGTGATCGAGTTTGTGGAGACACTGTAATACTCGCTTTTACCAGCTTCTACATGAAATTTTCATTCGTAATTTGGGTAACTTAACAGTGAATACAAACACACCAATAACAAAGCTCATCTAAAAGCTCATAGAAATTAAACTTTTTCAGAAATCATTTAAATACAGAAAATATTTAACCAACTACATCAATATTTAAAGACTATTAAATTAGCATGTAAGTTTAACGAATTCCTAAATCTCAACCAGTTCTACTCAGTGGAAGAATATATTAGCTATGCTGATAAGATCTGAAAGATAGTATAAAAATAATCCGGAGCTTTTCAGCGAATGGCTTTTCTTTTGCTGTTCACGTGATGGAAAGTTAAACTATTAGAAGCTAATAAAGAACTATTATTAGTGTTTTGTCATTGTACTTTAACAGTCGAATTGTTGCATGTATTTATTGATTCAGCTTCTGTAGTTTCCTCAATTTTTTCAAGGATTCTATGTTTTAATCTTTATATTCTATCCTTTCATTATGTGTTATTTACTTATTGTATTACTGACTGACTGTATCGTTGGCTTATTGTATTGTATCCCATATCATGTACAACAATCACAAGATGAATAAAGCTATTTTTGAAGAGAAGAATATTTAAAATCTTCTATTTAAAGGATTGATTTGTGAGGATTTTTTTTTTTAGCAAATCTGCGTATAGCACCCTTGCAGGTTATGAACCTAAGAATCAACTTTGGTATTTAATCGATATTGGTTTTTTGACTTACGCTGTTCACACACATTAAGCAGTCTCTTTTTTCATTCAAGTGGCTTCAAAACATGTATTTCTGTGAAGTCTCGATAGCAAATTCTTGGATGGGATGTAATACTTCCGTTATATACTGCAGGTATGTTGTAGGAAAAGTAAAAAGTCCAATAAAAATGTTTTAGAATGAACAATTTATAGGAAAATGTCTCTTAAGGTATTCTTAAGATATACTCAAATCCTTCAAGAATTTATTTCTAAGTAATGGCTTTATGTGCACAACCAGGAGAAGAAAAAAAAAAAAAAAAGAATAACGATTTCTCATTTGTGAAAATTATAGCCTTGAGAAAACTCAAACAAAAGGAATACCTCGCTTGAATACTTGTTTAGTCTTATCTTAGTTAATGCTGTTTTATGGGGAGATTCTGCCAACACAAATAGATCTTTTTAGTAATTTAAGTCCTTTAACTTTTTAAATCATATCGGACGATGAATGGAATGGGTGAAATGATGCTCAAATGAGTTCAGGGTCCATGGAGCTTAGCGTTACCCGACATTCGTCTTTTAGGTTAAGGGAAAACCCCGAAAAAAACTTATCCAGATAACTCGCCCACACCGAGATTCGAACTCGGGACCTCTTGAACGTCAGGCAGACATGCTGCCATCTACGCTAACGAGGCTGGCAAAACTAGAATATTTACTTCAATGAAAAGAATTATACCAAGTAATTTTTAACTGAAAAGCATGGATTCATGTAAACCATTTTTATGCAGTACAAGATTTTAACCTTTCCAGTCATCTGTATCTTTAAAAGTCTACTGTTTTTTTAAAATGTAATGAAGAGATATTTTATAAAATTTCAGACTTTCTTAAATAATACTCTAAAAGCGTACTGAGTTTCTATTGAAAACAACAGGGTAACAAAATATGAAAATTCAGCAGCCTATTCTGGCATTTTGTTATTCAATAACTTAACATTACAGATACAAGCAATGCCCTACAATAAATGAAAGGTGAAAGTGAAGCAAATTTTAATCGAGCAATGTTTTACTCAGCATTTTATTACTTTTAGTGATATGTACATGGGCATATGGCAATATCAATATCAGTGGTTACTTCATAAATCGGTAAATTGGTAAATTACAAAATAGAAAATATGGTGACTTTGTGGCTTCATGAAGTTAAAAGTCCAATTGCACAAACTCAAAATGTTCTTTATTTCCACCGAATTACAGTTGAAACACTTGACGATTACGCAGACTTACGTAGCGCACACAATTACAATTCAACAGTTCGTCTGTCACAGGTCCATTCCACACTCACAATTACGTACGACTCCTCTGATACACGTACACAGTCTTCCAGCCCGTTCGCTAGTACGGCGCTCCTCACGGCTGCTCGCCAAGAACTGAACTCTCGTCCAGCCCGGCACGTCGCTTATATAAGACCAACTGACCTATCTAGAAGGTTCCGGGTTATATAAAATATCCCGATTGTTCCAGACGTCAGGGGGAGGGAAAAGAGGCGGCCAGCGACTAGTGACATTTTCCTAACCACCCCCTCAGTTAGTGACACGAGATAAGTGGATAGGCGTGTCCTGAATGCCTCCTGTCCCCCACTCAGCCAGCAGTTGGTCGTGCCTTCCGATGATTGGGTGACAATATAGAAAAGCAGGATATATGGGGAAGTCTAGAAAATATGAAATCATTACAATTTTACAAATAAATAAAAAGAAACTGTGGACGAGAAGCATACGTAGATTACTGCAATAGGCAGGAGAGAAGGGCTAGCTTGGATGAGAACAGGAACAATATTCCTAAGAGGGATAAGAGGTAGGGAAAAGGGAATTTGTGACTTGTATGGTAGAAAACAAAGCATAGAACACTATGCAAGAGAATGCAAGGAGTGCGCAATATGGAGAAAAAATGTTTGGGAGGAAAAACAGGAGAAAGTAGAGAAGAGGATAGTAGCTATAAAAATATTAGTAGGAAAGGAGGAAAAGAAGATAAGAAGTATTCGTGAGTTCTTACAGAATGTACAGCAAAATGGGTAAGAAATATAAAGCATATAATAAAGGAAGATGAGGGTGGTGCGGTTCCCCTCCTTGTGGGTTGGATTTATATCAGACGATGCGGTGACACATCTGAAGTTGGATTCGCCCCTTTGTGAGGTCTACGCCCCACACGCGCAAAAGTTTCGCGCTCCCTCGGTGTGGCGACGCATGTAGAAACCAAACCTTACCTTGATGTAGAAGCGATGAACCTTTCGTCTGAAAGCCGTGACGATGAAGTTCTCGAAGATTTCTATAAATCCTCTCTCCGGCAGCTGCGGCGAGCGATGAGATGTGAAACTTCTCAGGCGTGGTATCAATACATAAGGGATTTCACTTTTGGGCAAATATGGAATAAAATAATTTACACCGTTTCAATTTACTCGGAATTATATTTCTCGACATCATTTTCTTCTTTACATGCGACTTTTTCTACTGATGTATATAACCCTTTACTATATATAAATTGTCTCCTTTTATTTATAAATGATGCCACGGTTTTTTACTTAAATTATTTATCGTAGCGTCGCGTCCTCGATGTATATTTTAAACGTTAACTAAACGTTCATAAATGATGAACTCCAATAACTTTTCGTAGTTAGAAGAAGTCTTTTACCGAACACACGTCTACCTTCCACGTCAGTTAAAGCCAGAAGAAAAAAAAAAAAAATAAGAATAAAATCATTGATTCTTTTTTCTGTTTTTGTTGCTAAGTCACCGCAATACTTAATTTTGATTGGTCCTACGTCACAATTTGGGATTTCAATAAACCTAAGCATTTGTTGCATCATGTATATGACCTGCTTGGTTATTAACTTCAGTTGAATTACAGATGGCCATGTTTACCTAATATGTCGATGTATGCAATATCAGCTTCAAGGGGGAAGAAAGGGACTAATTAAGTAACAAGGACGCATGGAGATTAAGAGCTACCTGGCAGTGCATAAAACCAGGGTGTCATGTAAGCCAACGTAGCAACAAGGTAAAGACAAATAAATCTAGCCAAAAGTTGTAAATTGTACAGTTTTGGAATATACACAATAAATCATTCATATGAACCCCGTGCTTTAGCAGATATTCTTTTTTGTCCTGTAGGATTTTGTCTGTCTCTTACGGGTAACCAGTTGTATAGAAGTTATTCAGAATGAATAGGACTTCAGAAGGCACTTTCAAAAATTCCAAATATACGTGTCATTTCTCGCGTAAATATTATCACCCGAACATCGGAATTCCCGATAGAACCAGCTGGCAGGTGAGGCCAGACGGGAAGCGTTTAGACCACGCCTACCCATTTATCCCTTGTCACTAACTGAGGGGATGATTTGAAGAGCGGCACGAGCCCTGCACCGTCTCTTTCCCTTCCCCTGACGTCTGGAACCTTCGGGATGATTCACTGAACCGCAAGACTTCCAGAAACAGCGATCTCCCTATATAAGGCCTGCAGTGGGACACTCCACGACCCTACAGCTACTGCTTCTGGCCGAGAGGACAGCCCTGGGTTTCCAGGAAAACCTCAAGACAGTTGCGGTGCTGCTAGACGTAGAGAAAGCCTTTGCCACAACCTGGCACCAAAGCCTACTGTACAAAGTCAGGGAGGCCAACGTACCTCCTCCCTTTCTCGCCCTGATTAGTAGTTTCCTCAGAAACCGAACTTTCAGGGTGAGAGTGGAAGGACGGATTTCATCTATCAGACCAATAGCCGCGGGAGTCCCGGAGGGCAGTGTACTGTCCCCGATACTCTTTGCGGCCTACATGTCTGACTTACCCTTAGAACCACAGACTGTTACGTGCCAATATGCTGACGACGTCCTCATAATGGCACGTAACAGAAACCTACGATATTGTCATCCTCCGCTGCAGCGCCAACTCCGAGCCATTGGCCCTTGGAGTGAGAAGTGGAGGATGGCCATTAGCCCCGAGAAGAGCTCTGCACTTCTCCTGGCTAAGGTCCAAGCTAGGCGACCAGATTGGTCGCTGAGGTTAAGGCAGAGGCAAATCCCTTGGGTTGCCACTGCCAAATACCTCGGCGTCCACCTCGATCGCGGTCTCACCTACACACCTCATGTCCGGGTCAAAGCCGGACAAGGGCATGCAGCGCTAACACAGTTATACCCTATTCTCAAATCCACCATGCCAACGTACCTCAAACTACGCCTATATCGGGCGATCATACCGCCCCTGATTCTGTACGGCTGCGAAGTCTGGGGATCAGCGGTTCCCACCACTATTCGCAGACTCCAGTACGTCCAGAACAGGGCATTGCGCATGATCTACGATACCGGGCGTAGATTTCCGTCCCACATCCTACACACATACTCTGGGGTCCCGTACATCGTGGACGTGGTGCGGGAAAGATCCCGCACCATCTACGATAAGATGGACTCCCATCCAAACATACTGGTGAACACCCTAGGCCGTTACGACCACAGGGTTCCTCGCCGGCGACCAAGCTACCGGTTACCCAAAGATGCCTTGGGTACCTAATACTGAACAGGGCCACATTCCCCTGACTCCAACTTCCTAAGCCCAGAAATGGGCTTGATAAACTTAATACATTAACACGGTTCCTTTCCCTCTAGCCTGTTCAGCGGACTGTGCTCAGATGCCTCCCAGGCAGGCGGAAGAGCGCAGCCAGCATTGGCGCATCCCCCCTACACGAGGCGACTGCGCACACAAAGGCTAGATATGTCCATTGCCCAAAACAATCGCCTGAGACAATAATGACTCTTCTATACTGCCCAGATAAAGACGCAATAAGCGGCTAGGTGCTGGGCAGCATACACTCCGTCCAGGTAAACCTAGACGACTCGTCTCTTCTGCTGGTCTGCTGCTGGTAGTCAGTTCAGTTCTTAGCGAGCAGCCGGAGGAGCGCCGTGCAAGGAAACAGATGGGAAGACTGTGTACGTGCATCAGAGGAGTTGTACGTAATTGCGAAGTGCGGAGTGGACCTGTGACAGACGAACTGGTGAATTGTAATTGTGTGCACTACGTAATTCTATGTAATCGGCAAGTGTTTCAACTGTGTGTGTATTTAATGCTCAGAATTTGATAATAAAATCATTTTTCTTCTTGCTTCCCAATATTTGGAGACTAGATCTTCTTGATTTTGGAGAGTTACAGATACAGTTAGGTGATCGATGTTCATTAAATCGTCTTTACCACATAAACAGCACTGTGGAGAAGTTGTTAATCCAACCTTGAATAAATGTCCATTCAAACAATCGTGGCCTGTGATTAATCTGAACATTGCTACTGAAGATTTTCGAGGTTGATCTGGAATTGTCTTTAGTTTGTTTTGGAGATCTTTCCAATTAAGTTTTTCAGAGGAAACTAGATAGTTGTTATATAGTTTTGTGAAGATGTTTTTTATTTATCTTTTAACTGTTTCATAGGGGATATTTTGTTTCGTTGTTTGAGATATTTTGGAACCCTTCTTGGCCAACATATCTGCTTGCTCATTGCCAGAAATTCCACAGTGAGATGGTATCCATTGGAAAACTATACGTATATTTAAATTTTGAAGATATTTAATCATATTATGAATTTCATTTATCTTTTCGGTTTTTGGGCAGTCATTTTAAATAATAGCCCGAATAGCTGTTGTATTCTAACTGTAATTCGGTGGAAATAAAGAACACTGAGTTTGTGCAATTGGACTTTAAATTTCACGAACCCACAAAGTCAAAATATTTTAAATAGAAGGCAATTTAATCAAGTACGTCATTCATGTTTCAGAAAATTATAATTTTTAATATTTCTATGTAAGGGTAACTAGTGATAGTTATTACACAATTATAAATATTTGCTACTAAGGCCCCACTTATCTTAAGAAATTGATGTTAATACTTCTTTCTAATGGAAATCGATTTCAAAAGCAAATCGCTTTCGTCTTCAGTGCATAAAAAACAAACTCCGTTTAACTAGCTTCATTTTCTACGTAATTAGTGATGGTTACTTTTAAAACAAATGAACCATACTGTTCATAGACAGACAAACAAAGATCTTTTCTCTAAGTTTTTGAGTGTTCCAGTAGCCTAAAATAAGTGATTTGCTGTGAAATTTCAATATCAAACTCCTGTGAATATGTAGCAGAGTAAGTAAGAACACTGTCACTCATTGAAAATGGCCTGCAGTGCTACCCCCACGTTATGCTGCTACGTTTATAGCCGTGGGCTCATAGCTCCCACGCGCCTGTCACGTTAGCCGTCAAATGTTATCTAAAGTTAACTGCAAAAGTTAAAAGGACGTGAACTCTGGCCAATACTCAGGCGCAGTTGCTGCTGCCAAGTGTAATCTATACGCAACGCATTATATATCCTAAAAACATTGAAATCTTACACTGATGGTTTCAACCCACGTTAGATACAACATATGCCCGGTCAGTTTAATAATAAAACAACTCACCTCTAATCAGAAAACCAACTGAATATTAACTAACTTTTTTTTACATTTCGTGGTACGTATTTTCGTAGTATACTCTTGCATATTTAATATAAACAGTGTGAGGAAGAAATAGTTGTGTTTTGGAGCCTGTTAAAAGTTGAATGGATGTTGAGTAACGATAACCATGTGAAGATAAAAGGTGCATTGTTCGTGCTCAGTTTCGTAGAGACATAATTTTGTACAGCCCACCTCGATAGTGTAGGTCAGTGGGTACCATCTCAGCGCACAGTGTGCACAGTAGGTCATGCAAGTTTATCCATTGCACGCCGGAATAGTCTATTGTGCACTCCGTAGCCTTCAGAGCAGTGACGGAATGCCGATCTTGCAATTTGTTTTATAATTTTTTATTGATCGATCAGCAGTACAGTGCTTTACAGATCAGAGTGAAAAGAAGGTAACAGTACAATAAGAACAATAACACTCAGGGGTAGGCTAACAGGCCGCATCCTAACTACATTAAGTTAGAACTCCAATAACACTTGGGAACACGTTTTTTGTACCCGAAACAAAATAGGCTAATTCTTATGCAAAATCACTCGCTGATTCCAAAAATGCCTCTGAAAATGCTGTATCACGTAACGTTTTTGAGATATTCTTATTCTTATTCTTTCATATAAAATTACAGAAATGAGGTATGATACCAACTCATATTGACTTAATTTAAAATAATAGTCATTTTATTATTAAATAATATTTTTATACCTGTAAAGAATATGAATACTATTCGAAATAACTAGAACAAATTTTCCATCACGTAAGATTTATCAGTAAAATTAATTTTAGAGTCTATTATAAAAGTCATATTTACATGGGTGTGCCCTACTCAAAATAAATTAAGTTGACAAGGATTTTATAGTGAAAGAGTGGGGGAAAAGGGAAGACTATAACCCTGGAGCAAGCAGTGTTAAGTATGTGCGTCTAGTAGACCCAAACAAAGTTCTTCTCCCCCCACTTCACATAAAGCTCGGGCTAATGAAGTTTTTGTTAAAGGTTTTGGACGAAAAGGGAAGTGCATTTGAGTATTTAAGAAGTATCTTTCCTAAAATAAGTGAATACAAATTGAAGGAAAGTATATTTGTCGGTCCTCAAATAAGACTACTTCTTAAAGACAGTATTTTTGAATCAAAGCTTAAACGTGTTGAACTGGCAGCATGGAAATCATTTAAATCAGTGGTGGAAGGCTTCCTGGGCAATAACAAGAAGAAAATTATGAAACTTTAGTCTCAGAACTATTAAGGAGCTACAAAGAAATGGGTTGCCGTATGTCACTTAAAATCCACTTTTTGCACTCTCACCTTGATAGTATCCCTACAAACCTAAGAGCTGTAAGTGATGAGCAAGGTGAGCGTTTTCACCAGGACATTTCTGAGATGGAAAGACGTTACCAGGGTCGCTGGGATTCAGCCATGTTGGGAGACTATTGTTGGTTCCTCAAACGGGAGAGTACAAGTCAATACCAAGAGAGAGAGAGAGAGAGAGAGAGAGAGAGAGAGAGAGAGAGAGAGAGAGAGAAATCATCAGTGAAACAATTCTGAGATAATTCAGGTATGTGGTTTTCATCATTATCTTGTGTTTATTTATTTTAATATAAATAATTAATAATTATTATTTTCAATGTTATTTGGCAATAAAATACCTATTATTTTCATTTAATCAAATATGAGTTATTACATCGCATTTCTGTAAGTTTTCATAAAAAAATTATGAATACCTAAAAAACGTTACGTGATACAGCATTTTGAGGGGCATTTTTGGAATCAGCAGATAAGTTTACATAAGAATTTGCCTATTTTGTTTCGGGTATATGAAAATAATTTTTTTGGTTCCCCAGTGTAATACTCCCTGAGAAATTATGTCAATATTGAAGATGTAAGAAGACATCAAGCACTAGAATCACTCGAATCAGATGTATCACTTAGAAGCAGGTCCTGTGGTAGTCTCCTCTTCAAGCGTGAGTGCTGGCGCGTGCGGACGCCGATGCTATAATGCACAGCTCCTGGAATTTCTTGCAGCGTGGAAAAGAAACGACGAGCGATCCTGCGAATGTAGTCGTGAAGAGGTAACAGTCCTAGTTCGTGATGGAGCTGCTGATTACGGATGAACCATGGAGCGTTGGTAGCGATGCGCATGAAGCGCTTCTGTATGACCTGAAGACGACGCAGATGACATCTGTGTGCGGCCCCCCACACTTGGCAGGCATATGTAATAAGCGGACGAACGAGTGATTTGTAGAGTAACAATGAAGACTGTAGGCCAAGGCTGGAACGGCGATGCAACAGATGTGAGGGTTTTGAAATTCGCCCGGAGGCCAGTGATATAAGACGATCGATATGAGCACGCCAGGTCAGTCGAGAGTCCAAAAGCACTCCAAGATATTTAACGGGAGTTGTAGTGGGGAGCCAAGGCACATTGTTCCTGTAGAGACACAACGGAGTAAGCGGAGTATATCGGCGAAGAGTGAAGATTTTAGCTTCGGTTTTCTGAGGGTTCAATGAGATCCGTCAAGTGCTGAACCAATGAGTTAGGCGATCTAAAGAGAGCTGTACTACTTGTTGTGCGTGCTGGAGATTAACATGAGAATAATATAGTACTGTGTCATCAGCGTAAAGAGCTAAAGAATTCGGAGCTAAGTCAGGAATATCAGAAATGTATATATTAAATAGAGTCGGAGCCAAGATAGAACCCTGTGGGACACCTGCGGTAATATTACGTGGGGATGAAAGCTTTCCACCAATGCGTACTGAAAAGCTGCGGTCGTAGAGCAAACTGTGGATTAGATGTGATAAGTAAGTAGGAAGACCGATGCGGTAGAGCTTAAGGAGCAAACCATCATGCCAAACCCTGTCGAATGCCTGTGCCACATCAAGGAAGACAGTCGTGGTATACTGATGGGCCTCGAAGCCGTGAACAATTGACTGAGTTAATCGTAAAAGCTGATGGGTAATCTTGCAATTTAAATGCACAATTGACTGTGCAACAATAATAATCGAATTGTAATATAAAGGATATAATTGTTATATCAATTTTTTAATTCTTTCTTTCATTATCATTCAACTATGTACTTTTATTTTAATGAAAAAAGAACAAATGAATAACTAATTGATAGTTTAAACAAAATAAAAATAATCGACAATCTACTTACAATACAGCAGTATTAAATAACAGCTCGAAAAAGAGCAATAGGCACAACATATTTCTCAGAAGTGGAAGTCTCTTTTGGCACACTAATTTTTCAAAATTAGATATCAGTGTTTGTGCAGCAGCTAGTCTAAGTTGACATTTTAAGTTCGCTCCGACAATTGACTTCTGCAGCGGTTTTTGTTTAATTTCATTAGCGAAAAAAATTGTTCGCACATGTGTGTGTGTGAGCGTGAGAGCGTGAGTGTGTGAGTGTGTGTGAGTGCGTGAGTGTATGAGTGTGTTAGAGTGTGAGAGTGTGAGAGTGTGTGAATGGTGAGTGCGTGAGTGTGAGTGTGTGTGAGTGTGTGTGAGAGAGAGAGAGTTTGTGTGTGTGTGTGTGTGTGTGTGTGTGTGTGTGTGTGTGTGTGTGTGTGTGTCCGAACATCACAAAACACGAGCGGTATTTCTATGTATTCGAGGAAATGTATTTCTTGGAAAATGTGAATAGAAATCACTCAAACTAATTCTATTTTGGAATTTATTTTTCATTTGACGATTGCATTGCAAATCGATAAATTCAAGTTGCAATTCAGATGGAACATTATCAACATCTGTAAAGTAAGGCTCAGCAAATATTTGGAAAACTGGCTCTAATTCCACCACGTGCAATGTGGAATGTATAAATGTAGGAGTAGATTTCCTACGTGTCACATTACATTCTCCAACCGACATTATGTTTACAAAAACAAACCTCAAGAGACGAGACAACGCTGCTGTCTCAAACTGAAGTCGTACGGCACTCGTGGAAGTGCACAGTGCTCCGTCATTTGATCTAGCACAAAATGGATCCAGTTGGTGACCGCTGGCGTTGGTGGTAGTTGTCTGCCTTATGTACAAGAGGTACCAAGATCGAATCTCAGTATCAAAACGTATATTGGAAAAATTAATTATTCTTTCACACTAGCCGTGTGTAGGCCAAAGTATGGAAAGTACAGTCAGCCTGAAGAATTCAATGCCATACCCGGGAGTCAAATCATTGAACTTTTCAATCTCACTCTACTTTTCCAAAGCGTATATTGTGAACGCAGCGTCAGAGAAGACTTCCGTGTTTCTGGCAGCTGCCTTTTTTTCATTTTATTCCAAAGAGTATATGTCTGAAGGTGGTACAGAGTACAGAGATCTACTGGCGCACTAATTATTTTCTAGGGAACACTATTTCCCTAACAGCAGCAAGGTTCAATCTTAAACGGCTCTCACAGATGTTATTTACATATAGTTATTAGCATCTTTATTATGGGCTTGCTACTCACTATCAAATTTTTGTAAAACTACAGGACGTAAAATAATTGTTCTTCAAACAATAAAATGTCTGAAATCCGTTGTCAAAGAAACCGTTACATACCACTGGTGAGTTCGCTTTCAACTCCTACAACAACAGTTTATATTTTCTTGTTCTATTGTTTTGTGTGCTGTATGAATTTGTTTCAGCAAACGGCAGTTAATTATTTTTGGATGAAGGTGAACTAGAGGGCCCAAATGACCTAGCTGTCGACAGGTCCTAAAACTTCACACATTCACTCGATAAGCTAGAACGCCTAAATCAGGAAGACTGTTAGGGAAGGAATACCAGGGTAGCAAATTATAACACCCTTTTAGTACAACACTACTTTATTCCAAAGAACATAACCTAAATGAGGTTAAAGAGAAAGGCATTCCTCCACATCCTCCCCACTCTGGTCAATCTCCCAGGGGATGATCAGTTGGACAGGTCGGCTGATCCTGCCTCCATCTGCGGTGTGAAGTCCAGCTGTTCTAATGTGGTCATTTCTCCCTTCATGTAGTTCAACTATCCGGCCTTTCTTCCACATATGCCCTGGACGGGCTGGTTCTTGGATGTGAGCAACGCCTCCGTGATTAAATTCTGTCCCATCTCAAGATGGTTACAAGTCATAATAGTACCTACTCAGTCGCCTCCTCAAGTCCTAGAGGTTTATCAGGAGGATTTTAGAGAGCCCGGTAGAACTTCACGTAATAGCTGTCTCTCAGCTAAACCTTACAAGGTAATTATTACTTTGCTTGAGGGTTTCATGGTATCATCTCTGCTCTATGTGATGCCTGTGTGCGGAGTGTAGCTGGAAGTAACCGAACATGAATCCAGAAGACTTACGAATATAGAAGCATAATAACGTGGCAGAAGAGATTCTTTACCTCTGGGGGTAGCGGTCTACACATGACATACGTCAGGAACGCCGGCACAGAGCTGACGACGGATGTCCAGCAGTTACTAGTCGGCCAAGATATGAATGTACTTGAAGGAGGGCAGCACTGTTTTGTTTACTACGTGAAGCTTATGGAACCGCGCGGAGCGAGGGGTAGCGAGAGGAAATGCGATACTGGGAATGTACAGTCGCATAATTAAAACAGTACACGTCTGCTGATGTCTTCTCGTTAGTTCTCGAAAGTAGCAAGTCTGGGAACGTCTGTTTCAGGTCCTTCATCTGCTATATCCGAAGCACTAAGTCCTTTTGCTTAAATATTCATATTCTCAAAATAACATTCATCACGGTTGCAGTCTTTATCGTCATCATCTCTGCTCTCTAGACGCTCGTTTATAATATCTTCAATTGTTTCCTCCATTAACCCATCTCGGCGCTTAAAATCTTGCTCAGTTCATTTCACTTGTCTGCATGCTGCTATCCAATCAGTTTGTGTAATTTGAGCTATGCAGCTTGTTGTCATAGCTTTCAGATTACTCAAAGTAATGGAAGAACTTCTTTGCTGCAATCTTTGTTTAGTTCCAGATATCTGTATAGGGTTAAGGTCACATAGTGCTACGGAGGAAGGCGTAAGACTGTAAAATCCCTTTGTTCCATTATTAAATCAATTCAATAAACAGGCTTTTTAAATTAATTTTCACTATCTCTAAAAGCTCATTTTTTGTCAGTTGCGGATCATGTGTAATTTTCTTTTGTGTTAGCCAATGAATGACCTGTGCCTTTCGAGATGAAGTGTTAGGGGCTTTATTTTCCTGTACGATATGGCAAAACAATGCTTTCAGGTAGAATATTTGATATCAATTTCTCTTCTACCGACTTTAATTCCATTATGGTTATCTGCTGATTTCGATTTTGAATCGTAAATAAATCCAGTTCCCTCAATAAAACCCATGGATCCCCCTGCATGTACAAATTGCTCTTTGACCAGCACTAGTATTAGTCAAAACACCTGTTACTTCGTCATAATGCTAGCAGTTCTTGACGGTTTAGTGAGTATAGACCCAAGACTCGTCCGTATAAACTACTGGTTTACGTGGCCCTTTTTCATTTTTAATAATACCCCTTAAGTACTATGCAAGTTTTGCAACTATTTGTGGTTTCTCCATTAGCACAGATCGTTTGCCTTTGCATTTCTTAAATTGAAATACAATTTCTTTCAATATTTTTCTAAATGTTTCTTTGCCACCCTGAAAGTTTATTTATTATTTAGCGAAGTTCAGGAGTTTCCTCAAAGTAGGAATTTCCTTTTTCTGTTCATAGTACTCCAAAAAATTTCTACGCACAACGCACTTATCAAATTCATCAAGAGATATGGTTCTGGGTGATTTGCGATTTTTCCTCGAAGTAGTACCCTTAACCCGAGTTGATGAAGCATTTTATATTTATGATGGTTCCCCCAGACCTTCCCACTATTTTTGCTGTCCGCAACGAGCACTGCAACTGCCACTATACTATTTGAATTTTAACTGCATAAGAAAAGGTTCAAAGAAGCACCGTGTCCACTTGTGACGTAACTGTTTAGTAACGTTTCTCGCCAAGTGCATTCATATCGTGGCCGACTAGTACAAATGGTCGCATGTAGTAGCTTCTAGGCTTCAGTTTTGGGCATTTCAGTTCTACTCCGCAGCAGATTTTTGGTACACATAGTTTATATACAGCAGACATTATGGGATCAAATTTTCAGGTGTTTAGCGGTGTGAGTTAAGTGTCCCTTCTTAGTTTCGTACAAGTTTGTTTGTTTAGCGTACTGAAATAGTTTATTACCCTTTACCGAGTTCAATAAGTGTTCCAGTTAACTACGTGTTAGTAAACTCCATATATGTACTCACCACTCTGGATATCGTCGATGCGAGGTGGTATCCCGTCGTCTACCCCGCCAACCACAGAGAAGCCAAATCTCTTGTCACCTTTACCAAGCTTCAGTACCACTTCTTGTTCCTGTTTGGCACGAAAAAAAAACACATGTATTATATTCTCTACCACGTCTTTATTTATAAATACTTACTACAAATGTTTCTTATGAAAACGTACAAAGTACTTGTTCCACCGAGCAGCGTCGCTCAGGTAGTATGCTTTGGAGGTCTCGAGTTTATGCCCCGATGACCGACCAATCTGACCCGAATTTACTCTGTGATTTTCTTTGGTCCTACTTTATTTTTTCCCTACTTTCCATTCTTCCACATTGTTTCATCAATTTTCAATCGAATTCTTTTGGGTAGGAATTGTTGGTGAAGGAGCCAGGGTGGTGCTGCTATATGGTGAAATTTGTGCTCTGTGACTTTTCTT
Organism: Mantis religiosa; assembly: GCA_030765055.1. Taxonomy (NCBI): domain Eukaryota; kingdom Metazoa; phylum Arthropoda; class Insecta; order Mantodea; family Mantidae; genus Mantis; species Mantis religiosa. Next base: position 33,829,210 of record CM060952.1, on the reverse strand, counting down.
TCGTCTTAGAGGTGGCACTGAGCTATCCTGTCCGCGTAGGGATCTGTCCCCTTCAGTTGCCGTGGTGCGGGCGCTGCGGACTCCTAGAACTCGTGGTAAAGTCTGTCTAGCCAACGCAAGTGCACGGCGGCCGCTTTCTTTGACAACCCCTCATAATCGTTTTACAACATGGACCCTCCTCCTGACGGTCCTTTCTACAATGTTGCAACATTTTAACATCACCGTCTTGCACCTAATGAAACAGAACAATTGGAAGTTGGAAATTTGGCAACTGAGACTCCACGCGGAGTAGACATGCAACTGTCATTTTCAACAAATGGGGGCTGCTATTGGTCCCCAACGTCAGTGTTCCATTTCTGAAGTGTGGAGATAGATTTATGACGGTCATTAGTGGAGGGGAGGGTCCCGTCCGTTGAGGTCCCTTTGACTGGGAACTGCACAGGCGTTGGGTAAACAGACTTTACCTCTGACGTTACTAGAGGAACCTTGGGCCGAACATTCGAGCCCCTCCCTGAATGGGAGCAGTTCGGATTGGGTAGGCCTCAAGGGGTCAGTGGTTCCTCATACTCATGGGAAATCGGGTACGTCTCTGGACGGGGTTGAGGGAAGCCATATATTCCCGCGTACTAGCCTGCATAGCTAGTAGAAGGTGTGCTGGATCACCAGGCGGCGCCACCGAGGTTGTTTGGTAGTCTTCCCATTTGGGGTTGGCGCGCGTAAATGGCGTATCCACTTCCACCCGTCTTGTGTTTTCGGAACAGATGGGGGGGGGCGGCCTTTGTTAGTCTCTAGCTCTTGACCTATGGAAAGCATCACGGAGGCGCCGGGCACCCTTCGGGGACAGCTCGGTAACTCCCTGGTTTGAGACGGTAGACAGCGACAGCTGCCCCACGTAGATCCCAATTGTTAATTGCCCCCGTAGAGTCCCCATAGGGGCGGGGATCCGTCCCCTTCGATTGCCATGGTGCGGCCGCTTTGGACCCCGAGCACTCGTGGTACCTCTGACGTCCCTAGAGGAACCTTGGGCCGGACGTTCCAGCCCCTCCCGTGTGGCATCAGTTCGGACTGGGTAGGCCTCGAGGGGGCAGTGGTTCCCGATACGTATGGGAGATTGGGTGCCTCGGGCCAGGTTTCGGCCGCCCTGAGGGGGCAGAGGGTTGCGTAAGAATTCCCGGGTGCTTGCCTGCAGAGCGAGTACTGTCCAGAAACGCAAAGAAGCTCCCTGAAAGGAATGCGTCTCCTCCCACAGTGGGACAAGGACAGCGAATGTGTGTGACAGAGAACGTATGCTACACAAGGAGCAGAAACGTTAAAAAACATGCGCCCTATTCACTCTGTACATTAAAGCCGAGAAGATTCATTCACAAAAGTAGAAGACGTCAGAATCTTTTTGAATGCTCTGTAACTGAACTGATATGGGGTGTCATAAGACTAACCAGGGAGGGTTGTTGAGTCCAGAGGGTCTACTCCCATTAGCCTTGAACCCGTAGGAACAAGACCCGGGCCTCTTTCAACCAGGGAGTTATCCGAGCTGTCCCTTAAAGGGCGCCCGGCATCCTCCGTGGGGGTTTCCATTAGGGCAAGACCTAGTTTCCTAACAAGCCCCCCCCCCCATCTGGTCCTAGGGACACAAGACGGGACGGAAGTGGATACGCCACTTACGCGCGTCAACACTCAAGGTGAAGACTACCGATATGACCTCGGTGGGGCCGCCTGGTGATCTAGCACACCTTCTACTAGCTAAGCAGGCTAGTACCCGGAAACTTAATGGCTTCCCTCAACCCCGTCCGAAGACGTACCCAATCTCCCACGGGTATCGGGAACTCACTGCCCCCTCGAGACCATCCCAATCCGAACAACTCCCGAAGGAGGGGCTCGGCTGTTCGGCCCGAGGTTCCTCTAGTAACGTCAGAGGTACCACGAGTGCTAAGGGTCCGCAGCGCCCGCACTTTGGCAGCTGAAAGGGACGGATCCCTTCCCCTACGGGGACCAGGGAGGGTGTGGGAACCTTTTCCAACCCCCTTGCGTCTCATCCGCCGGAGACTTTCTCTCCTGTGCTATTCTATAGTTGTGCTAGATTACCAGGCGGCTCCACCGAGATTATTCGGTAGTCTTCCCTGCGGAGTTGACGTGCGTAAGTGACGTATCCACTTCCATCTCGTCTTGACGTTGTTGTCAGTGGGGGGGGGGGGCTTTATAGACTCAAGGTATCGCCCCATGGAAAGAGCCCCGGAGTTTTCCATCGCTCCCGGATTGATAGAGGCCAGAGTCTCGGACTTTCGGGTAAACCTCGCGATGAAATGTCCCCGTAGGGTTTGGCGAAACGAAGAATCTTCAGCATACGGGGGTTCATGAACCCCCACGTTGACTCGTACCCTTTGAGCCAGGTTCCGACACAGCCGCTGGTAACTCCAATCTACTCCTCCGGGAATTTGACATAGAATATCTTGGCTATAAGCTTATTATGGAATCCCTTTAGTTTGTACTCAACTTTACCTACATCATGTTAGAAATTTGTTTGCACAAATACCTTTAAATACATAATGTTGTAGGTACAAGGAAGATGAATCAATAGTCGGGTGTTTAAAAGACAGTGGGGAATGCTAGCATTTAAATTTTCCACTTAAAACAAGTGAACTGGGAACGAACACAAAAAAAATCTCACTTCTTGCATTCTTATGACTTTCTCACTTTTGTACCAACTATTCTTACAAACGTTTATTAGACTCTCTACTTCAGAGGGCAGACGGCATTGTTTACGATAGTACGAGGGCTGTTCATAAAGAATGATCTTAATTTTTTACGAGCATAATTTTTCGCATTAAAATTCAATCATATTATACTTTGTTAGCTTAATATCAAACAAACACGCCGTAGTATTTTCATTGTTGGTACTCCTGATTCCCGCCTGTGAGAACCAGGCAAGTTCAGACATGTTCAGTATCGCCTACCGCTGCAATGGACGTAACACGCGAGGAACAATATGCGGCTTTAAAATTCTGCTTTCGTTTCAACAAATCTTTATTTGAGGCCTATACAATGTTACAGTAGACCTATGGAGAGTCTGTTCTTCCCTACAGTACAGCTCGAAGGTGGTTTAAAATGTTTAAAGAGGGGAGACAGTCAATTTCAAAGGAAGTTGGACCCGGTGCTCCAGTTACTGCCCATATGGAAGAAAACATCAATACTGCTTCTGCCATTGTAAGAGAGGATCGACGAATTACCTTAAGATCACTTTCTGAAATACTGAACACTTCATTGGGTGCCACCCACACGTTGGTGACAGAAACATTACACATGAGACGTATTCGTGCGCGATGGGTTCCAAGACTGTTGATTCCCGAGCAAAAGGACATTCGCATGCAGGTAAGCGTGCAGTTAAACTTGATGTTACAGGAAGATCCGGAGTTTCTTTCGAACGTAATCACTTCTGATGAAACTTGGGTGCATGATTTTGATCGTGAGAGCAATCAGCAAAGCTCAGTGTGGAAATCTCCTTCATCACCAACCTCCAAAAAGCAAAAGTGATTCCTTCTGCTGGAAAAGTTATGGTCATCTCATTCTTTGATATTCATGGAATAGTTTATCAGCGTGTTCTACCTGCACACACATCAGTAACTGGACAGTACTAAAGGGATGTGCTGAAAACATTGCAAGTCCATATCAGGCTGGATGCTGCACCACAATAATGCGCGGCCGCATATTGCCAATGTTGTTGCTGAATATCTTGCAAAAATCAACGTGAAGTACATCCCTCACCCTCCCTGTAGTCCGGATTTAGCCCCATATGACCTTTTTTCTATTCCCTAACTTGAAGAAACGCCTTCGTAGGAGACATTATCCATCATCAAAAGCAGTGGTGAAGGCTGCGGAGCTGATTTTGAAGGATCTGTCAAAAATAGTTTCCAGCATGTCTTTGAAGACTGGCAGAAACGCAGGGACAAGTGCATCGCATTCATTGGAGACTATTTTGAGAAGGATTATCAAAATTATGAGGATGAGTAAAGGTACGTTGTCAAAAAAAAGTAACCATTCTTTTTTGAAGAGCCCTCTTCTAAAGTTCTTATTACTGTTATCAAATGTTGGGGTACACATTCCTGTTTCATAATACTCCATAATTTATTTCTATTTACCTTTTCAAACGCCTTCTCGATATCTATAAATGCATATAAGTCGGTACAAAGAGCTTACTATGTTTTTCAATTATCTGATTAACAGTAAATATACAGTCAGAACAAGATGTTCCTTTCCTGAATCCATTTGGCACTTCCGTAATTATATTTTCATTTTTATATTTCAGAATAGATGCATACATTTTATAGCATGTATTTAAAATGCTTATGTCTCTATAATTTTTACATTCATGACAGTCACCTTTCTTATACCTGGATATATTTTTGCTATTCTCCATTTTTCTGGAGTATGGCCGAATTTCCGGCATATATTTATTAAGTCTAATAGTCGGCATTTCAATGTAGTGGAGGCATACTTAATTAATTCATTATGACTTGCATATGTTTAACTACCAAGGAATAAAACATGCGAATATGCAAAAATCCGAGCTCTGGTAATCTCTGGGAACACTGACTGTATCGACTTTGAGGGTTCCTTACCTTGAACACGTGCTGAGAAGTTGGCGGGACGTCCGGCAGATAGCGCGAGTATGCAGAGTGAGGAAGCAATCCATTCGAGTCTCCGGAGTCCCGAGGGAATGTCTGAAACGTTGACAGCGTCCGGGATGTCCACAAATCGTCCGTCGCCTGCAATATACATGACCATCTCAATGGTTTCACATTTCTCTTGTTTGCCTAGAGACATGTACAATGTGTGTAGTAGTAAAAGAAACACTTTTTAATCGTTTTCAGAACAAAATGCACTTACATAATAGAATTGCTTCCTTTACAGACACAAGCCATACTTAGAGGCGGATCCAAGATTGCTTTATGAAACGACTAACAATTTTCGAACTCTATGTACCTTACCAATGAGAAAAAATTAGTGTGTTACACTCACAAGATTTCTCTACTCATTCAGACCATTTTTAAATATACATATTCACCTATCTAGGCACGTCGCGTTAAGCGAGACAAATATTGTCAGAAATAATATTATATCCTGGTGGCTCCAATATGAATATGGCTTAAGTGATAATCCCTTTTTAAGATGTGGTGGCTAAGTGATGAATTTAAAATGCATTTCTTTTTGCAAGATCGGTGAGGGTGAATCATAACTATTCACCATTTATAAAAATTATAGTCAGTTTAAAAATTAAAACTAAAAAACAAACAATACTTCCCAATGCCATAGCCGGCATTTGAACCACGGATCTAGCGCTCTCCGTGCGGTTGCTCTAACCATCTGAGCTACTACGGCCGACATGCCGACATGACATTAATTTCTCCAACTGACTCGTATGTTTCCCGGTAGACCACTAGTGGTTATCATATGCTCTGAGACACACACCTTTTGTGACGACTTACTATGCCGTAAGTACTTAAGTCCCAGGCTTCATAGTTAAACCACTGAGCTACTATGGTCAACATGCCGATATAACATTAAATTCTCCTGCTGACTCGTATGTTTCCCGGTAGATCACTAGGAGTTCTCATATGCTATGAGACACACACCTTTTGTGTCGACTTACTATGCCATAAGTACTTAAGTCCCAGGCTTCATAGTTAAACCACAGAGCTACTATGGTCAACATGCCGACATGACATTAAATTCTCCTACTGACTCGTATGTTTCCCGGTAGAACACTAGGAGTTCTCATATGCTATGAGACACACACCTTTTGTGTCGACTTACTATGCTGTAAGTACTTAAGTCCCAGGCTTCATAGTTAAACCACTGAGCTACTATGGCCAACATGCCGACATGACATTAAATTCTCCTACTGACTCGTATGTTTCCCGGTAGAACACTAGGAGTTCTCATATGCTATGAGACACACACCTTTTGTGTCCACTTACTATGCTGTAAGTACTTAAGTCCCAGGCTTCATAGTTAAACCACTGAGCTACTATGGCCAACATGCCGACATGACATTAAATTCTCCTACTGACTCGTATGTTTCCCGGTAGAACACTAGCAGTTCTCATATGCTATGAGACACATACCTTTTGTGGCGACGTACTATGCTGTAAGTACTTAAGTCCCAGGCTTCATAGTTAGACCACTGAGCTACTATGGTCAACATGCCGACATGACATTAAATTCTCCTACTGACTCGTATGTTTCCCGGTAGAACACTAGGAGTTCTCATATGCTATGAGACACACACCTTTTGTGTCGACTTACTATGCTGTAAGTACTTAAGTCCCAGGCTTCGTAGTTAAACCACTGAGCTACTATGGCCAACATGCCGACATGACATTAAATTCTCCTACTGACTCGTATGTTTCCCGGTAGAACACTAGGAGTTCTCATATGCTATGAGACACATACCTTTTGTGGCGACGTACTATGCTGTAAGTACTTAAGTCCCAGGCTTCATAGTTAAACCACTGAGCTACTATGGTCAACATGCCGACATGACATTAAATTCTCCTACTGACTCGTATGTTTCCCGGTAGAACACTAGGAGTTCTCATATGCTATGAGACACACACCTTTTGTGTCGACGTACTATACTGTAAGTACTTAAGTCCCAGGCTTCATAGTTAAACCACTGAGCTACTATGGCCAACATGCCGACATGACATTAAATTCTCCTACTGACTCGTATGTTTCCCGGTAGAACACTAGGAGTTCTCATATGCGATGAGACACATACCTTTTGTGTCGACTTACTATGCTGTAAGTACTTAAGTCCCAGGCTTCATAGTTAAACCACTGAGCTACTATGGTCAACATGCCGACATGACATTAAATTCCCCAACTGACTGGTATGTTTCCCGGTAGAACACTAGGAGTTCTCATATGCTATGAGACACACACCTTTTGTGTCGACTTACTATGCTGTAAGTACTTAAGTCCCAGGCTTCATAGTTAAACCACTGAGCTACTATGGCCAACATGCCGACATGACATTAAATTCTCCTACTGACTCGTATGTTTCCCGGTAGATCACTAGGAGTTCTCATATGCTATGAGACACACACCTTTTGTGTCGACTTACTATGCTGTAAGTACTTAAGTCCCAGGCTTCATAGTTAAACCACTGAGCTACCATGGTCAACATGCCGACATGACATTAAATTCCCCAACTGACTGGTATGTTTCCCGGTAGAACACTAGGAGTTCTCATATGCTATGAGACACACACCTTTTGTGTCGACTTACTATGCTGTAAGTACTTAAGTCCTAGGCTTCATATTTAAACCACTGAGCTACTATGGCCAACATGCCGACATGACATTAAATTCTCCTACTGACCCGTATGTTTCCCGGTAGAACACTAGGAGTTCTCATATGCTATGAGACACATACCTGTTGTGTCGACTTACTATGCTGTAAGTACTTAACTCCCAGGCTTCATAGTTAAACCACTGAGCTACTATGGTCAACATGCCAACATGACATTAAATTCTCCTACTGACTCGTATGTTTCCTGGTGGACCACTAGGAGTTCTCATATGCTATGAGACACACACCTTTTGTGTCGACTTACTATGCTGTAAGTACTTAAGTCCCAGGCTTCATAGTTAAACCACTGAGCTACTATGGTCAACATGCCGACATGACATTGAATTCTCCTACTGACTCGTATGTTTCCCGGTAGATCACTAGGAGTTCTCATATGCTATGAGACACGCACCTTTTGTGTCGACTTACTATGCCGTAAGTACTTAAGTCCCAGGCATCATAGTTAAACCACTGAGCTACTATGGTCAACATGCCGACATGACATTAAATTCTCCTACTGACTCGTATGTTTCCCGGTAGATCACTAGGAGTTCTCATATGCTATGAGACACGCACCTTTTGTGGCGACTTACTATGCTGTAAGTACTTAAGTCCCAGGCTTCATAGTTAAACCACTGAGCTACTATGGCCAACATGCCGACATGACATTAAATTCTCCAACTGACTCGTATGTTTCCCGGTAGATCACTAGGAGTTCTCATATGCTATGAGACACACACCTTTTGTGTCGACGTACTATGCTGTAAGTACTTAAGTCCCAGGCTTCATAGTTAAACCACTGAGCTACTATGGCCATAATGCCGACATGACATTAAATTCTCCTACTGACTCGTATGTTTCCCGGTAGAACACTAGGAGTTCTCATATGCTATGAGACACATACCTTTTGTGTCGACTTACTATGCTGTAAGTACTTAAGTCCCAGGCTTCATAGTTAAACCACTGAGCTGCTATGGTCAACATGCCGACATGAAATTAAATTCCCCAACTGACTGGTATGTTTCCCGGTAGAACACTAGGAGTTCTCATATGCTATGAGACACACACCTTTTGTGTCGACGTACTATGCTGTAAGTACTTAAGTCCCAGGCTTCATAGTTAAACCACTGAGCTACTATGGCCAACATGCCGACATGACATTAAATTCTCCTACTGACTCGTATGTTTCCCGGTAGAACACTAGGGGTTCTCATATGCTATGAGACACGCACCTTTTGTGTCGACTTACTATGCTATAAGTACTGAAGTCCCAGGCTTCATAGTTAAACCACTGAGGTACTATGGTCAACATGCCGACATGACATTAAATTCTCCAACTGATTCGTATGTTTCCCGGTAGAACACTAGGAGTTCTCACATGTTATGAGACACGCACCTTTTGTGACGACTTACTATGCTGTAAGTACTTAAGTCCCAGGCTTCATAGTTAAACCACTGAGCTACTATGGCCAACATGCCGACATGACATTAAATTCTCCTACTGACTCGTATGTTTCCCGGTAGAACACTAGGAGTTCTCATATGCTCTGAGACACACACCTTTTGTGACGACTTACTATGCTGTAAGTACTTAAGCCCCAGGCTTCATAGTTAAACCACTGAGCTACTATGGTCAACATGCCGACATGACATTAAATTCTCCTACTGACTCGTATGTTTCCCGGTAGATCACTAGGAGTTCTCATATGCTATGAGACACACACCTTTTGTGTCGACTTACTATGCTGTAAGTACTTAAGTCCCAGGCTTCATAGTTAAACCACTGAGCTACTATGGTCAACATGCCGACATGACATTGAATTCTCCTACTAACTCGTATGTTTCCCGGTAGATCACTAGGAGTTCTCATATGCTATGAGACACGCACCTTTTGTGTCGACTTACTATGCCGTAAGTACTTAAGTCCCAGGCTTCATAGTTAAACCACTGAGCTACTATGGTCAACATGCCGACATGACATTAAATTCTCCTACTGACTCGTATGTTTCCCGGTAGATCACTAGGAGTTCTCATATGCTATGAGACACGCACCTTTTGTGGCGACTTACTATGCTGTAAGTACTTAAGTCCCAGGCTTCATAGTTAAACCACTGAGCTACTATGGCCAACATGCCGACATGACATTAAATTCTGCAACTGACTCGTATGTTTCCCGGTAGATCACTAGGAGTTCTCATATGCTATGAGACACACACCTTTTGTGTCGACGTACTATGCTGTAAGTACTTAAGTCCCAGGCTTCATAGTTAAACCACTGAGCTACTATGGCCATAATGCCGACATGACATTAAATTCTCCTACTGACTCGTATGTTTCCCGGTAGAACACTAGGAGTTCTCATATGCTATGAGACACATACCTTTTGTGTCGACTTACTATGCTGTAAGTACTTAAGTCCCAGGCTTCATAGTTAAACCACTGAGCTGCTATGGTCAACATGCCGACATGAAATTAAATTCCCCAACTGACTGGTATGTTTCCCGGTAGAACACTAGGAGTTCTCATATGCTATGAGACACACACCTTTTGTGTCGACTTACTATGCTGTAAGTACTTAAGTCCCAGGCTTCATAGTTAAACCACTGAGCTACTATGGTCAACATGCCGACATGACATTAAATTCCCCAACTGACTGGTATGTTTCCCGGTAGATCACTAGGAGTTCTCATATGCTATGAGACACACACCTTTTGTGTCGACGTACTATGCTGTAAGTACTTAAGTCCCAGGCTTCATAGTTAAACCACTGAGCTACTATGGCCAACATGCCGACATGACATTGAATTCTCCTACTGACTCGTATGTTTCCCGGTAGAACACTAGGAGTTCTCATATGCTATGAGACACATACCTTTTGTGTCGACTTACTATGCTGTAAGTACTTAAGTCCCAGGCTTCATAGTTAAACCACTGAGCTACTATGGTCAACATGCCGACATGACATTAAATTCCCCAACTGACTGGTATGTTTCCCGGTAGAACACTAGGAGTTCTGATATGCTATGAGACACACACCTTTTGTGTCGACTTACTATGCTGTAAGTACTTAAGTCCCAGGCTTCATAGTTAAACCACTGAGCTACTATGGCCAACATGCCGACATGACATTAAATTCTCCTACTGACTCGTATGTTTCCCGGTAGATCACTAGGAGTTCTCATATGCTATGAGACACACACCTTTTGTGTCGACTTACTATGCTGTAAGTACTTAAGTCCCAGGCTTCATAGTTAAACCACTGAGCTACTATGGTCAACATGCCGACATGACATTAAATTCCCCAACTGACTGGTATGTTTCCCGGTAGAACACTAGGAGTTCTCATATGCTATGAGACACACACCTTTTGTGTCGACTTACTATGCTGTAAGTACTTAAGTCCCAGGCTTCATAGTTAAACCACTGAGCTACTATGGCCAACATGCCGACATGACATTAAATTCTCCTACTGACTCGTATGTTTCCCGGTAGAACACTAGGAGTTCTCATATGCTATGAGACACATACCTTTTGTGTCGACTTACTATGCTGTAAGTACTTAACTCCCAGGCTTCATAGTTAAACCACTGAGCTACTATGGTCAACATGCCAACATGACATTAAATTCTCCTACTGACTCGTATGTTTCCTGGTGGACCACTAGGGGTTCTCATATGCTATGAGACACGCACCTTTTGTGTCGACTTACTATGCTATAAGTACTGAAGTCCCAGGCTTCATAGTTAAACCACTGAGCTACTATGGTCAACATGCCGACATGACATTAAATTCTCCAACTGACTCGTATGTTTCCCGGTAGAACACTAGGAGTTCTCTTATGCTATGAGACACACACCTTTTGTGTCGACTTACTATGCTGTAAGTACTTAAGTCCCAGGCTTCATAGTTAAACCACTGAGCTACTATGGTCAACATGCCGACATGACATTGAATTCTCCTACTGACTCGTATGTTTCCCGGTAGATCACTAGGAGTTCTCATATGCTATGAGACACGCACCTTTTGTGTCGACTTACTATGCCGTAAGTACTTAAGTCCCAGGCTTCATAGTTAAACCACTGAGCTACTATGGTCAACATGCCGACATGACATTAAATTCTCCTACTGACTCGTATGTTTCCCGGTAGATCACTAGGAGTTGTCATATGCTATGAGACACGCAGCTTTTGTGGCGACTTACTATGCTGTAAGTACTTAAGTCTCAGGCTTCATAGTTAAACCACTGAGCTACTATGGCCAACATGCCGACATGACATTAAATTCTCCAACTGACTCGTATGTTTCCCGGTAGATCACTAGGAGTTCTCATATGCTATGAGACACGCACCTTTTGTGGCGACGTACTATGCTGTAAGTACTTAAGTCCCAGGCTTCATAGTTAAACCACTGAGCTACTATGGCCAACATGCCGACATGACATTAAATTCTCCTACTGACTCGTATGTTTCCCGGTAGAACACTAGGAGTTCTCATATGCTATGAGACACACACCTTTTGTGTCGACTTACTATGCTGTAAGTACTTAAGTCCCAGGCTTCATAGTTAAACCACTACGTTATTCAGATCAGTTGGAGAATTTAGTGTCATGTCAGCATGTTGGCCATAGTAGCTCAGATGATTAGAGCAACCGCAAGGAAAGAGCGGGAGATCCGTGGTTCAAATTCCGGCTCTACTCATTCAAATCTTAGCCTACACACGGCTAGTGTGAAAGACATGATTATTTCCATTAATTTATCTGAATAACATAGTGGTTTAGTTATGAAGCCTGGGACTTCAGTACACAACATAGTAAGTCGACACAAAAGGTGCGTGTCTCATAGCATATGAGAACTCCTAGTGTTCTACCGGGAAACATACGAGTCAGCAGGAGAATTTAATGTCGTGTCGCCATGTTGGCCATAGTAGCTCAGTGGTTTAACTATGAAGCCTGGGACTTCAGTACTTATAGCATAGTAAGTCGACATAAAAGGTGCGTGTCTCATAGCATATGAGAACCCCTAGTGGTCCACCAGGAAACATACGAGTCAGTTGGAGAATTTAATGTCATGCCGTCATCCTGGCCATAGTAGCTATGGTTAGAGCAACCGCACGGAGAGCGCCAGATCCATTGTTCAAATCCCGGCTATGGCATTCAATTGTTCATTCTGGCTCTACTCATTCAATTCTTAGCCTACACACGGCTAGTGTGAAACAAATTATTATTTCCATCAAAATCTGAGATAAATTTTGGCACGTTTGGAAAACGTAGTGGTGCCATCACCAAAAAAAAAAAAAAAAAAAAAAAAAAAAACTGGGGAAACAAAAAAAAATTAATGAACTCTTTCTGATTACTAAAACTAATGTTCTCTATCAACTACACTTTCAACTATTTTTTTTTTTCATAAATGTAGACAAGCTGCCTGCGTAAAGCCATTTCCATTGCCACTTACTCTTCAAAAAAAATTGAAAAACCCTTTAGAAGTTATTCCCAAAGAAGTTCAAGATACCAATTTGATAATAAGATTTAATTCAAAATAGATATATTTATTAAAGTTAGGATATGAATAATCTCAATTATATATACTACAAGGCAATGCACTACAAAGCTAATTATGCAGCCATAAAAGTATACCATGAGGAATATGCGAAATGATAAGTCAATGAACACTTATTTCACAATAAACATATGTTTTTCTGTTATAGTGGACATATATACATATTGTAAACCTGTCACATAAAATAGAAATATTTCAATTTGATCTCAATTCGCTTCTATCACCCACAGTTTTCTCACAATGTAACTTCATTACAAATCAGAAAATTAGCAGAAATTGTTCTAGGAATGAAAAATAAATTAGTGTTACAATATGTACAAAGGTGCTATCCAGCCCTAAACAAGAAAATATCTCTAGTACATAGTCTTATATTTCCTTTCTCTCTTCCCCTTAAACACTGTCTATATTTCGAGAAGGTATGCTTGAGTCCTTTCTGTCATAACATTATTTATTGCTTCTAGATTGGAGCCAGTCACTTTATAGCGTCCAGTGTCTCTTCTCTCTCTCCCTCTCTCTATCTCTCTCCCTCTCTCTCTTGCGAGTAACTGATCCTGTATCTTGTAAATGTTTGATACACCTATTGGTTTTAAAAGACATAAGGATACCAACATTAATAGACATTTTAATTAAGCGTGAGAATGACAAAAGATTTATATCGTATATTGATTAGACGTAAGACGTTTATGTTACAAACAAAAGTATGTCAATTTGAAGTTACCTGGACACTTTTAACAACATTACGCCCCGAGGGACTTGTCTGAATGCTGGATAGCGTTACATAAACTCCTCTATGCAGCGGTTTAAATTATATAGGTATGTCGCACCAGTTTTAATGCCGGTACAAAAGTGGCATTCAACCATGAAGACGCCGTGCTCTGTGTTCATATCCAGGGGAAGCTGGTTGTATTGTTACTAGCACAAACACATTTAGACCGCTGTAATTTGCTGTTCCGCAAAAATTACCGCTTCTCCGTAGAGGACACTATGATTTTAAGATAGATTCACCAGTCAACTATGACGTCAATCTTGCTGTATCGGAGGGCGGGAAATACCGAGTTAGTGACTCATATTTTGAGATACTTGTTAAGTTAATTTACTACACCTAAAGCAATAGACGATCGTATATTTGAAGTAATTGGGAGGAAATTTAAGTGCTGGTTTCGATTTTACCAAAGCAAAGAAACACTATAAGAAGTGTAAGAAATGCTAAATTGTTTATTTAATTAAAAGGGAGCCACTTCGTGGATCCGGTTATGTATATGTTTACATCTGGAATGAAATTAGTAATTAAATTGTTTATCTAAATTGTGGCATGTAAATGAAAGTAGCACAATGAAGCAAATGGAAGAATACTATATAAAAGAAATGGTATGCTGTCTCACCAGTCCAGTAAATTCTTGAGAAAAGTGGTAGATGAAGAGTGGTACAAGTATTTTAACTTCGAATCGCCCATTTACACTAACATTAGTTCGCTTACACTTCTGTTTTCTTGTAGTACATACCATTGTTACATTGGCGATCGCGCAAGTCTGCCATGAAAAATTAACATTTACTAAAGGACAGCTACTGGCTGACGTCATAAATGAGTAAGCAAGTTGCCGTGAGAAATAAACACGCGCTCAAGGACAACTGACGTCAGATAGATTTTTTTATTATTATTATGCAAAAAAACTTTTCTCGACTGTAATTCGAGAGGCTTCCAGTACCAGAAAGACCTACGGCACTACGTAGGTCTCCCGCAATCGGTAATGAGAAGTGAGACACCAGTACGGAGTAGTAGCAAAAATCGAATCGATAAGAGAGGCTCCGTGGGCAGGAGCCTGTGCAGTTCTGTAGGTACTTCACAAAGCTGTGGGTCAGTCAGTTGTGTCAATCAACCGATCAGTACATATAAGTGTGGCATAGTTGCGCTGCTCGAACGGTTACCATGGATTTATTTTGGTAAAAGATACTTTTCAGATAACGCACTGATTACTCCATATGTAGTGAACATGTCTCTGTCATTTGTGATTCCTGCGAATTTCATTGGCTCAAGTGATGCATTCATTGCTGCTCAGCACAGGGCCGGGAAGCTCGGCAGTTTCCCTCTCACTCTTACAATTATAATCAGTGCGTTATATGAGAGGTTTGTATTAACAAAGATAAAGCCATCGTAACGGTTCGAGCAGCGCGACTATATGTTTCAAACTCCGTGATAGGGAGTCGCCAAGCCGTGGAATATGCAGGAAGCAGTTCATGGATCAGTAAGTGTGGCTCCAGCTGAGGAATCGTGGAGCTGTGGCACCGCAAGCGGAGCAGTTTACGTGTGAATATCATTGTAAAGACATTTCGAAGTGTTTTATTTAGTTAAAAGAAATGCTGATTGCACGTTAGCCTTGAGCTAACGATTTTGATGAAAAAAAGTGGTTTTAATGCGAACTTTTCGTCATTTGTCACTATATTTTAAGTCTCTCAGAATCTATGGCAAAAAAAAAAGAAAAAGCGCTGTTTTTTTCTCTCCTGCTTAGTTTAGTAAGTATATGAAGTATTTATTATATTCCAACCAAAATTTCTATATAGGAGAGAAATATCCGGTATTAAAGCAATATTTATAAGCAGTGTGTGTGGACTTTAAAAAAAACAACTCAAAAATAGTTTCTTGGTATGTAAGTTCATTATCTTCCAAGGATTCCACACGCATATTTTCTATAAAATTCCTCATCCCAGACTACACTTTACAAGGGAAAAGTTTGTTAATTATGAGCTTCTTAAAAAGTCTGTGACCATTTTGATTAAACTGCCATGTGTCTTATATTTTGAATTTTCTGGGAATAGTCTTGGGATCCTCTTCATTCTGAGTTACTTTTGTAGCTATATGTATGTGGTAAACCGACAGACAACTAACAGTATAGTAGACATAACATTAAGATATTAAAGCAAAAATTATATTTCGTGTTATTTTTTGAATCTGTTTCAACTAGAAGGTCCATAATCCTTCTTTATTGAGTTATTCAAAGCCATTTATATTTTTAACTTTGAAAATACTTAAGAAGCATCTGCATGATATTCTGTATCATATTCAATATAAATTTCGCTTTTGGTGATATAGAAGTAACCTATTACATAAATATAAGTATTCTAATACTTTTGTAAGGTTTTTGCATTATTGTAAGAAATATTGTGTGCAGTGAAAAGTTAATAGAGTGACAAATTATAAAACTGATAATGAGCCGAGTATCATTTTAACCACACAGAGGGTTAGCGCATTCTGCAGGTCCCGGTTCGATTCCCAGAGATACCCAGGTTTTTTTCCGCAATTTTCCTTGATGAATGCTGGGTTAGCTACGTTGTTTTCCACGACTCGTTTCCTTTCATAATTATTTGAATCCAGTTGGACGTGTCGGTGTCAGTGTTTGCGCTCTGTAACTAGTGTTCTCGGCGGCGATGTGGTCCCTTGCCTCCCCTCCCCGTTGTCGTAACCCGGAGTCCTGTGGTGCTGGTGACCGCACGGTACACGTTGGGGACTCTCCCTGCCCCCAACGACTGTTGCAACTCCTGCCCTCTGAGTGGTGCACTGTATGGAATTCACTTCGTTGTCTGAATAACACAGAGCAGAATTAGTTTAACGAATGTACCTATTACATTAGATAATGTGTGTTTCCAGTCTGAAAAATGGGTAAAAGATAGACCGTCAGATTTTTATGTTCCTTCTACACGATGTTCATTTTTATTCGTTATTTCTCGCCCTCCGATTGAACAAGAATGACTTCTTATATGACTGTTGACTTTATCTTGAAATCATAGTGTCCTCTACGGAGAAGAAGCGCTAATTTTTGCAGAACAGTAAGCAAATTACAGCGCTACCAGTGTGGTTGCGCTGGTAACTAATACAACCAGCTTCCCCTGGATATGAACACACGGCACCGAGTCTGCATGGTTGAATGCTACTTTCGTACCATCATTAAAATTGGTGCTACATATAAAGATAGTTTAAACCGCTGTTTAGAGGAGTTTATGCAACACTATCCAGCATTTAAACAAGTCCCTCGGAGCGTAATGTTGTCAAAAGTGTCCAGGTATCGTAAAATTAACATACTTTTGTTTGCAACATAACGTCTTACGTTTCATATGCTGGTATCCTTATGTCTATTAAAACCAATAGGTGCATCAAACATTTTCAAGATACAGGATCAGTTACTTGCAAAAACAGAGACCCCGGACGCTATAAAGTGACTGGTCCCAATCTAGAAGCAATAGATGTTATAACAGAAAGGCCTCAAGCATCCTTCTCGCAATACAGACAATGTTTAAGGGAAGAGAGATAGGAAATATAAGAAAATGGACACATAAGACTATGTACTAGAGATATTTTCTTCTTTAGACTTAGATAAAAGCTTTGTACATATTGTAACACTAATTTATTTTTCATTCCTCGATCATGTTCTGCTAATTTTCTGGTTTGTAATGAAGTTACATTATAAGGAAACTGTGGAGAGGTCAAATTGAAATATTTCTATTTTATGTGACAGGTTTACAATATGCATATATGTCTACTATAACAGTGAAACAGATGTTTATTATGAAATAAGTGTTCTTTGATTTATAATTTCGTATATTCTTCATGGTGTACCTTTATGACTGCATAATTACCTTTGCATTGCTTTACATTGCAGAATATGATTCTTTAAAAACAGTTATCCTATTTACTCACCAGGCGAAATTACGCAACTTTATATTACGCGGGCAGACCCACCTCTCAAATAGTATATTTACCTGCCGGTAGTGGGAGGTCTCAAAGGTGCTGTCAGCACATCAAATACGATCGCAAGTCGCTAGGGGAATCGCATATAAACTGGCTCCATCAGTGTTGCTATTGATAACGTCAAATTTTGCGTGGTAATATTACAGATAAATATGAACACCGCGCACTTTCATCGTGACTACTGTGTTTTTCGAATTAGTAATTTAAATATTGCTGCGTTAAAGCATGAATGCTTTAAAAGTCCTCGTAACTACAGAGAGAACGGACTACAATCTGTTGTTATTAAAAAAACGAGAAGAAGAGTAAATTAAGTGCAGAAGACCACAGAAGCACAGAAGAAATGTATTGTGCCTACTGGAGGAAAAGGAAAAGCGAAAACATACAGAGTAATCAGATCAGCAGGCTCAGACACAGGCGGGATCCCTAACGTCATCAGATGTGAGATCTCAACATCGACGAGACCAACCACACAAACCTGTCTCTCCAAGGAGAGACCTCGCTTGAGGTTCATCACGCACCGGACGCCAGCGTAGACATTTCTCAACGTCATCTTCATTCACCTGATCCTGAACATGACAACAAAATGAAAATGAGGTGCAGGAAAATTCGCGACATTACGAACACTCCTACCTACCCGAAAAGACAGCGAAAGCGCTCCAGGTCAGCGCGACTGGTTCAGTGGGTATCGAACCAAATGCTAGCCTCAGACATTACCGTGTAGCCGACTCGTCGATATCGCGAAGTAATTGTAATACTCGGTACCGCCACAATAGCGTTAATTCTACAAACAATATATTTGATTTATTCCCTCAAACTGTGTTTCTAAAATATATCCTATGCCTAACTCATTCGTCATATATTTCCTTCATGTGAAAGGATCGTAGAAAAATATGCCTTATCGCTAGTTATCACTACATGTACAGATTCTGCACCTTATTTATTTATTTTTGCTAAGCCATATATAATTGAGTGTGACCAGTGCTCAGCCCTGGCTGTGTACCAGTCATACTCACTTTTACAGTAAATCTAAACAATTAGTTATAACTATGCATATTCCTTATTAGTTCTGTTCACTGTCCATAACCATTTTTTAACTTTGTCCAAGAATTGCCCGATCTTCTTACTATCTTTAACAAACATTTCAGCTACAGCTATGTTCCAATCTAATTTAAAGCATTTCTTATTAATACATCCTTTCCTCCAAATTTCTGTCCCTTTACACTCAAAAAATATGTTCTAAGTTCTCATTTTCCCTACATATGGGACAGTAATTTTGTGGAAAACTCTTCCTTATACCTTTTAGTCACCATACTTCAGCACTTACCCATGCAATACCTTTTCTCTCGTCTTTATTCATCACGTCTATGTACTTTTCCCTTCCCCAAGTCCCCTTCATTGGTATATATAGAACTAAAGACCTCTTCTCAGCTTTTTAACTAACAGT
Source organism: Mantis religiosa (assembly GCA_030765055.1). Classification (NCBI taxonomy): domain Eukaryota; kingdom Metazoa; phylum Arthropoda; class Insecta; order Mantodea; family Mantidae; genus Mantis; species Mantis religiosa. The sequence goes on along the minus strand of CM060952.1, from coordinate 33,810,123 downwards.
TAACTGCAGTTATTTGTCTTCGAATCCTTTTCTTGCAGATTTCTAGAAATATTTTACATTACTTTCCCTTTTTCTTCACGTTTGCCCTAACTCACTACTCTCTAGGTTATTTCTAAGACATTCTACCCTTCCCTTGTTCTTTAAACTTTTATATTGATAAATTAAACATGTTTTAACAAATTCTTTTCTACCAGATACTATATTCTATACCAGAGTTTCAGTGCACTTTCCATAATCTTTCCTTTACTGGCAACTCTACCTCATCTATAACTTCCCAATGTGGTATTTACTGTTTGGCTACAACACAGAGCATTAAAATACGTATATGTGTGAAACTATAGCAACATAGCTAAGTACGACACTTTTCTTTTGTTATCTGAGAATATTTCACTATTCCTATTGTAAGCTACTAGTGGATATAACGGCGTCTAAATACAGAATCTTTTGACTAGGAACCCATGTCTTGAAGCGTAAATGATTGATGTAAATGATGTAAATGATGTAAATGATTATCGAAGCAATTTCGCATCTCCCACTTCACTAGAGACCATGAGCTCTTGCCAGGGTGTACTACAACAGTGGTTCTACGCTTTGTCACCAGCTATAGCTAATTTCTATATGGAACACCTAGAACATGAAATACTTGCCACAACTCCACTTAAACCATCCCATTTCTATAGATACGTGGACTAAACTTCTGTAATTTGGTCACATGGATCAGACACTTCGCCTAGCATCTCAACAGCCTTCGACCAAAAACACAGTTGACCATGAAAGTGGAGAAGGATGGAACTCTTCCATTCCTGGACATTCTTGTTTTAAAAAACAGCAACGGTAAACTGGGCCAAGCTGTATATCGCAAGCCTACACACACCGATCTCTATCTGAACGTTCATAGTTTCCATCATAAGTCTCAACGACTGGGAGTTCTCCATACACTGGCCCACAGAGCTTTGTCTACCTCTGATCCCAGCCACTTAAAACAAGAATTAGAGAACCTTAGACTCACTTTCCGTCAAAACGGCTACTCCGAATATGACGTTGAAGCCTCGATCACCGAAGCTAGGAAAGGGAAACCTGTAATACAGCAAGTGTCAGATAAGCCTACCGCTACAGCCTGCATCCCGTTTACCGGCAATCTATTCGGCAGAATCAGCAGAATTCTCGCCAAATACAACATCAGGACCATCCAGAAGCCACTGTAATACAGCAAGCGTCAGATAAGCCTGCCGCTACAGCCTGCATCCCGTTTACCGACAATCTATCCGGCAGAATCAGCAGAATTCTCGCCAAATACATCAGGACCATCCAGAAGCCACTGTAATACAGCAAGCGTCAGATAAGCCTACCGCTACAGCCTGCATCCCGTTTACCGGCATTCTATCCGGCAGAATCAGCAGAATTTTCGCCAAATACAACATCAGGACCATCCAGAAGCCACTGTAATACAGCAAGCGTCAGATAAGCCTACCGCTACAGCCTGCATCCCGTTTACCGACAATATATCCGGCAGAATCAGCAGAATTCTCGCCAAATACAACATCAGGACCATCCAGAAGCCACTGTAATTCAGCAAGCGTCAGATAAGCCTACCGCTACAGCCTGCATCCTGTTTACCGGCATTCTATCCGGCAGAATCAGCAGAATTTTCGCCAAATACAACATCAGGACCATCCACAAGCCACCTCCGAAGATTAAACATATGTTGAGACCAGTGAAAGACAAACTGGACTTCCAAGTTCCAGGAGTGTACCTCATTCCCTGTGAATGTGTGACACCGTATATAGAACAAACCGGAAGGACCATCACTACCAGAATAATCGAACATGAAAGGAGCGTTCGTTTAATGTAACCTGAGAAGTCTGGGCTGGCAGAGCATTGTTTTGATAACGACCATAGAGCCAATTTTCGGGAGACGACTATCTTGGCAATATGCGACAGTTACTGGGAGCGGGGAATTAAGGAAGCTTTGGCCATTTCCTCCGAAAGGAGCACCCTTAATCGTGATGTTGGATTTCAGTTCAGCTCCTTATGGAAACCGGTCTTTAAAATGAAAATCCGTCGATTTAAGAAGCACAGATCAATACAGCTTGATAATAAAGTTAAGTAGTTACGTTTCTTTGACCCATATAATTTTCTATACTCACGCCATCTCCTGCCCTTGTATTTAATTTACTGAAAACAGTCTTTTGTTCAGTAATGCGAATTTTGATAGTGTTTTGTCTTTGTTTATAGTTGTGTTATATCCAGTATTTCATTTGTGGTTATAACATTTTATAAATATCCTGATGATGGGAGCGATGCCTCCCGAAACGTCGATATCTAATCGTCTTTTTACCTGGCTTGTTGCCCGAGAAGAAATTGAGCATAAACGAATCTGTTTTGCAGTATTAAATAGTGTCCTTCAAAGCACAAAATAGAGCAAAACATATTTGCTGTTGTTTCTTATTTGTTCTTACATGAGTGATCCGAAATATGTTAAGTTGTTTGCTTAGAGATGTTACGAGATAAAGTAATCTTGGACACGAACCTTGTAGTAGAAATGTGCAGGAACGCCGTATATACTTCAGAAGAGGAATATTACAGCTCTCTCTTGATCGCCTCGTTCAATGGTGTCAAAATTGGTGCATCTCCCTTAATACCCAGAAAACTGAAGCCAAGATTTTTACTTTACGCCGCTATAATCCCCCTCCGCCTATACGCCTTCTGACTGATCATGCGCCATGGCTCCCTTCACCTACACCAGTCAAGTACCTTGGAGTGTTACTGGACACTCGGCTTACGTGGAAGCCTCATATTGACCGCACCATTACCCTGGCATCCGCTCGTCTTTCACAACTGTCTCCATTATTTCACAAACATACTGCACTTGCTTTAGAATCTTCACTGCTCCTATACAAATCTCTGGTTCGACGTCTTATTACTTATGCCTGCCAGGTCTGGGGGGCTGCCAGTACTTGTCACCTGAGGCGTCTACAGGTCATCCAGAGTAGATTCTTGCGAATCGCCACCAATGCTCCTTGGTTTGTCCGCAACCAGCAGCTGCATCACGAGCTGGGACTTCTTCCTCTCCACACTTTCATCCGACAGACTGCTCGACGCCTCTTCTACAATCTACGCCACGTCCCAGGAGCTGTGACGTATAACATGGGCGTCCGAAGTCGCCGGCCAACGCGACTGAAGCGACGACTACCACAGGACCTGCTTTACAGTGATGACACTTCCACTTCTGAATAATCTACTGTTTCAATTTATCTTTTCTATTATTCTGTTCTACTATGTAAATTCTCACTATGGAAGTATGTATACCATTTTATTAGTTCAGTGCCACATTTATATTAATGCAATAACACATTTGTTTTAGTTCAGATGAGGCACATTGTCCTACCTACGCAATGTTATTACTCTATAATTATTTTGTATCTGTTCTCTCAGATCTGCAAAGCATATATTATTGCTGACCGATCTAATCAATATATAACAAAAAATAAAAAAAGAAGAGGAATATCCGCAAATAACAAATCACAATTAGGTCAACCGAGTCGTAATAAATTTATCCATTCATCAGATTCAAAATTAGACGTGCTATTAATAGATCGTGGAGTCGGTCAATACAAATTATTGCACTGCACGCTCTGAAATGCTATGCACTCTATAAATTGATTTCCGGACATGAATGTTATAGTTTGCTATCCGTAATAACACCCTACACAATCACAAATATCATGTAAACAATAATGACAGGTTCACATGTTCAACTCACGTAAATGTGGAGGGTTTTGAGACAGTGGATCAAATGAATGGAAGGGGGCTCAATAATATATGTATTACTAATTACTATGGAATAAATTATTAATTGTTATTAGTATGTGTCTTAAGTTAAAAACTTCTTGGTTGTATCACGGCAAGTAATTATTTATCTTGTGGGTAGGAATATTTGCTGAGTGTACATAGCTGTTGAAAAACATTTAAGCCTATTTTATATTATCACAGGCACAGTTCCTACTTTTTGGTTGATGTAGTAATTATGGGACAAACTGGTACGAAAACAAAAGAGGACGTTGGCACAGGCATCAAAATTGCCGTTGGGTAGAGTTTCTTTGAACAATGTTTGCGTCCAAACCTGTTAAAATGTGACAAGAATTACGAGATTGAATGCAATCTTTCAATCTTAGATGGGTACCTCCATCTTCTTAGCAGTTCAAAAGGACGAAAGGTTAATTAATTTTGAAAGAAGATTAGCATTTCTGACGCGTAAATAAGAGGAAATGTACTTTACGTAAAAATTTGAAGTCGATAGCACAAAAATAAAGATCCAGGCATCTGCCTGCCTGCCCGCCTGCCTGCCTGCCTGCCTGCCTGCCTGCCTGCCTGCCTGCCTGCCTGCCTGCCTGCCTGCCTGCCTGCCTGCCTGCCTGCCTGCCTGCCTGCCTGAAATGAAATGAAAAATATAAAGTGCAAAATCTGGTAGATAGCCTAGTAGATATTAAAGTTCAGTATTCACTAAGCACGTGAACGGAGTATCTTCAAGCTCACTTCGGTAACGTGAATGGTAGCGTGTCTACCTCACGTTCAAGAGGTCCCGAGTTCCAATGTCGGTTAGGGTGAGTTACCTGGATAAGATTTTTTCGATGTTTTACCTTATTCTGAAAGACGAATGTCGGGTAACTTTAAGCTGTATGGATTCTGGGCTCATTTGAGCATCATTTCACCCATTCCATTCATCGTCCGATATGACAACGTTGGAGGACGTAAATTACAAAAAAAAAAAAAAAAAAAATGAAGCGATAGAGTCAGACTGAAAAATTCAACGCCATAGCCGGGATTTGAACCACGGATCTTCTGGTCTCCGTCCAGCCGCTCTAAATCATTGAGCTATTATGGCCAACGTGCCAAAATGACATTAAATTCTCCAACTGGCTCGTGTTTTTCCCGGTAAACCACTAGGAGTTCTCATAAACACATGAAACAACTACCTTAATGGCGACTTACTTTGCTGTAAGTACTTTAACGCCCGGGCTTTATAGTTAACCACTATTAGGTACAATTAATGGAAATTAATTGTTCTTTCACACTAGCCGTGTGTTGGACGCACTATGAAATTATAAATCGTTATTAATTATTATTATAAATTATTTATTTAATTATTAATTTCCAAAAAAAGTATCTTTAAGGAAATTATCCTAACCAAACTACCTTTTACTGGAATGAGTTTTAGAACTATTTTATTTTCTAAAAATGGTTTTTAAACGATGTTGATTAATTATCCGTTTATACAACATAGTCACATGACCAATAAAATATAATTTGTAATTTCTTAAAAAGATCATATATAGACCATCTTCTCATTAGAAAGGAATATTGTTAATTTTGTGTAAAGGACAAACAATAACTTACAAATGTGCTGCACGTAACTTGTCGATGTCCTTAAAACGCAGTACATTCCAAATAAATTTTTGTGAAATCTTCCACTTCTGAGATATAAATTATTATTGCCTTGAACTGTCAGTACTTGTCACCTTTTTAAAGTGTTTAGGTACTTAGTTGCTTCTTGCTGTGTATCTTATAGATATGGACGTCAAAGCCAACATGTCTAACTAAAATAGAATATGTAATGAAACTACGTGCAAATATCCTATACAATTCAGTTAAAGATAAGGGAAGGAACTTTTGTGAGAAGAGTTTGTAGACGCTATATAAATATAAAGATAGCGAATAAGGAAAGTTCTCTGTGTTGCTATTTTAAATACTTGTTTATTATTATTATTATTATTATTATTATTATTATTATTATTATTATTATTATTATTATTATTATTATTATTATTATTATTATTATTATTATTATTATTATTATTATTATTATTATTATTATTATTATTATTATTATTATTATTATTATTATTATTATTATTATTATTATTATTATTATTATTATTATTATTATTATTATTATTATTATTATTATTATTATTATTATTATTATTATTATTATTATTATTATTATTATTATTATTATTATTATTATTATTATTATTATTATTATTATTATTATTATTATTATTATTATTATTATTATTATTATTATTATTATTATTATTATTATTATTATTATTATTATTATTATTATTATTATTATTATTATTATTATTATTATTATTATTATTATTATTATTATTATTATTATTATTATTATTATTATTATTATTATTATTATTATTATTATTATTGTTATTGTTATTGTTATTGTTATTGTTATTGTTATTGTTATTGTTATTATTATTATTATTATTATTATTATTATTATTATTATTATTATTATTATTATTATTATTATTATTATTATTATTATTATTATTATTATTATTATTATTATTATTATTATTATTATTATTATTATTATTATTATTATTATTACTATTATTATTATTATTATTATTATTATTATTATTATTATTATTATTATTATTATTATTATTATTATTATTATTATTATTATTATTATTATTATTATTGTTGTTGTTGTTATTGTTGTTATTATTATTCTTATTATTATTGTTATTATTATCATTATTATTATCATCATCATTATCATTATTACTATTAGGACTAGTATTAGTATTATTACTGGCGTTCTTCCATATCTATTCAAACCGCATTTTTCTATGTATTACGTGTCGCTCCTTTTGGTCTAATGACATCTAACATTTTCTTGGTGATACGTTTATCTGGCATCCTTGAGTCACAGCTCTCCTTATCTTTATGTCTTTCACAATATCCAGCTCTTAATAGAGGCCATATATTTCTTTATTGCACCTGATTCGTCATCTTCCATTCTGCTGTATTGGTCGGTAGATCTTTTCCAACATTTTCCTTTCAAATGTAGCTGACATATTACTGGAGCTAAAGGATAGCGTCCAATACCAGCATCCACATACTTCATATTCGTGATAATCTAATCTTAGTTTCTCTGGTTAAATTTCTTATTTGTAAACAAGTTCTGAAGATAACAGTAGTATATTATATGCTGCCAATATACAAGCCTTGTTACACTGGGTAAAACTACTGGAAGGGCTTTGCCAGATAGGTCGTAAGGAAGCGTCAACAAAATCAACTTCGGCTGGCCTCGTAGCTCAGACGGTAGAGCACCTGCCTCGCGTGCTAGGGGTCCCGGGTTCGATTCCTAGGGGTGGGGGTGAGGATTTTTCTCCGACCAAGATAATTCCCCATCTTCCCCAGAATCTGGAAGTATAAATGAGAGTGTGAATGTGTGCGTGATCTAATGATTAAAAACCAAAGATAACGAGTTAACACCTTCAGTATGTTCTCAAAGGAGAACGGCCGCCGATATAACCATAGCAGTTAAAGGCGGGGTATAAATGGAACAAGAAAAAAGATCAACTTCCTATCAAATACCCTTCCCTAATATAAAAACGTAACTACTCATATATTTTGTGTATGTATGTATTTATTGACTGCAATTGGGTACTACCCGGTGGCAGAGTTAAGAATACAGATCAAATTACAAATACTAGATTTACAACAATAACACAGTAAATAATACAAACATGATATTATTTTACTTTAGTCACTATCTAATTACTTCTCTATTTACATATTATATACCATTATAATTCAAAAGTTAAACTATAAACCATCTAGATTTTTTCTAAATTTCTTCAGCGACAGGGGACAGCCCTGAAAGACTGCTACAGGCAATTCATTCCATTCTTCAATGGTTCTATTAACAAAAGAAAATTTTCCTACGTCGGTTCTGTATCTTCTACCCTTAATTTTATACCTATGATCGTTTCGTCCATAATAATCCGGATTATCTAACCTTACATTAACGTCCACCCATGCCTTTACACCAGCATTAGCTTTGAATAATGCTACCAACCTATGTTTTTTACGCCTAATTCTTAATTCATCCCATTTAGTCTCATCTCCTTTTATAGGCCCAAAATACTTGCCTCTTTTTATGAATTTTATTGCCCTCTTCTGTATTTTTTCTAATGGATCGATTTGGTTAGCTCTATACGGGTCCCAGCATGCTACTGCATATTCCATAACCGGCTGCACTAAGGCCTTGTAGGCAATTTCCCTGGACCTAGCGCTCTCCTTTTTCAATATTCTCATTACGAAATGTAATGCCTTCCACGCATTCCTAGATTTGGAATTTACTTGTTCGTCCCATCCAGCATTACTTGCCAGGTACACTCCCAAGTATTTGCAGCTGAAGAAAGTTACGTGATATAACTATTTATCAAAACAACTACAGTACAAATTGCTCTTGAAACCTATGAAGATTTACATAAACCAGTGTTGTGGACCAGGATTGTAAGGGGGTGAAAGACTTACAAACCTAATCTGCAATTGGGGGTGTAGCTACTGAAAGGGTAGAGCGAAAGAAACATCTAAGTCAAAATGAACACAGTAACTATATTTTAGAGCTGCCCAGTATTTCTACAAGGCACTCACTGGATCTGGATGAGACCAGGGGAACTTTGGTAACATTTAAATACATAATAACGTAATGCAACTTTACCTTTAGCGATGTGATGTTTGTATGGCGTGAACCTTGTGTGACTGTCAAAAGGTGTACGATCTGGTACGCCCTGCTGGCGATCTACTCGTGGTAGCACTTTGAAATAAACTCTTGTTGATTCTTACAGAGACCATCAGCAAGTCCCCTCTGAAATCTCTGTGAAGTTTCTCCCCCGGGAGCTAACTCAACCAAGCTTAAATAGGAGTCCTACAAAAAAGTCAACTCAGCGATTCCCACGCTAACTGTTAATTTGCAACATATTGTCCAATCATTGTTTACATCACTGAGGACATGTTTAAACCCGTTACTGACCGACTAAGCATTATTTCCCTTGATCAGCAGGATGTGTGATTCATTGTTTAAAACATGGAGAACAAGTTGAGGCCTGTTGTAGGCCACCTGTGAATTATTTCCCTAAGCCAGCAGGACGTATGATTCACCAGTCCAAAGTATATGTTTTGCTTTACTTTACGCTTAACCATACAGATTTTACATACAGCTGTGCCCACACTCAAGGCATCGAAAATAAATGTTACAGAATAAGGATTACAGAAATTTTCAAATCTTGCTTAGCCTATACACGCAACACCAGGATATAAAATGTATATACAGAATGTTAGTGAACTATACCGAAATATTTCCAGAGAAAGTAAAGATATCTTAAACAAGTAATTTGAGACAGGAGACTTATGGCCCGTTGGTTAAAATGTGGGAATTACGGCTTTAAGTTTCTAAACTGTCAGTACGCCACTGCTTATGATGATATCACTTGAGTGCACAACACGAAGCACTCCCTCTGGTGAAAGATAAAGGAGTTCGAGTCTTCTTCACTTTTTGTTGTGTGCTTGTTTGGTTGTTTTGAAATATTCTGTCAAAGCTTTCAATTCTTGTGTAAATGTATGCATTTTACTGAGTAATTTCACCTTGTCAGAACAATTAATTACAATTATAACAAAGGATGAATCCTGATTAATATTTTCACATGCTGTACGTCTAAGTGGGAGGGGGTTTAAAGGGTGAACTAACTTGCATAAAATAAAAAGTAAACGCAATTCTTTACGTCAGGTTTATAGGAACTGCTCGAAATGGCGACCTGCGTTTTCAATGCAAAGTTGACAGTGGCGAAGGAACGACTGTCGTACTTTGTCAAAAGTTCCTTGTGTGTTTGTCGAATAGCTTCACATGCTGATATTATTCACGTTCTTAGTTACGAATCATTGCATTTCTTCCTATTAGAATTTATAAGTATTAAACAGCCGAAGAAAAAAGATAACTACATGACAGGAAACAAACCAATGACCTTTGGAATACCAGGACACGTACAGAAACAGCACTAGAGTAAGCAGCATGATGCAAGAAGGCAGTTAATCACTGTTCAGTGTCGCACTGGCAGGTAATTAAGATTTGAGAGATCTTTTAGGCAATAAATTTTGAGAACGCTATTAACGAGCTACTAAGAATTGATACTTCTATGCTCAGGAAGCAGTTTTAAAGACATTCTAATCCAATAATTTCACCCACCTTGTTTAAGTACCAACTTATCAGCATCTGACACCAATTAGGTTTAACACAATAAACTGCACTATGTTTAGGCACAGACCATGTATTTCATATCTCAACTTGCTTATATTTGTCACGTCTACAATAGAGGAAATTATTTCGGTGTAGTTCATCAACAACCTATTTCCTGTCCCCCATATATTTTCGCACGAGATGTACATTCAGAATGCCTATCATTAGGTAACTGCATAAACAACCACAAATTAAATTGCTGTTCAGAAAAATACCTTAAATCGCTCATAACATTACAAAACAATGCCTTAATAACAGCCTTATATAACTAAAAAATAAATTTGCTTGAATCAAAACAGTTTAAAACTTGCATTCTCCAAATTGCATTAACAAAACCAGCAAAGATATTTAGATCTTAGCTTGTGTCTCTCAAACATTATGGACACAGAAACACCGAAAGGTAAAACAATCAGAATCACTCAAAGTGCAGGTACTTGCCCTAGAAACGGCTGCATATCTTTGGAAAGAATTAACCAAAAGTGTTTACCAACGCACACAAGTTTAAGGGCTGAGAGCAACTTCTTTAGCTAAGCAGGTAAAATCAGACGCCATACCAAACGAAAGAAGACCCAGAAGTGCTCAAATTCCATCCGCAGTGTGATGTTAGAGCGTAACACTTATTATACAAACCCTGTATAATACATAAGATTTTTCTACCTGAGCCTTAGAAAATGTAATGTCACAGGAAACAAAGTTATAGTCTGATACTATGGTACTGTCCCAAACGATCAATTGCCGTCAAGGTAACCTTGAAGATCTGCATTCTGGAGAACTCGGTTCGATTCCCGTCGAATATTCAGACTGGCCTTGAGCTTTCCGCGGTTTTTCTTGGTTGTAGATGAATGCTACGGCTATGATATATGAGTGAGACGTAAGTACGTACATCGGAGGGGACAGTTCGCACATTGCAAGCTACGTAAATCTATTGTGGTTATCAGCTTCCAGTAGGAAAATATGAAGTGAACGAACCTCGAGTGGCTATATGCTTAAGGCACACAGGTCCTAAAGATACCCGAAGTCGCAATACCCCAGCATTCTCTCCCGGACCAAGGAAAACCACGAAGGAAAAAAAAAAAACCTAGCTCAGAGAAGACAGTTGACGGGATTCAATTCCGGGACAACCCAAATGCAAGCCTCGTTACTTCGAAAACATCTTGCTATATAATGTTTTATTTTGTTTCTTTTATTATTCTCATATGTCTCAATTCGTACATGTCTGCCTTTGTAGCGTAGAAGGTAGCGTGTCTGTCTAACGTTCAACAGATTTTGAGTTTGAATCTCAGGCTGACTTGATAAGTTTTTTCCGGTGCTTTCCCTTATCCTGAGAGATGAATGCCTGGTAGCTCCAAGCTCTATGAACCCTGAGCTCATGTATAATAAATAAACCCAGGCTCGATAGCCCTAAGAGGGCTAAGGCATACCAACCCGACTGCCGGCCTCACTCCCACTTACGCTCGGCAGAGGTGGGCAATCATCCAATCGATACGGGGAGGAGATGTGGTCAGCTTCACTGCATTCCCCAGGCGCAACGTTGGTTTTCGTAACCAGGATCGCTAACCTAGCTTAAGCTGCTCACTTCCCTCACTATACTGAGTGGGCACCCCATGGGTGGGATCGAACCCGGGTCACTTTCCGTGGCCAGGGACCAAGGCGTGCTGCCTTAGCCCACTACCGTTCGATTAACTTGAGGTGGCAGCTGAGCAATGCTGCACACTAAATGGAATTAGTCCGTTTCCAGTCCTGAAAGGAGACTGAGGATGATTCGTACATGTACAGTGGTTGATGCATGCACCATCATTGGCTCCACATGTATAAATCACCCTCAGTCTCCTTTCAGGACTTTAAACAAACTAATTCTATTTAGTGTGCATCTTTATTCAGCTGCCACCTCAAGTTAATCAGACAGTACGCCACGGCGCAGGACTCAGCTCATGTATGAGTATACCTACATTTTATTTGTCATGAAGATATTTCAAACATAAGGGTTGCATTTGAACATCATTTCACCCATTTCATTCATCGTCCTATTGACTTATTGTTGGAGGACGTTAATTAAACATATATGTTACAACAGTAACTGTTTTGGTTCTTACTAGGGATGGGTCCTGGATACCCACGATACTTGCATGGTATCGACATGGAACGATACTTCAGAAAAATCACTCGGTGCTTTTTCGATACCTCAGTAGTGAATCTGTAATTATTTTAATTTAAAATCACAAAATATTACTGCCGCAAGTAGAATTTGCAAAGCCGGAGAAATTGTCAGGAGTGTAGTATCTGTACCTCAGTAACATTATACAAGAAAATAACCGTGTGTCAGATTCAGTGTCAGTTAACAGTTCCCAAGAAGAAATCACTGCACATCTCAACGACGATTTGTCACCTCTTTCTAGTACACTGGATTAATGGAAAAGTAATTAAAAATTTAGAAAACTAATAGCCACTAAGTGTTTGTGTATTCCACCTGCAATAATTATATCTGAAAGAATATTTAGCACAGCAGGACTCATATGACCCAAAAAAGAAATAGACTTGACCACGAAACAGTGAGAATGCTAGTATTTTTAACAAAAACTTACAAAAGTTGACTGTTTGCTTTTAAATGTCTAATGTAGAGTTTAAAAATGAGTACATACACTGGTGGCTTTAATTTCGTCTCATTAAAAATGTGCACCTAATTAATTTTATTGGCATTACACAATTCTCCCAACGTTCTATTTAGTATTTAAACTTCAAGTAGAAATGATAGTATCCAGTATCGAAGTTTTGGGATTCGTAGAAAATATCCTGTATTGGTATCGAGTATACAGAAAAACTGATATCCACTTATTCCTAATTGTTAACCAAAGCTAATCTCACGTTAGTTTAATAAAGATGAATCCAAATGAAAATATAAATAAAAATAACGACATATTCATAGTTTTTGTTTACATAACATTATGAATGATATTGAAATAATATTTTCTTGAATCCTCTGTGAATAAATACATTTCAAATTGTAAATTTGTGCTTCTCTAACATTAAATTTATAATGAAGAAACTGAAAGCCTACTAGGTTTCTTTCTCTCGCTACTTTTCCTCATTTTAATCTTACTCGTGAATGTTTTGGATTGTATCTGTTTTATTGTGCTGTTTTGTTGGGTAAACGTCCCGTGTCGGTTGTCATAGATGTTGGAGAAGAGCACTATAAGTTTTATTGCAGCACTCGTCCATTTCCTTGCAACAGTATTGCTGTCCGTAAAGAGACCAAGCACGGCATTCCTGTAGAGATAATTTGGAAGATCAATAGTGTCTGCTGTTGTGGTTTCATGGACTGTGGTCACAGTGAGTCACGGAGATACCTATACACCAACTGCATTTTATGTTCCCACTTTTGCCTGCGAATCTCTTCAAACATCTCGGAAATCAAACATTAACTGCTCATTACACTATAAAACTGCTGGCAAGAATGATTGCATAATGGCTTTGGTAGTACTTAATGGATTAAAAGAAATAGCATAAGAAGCAACGTTTGAGAATTAATTTGGAGAATGACACGTTGGGAAAAATTTGGAAGAGGAAAGTAATGTAAATGTTTTTCCGAAGGCGAATATTTGAAAATATAATAAAAAATTGTTAGTAATACAACTAAGAAGATATCTTTAGTAATTTATACGCTGATGAAAATACATGGAAACAAAAACTTGTATTCAACGTTTAACTCATTGTTATAGAACATTTCCTTCATATGACGTCATCCCATATTGACCATGTTAAAGGGACCAATCAGATTCATTAAATCACACACAACAGCGATAACTATTTTTATCGCAACCTCAGACACGATAACAACACATTCTACAAGTTTACGAACAGGCAAAGGATTATATGTATATCTCACGGATCGTCAACTGCTAGCGCGACTTTCAAATGTCAAAATGGCTGAAAGGATTGTATGCCGTGACTTGTGAGGTTAAGTTCCATTCATGTGCTAATGTAAGCCTATGTGATTTAGAGAATCAAATAACTTGTTTTATTGCTTTTAACAAATTGTATTTTTCGTGAAATAGTCTCTACAAATGTAACTCGTGGTTTTGAACTTCCCTGGATAAATTCATGAGCGACGAAGTAGCCCCGCTTTCACACGCAAGTTCTGAAAATGATGCTTCAAATGGTACATCATGTCACAGTTTCTAGATATTTTAGATATCCATAATAAAAAATGAGCTCGCATTCCAGCCGTAACATGCGTGTCACAGGTTTCCCCACCCATGTCCTACATTATTATTTACCAGATACTTACAAAATGTAAAGTAAAATGTACACAATACTGTACAGGCTTCTACTTCAAAAGATCCTGACTTTCAACCAGGAAGTTCTGAGAATGAAAGAAATGTTGTAGAGCTAACATGAATGATTTGACACGCGATTTAAATTTGTCAAAAGAAGATTCTGGATTTCTAGATTCTAGGCTGCTACAACGTTAGGTAATTCCTTGCACCTAGTACAAAAATTTCGGTTTCAATGGAAGAGAATATATGTTTCTCTATAGACATCAATGATTTGATGAGTGAGCTAGGAACTGAGCATAATCCAGATGACTGGTAATGATTTATAGATTTATCAAATTCAGCTTAAACGCTGTGTTGCTTCATAATGGTAATGAACTACAATCTTTTCCAGTTTTCCATTCTATATGTCTTAAAGTTATGGAAGTATGGCCAAGATTGTATGTGTTTTAAAATATGAGATTCATCGTTGGAAAATATGTGGTGACCTTAAAGCAGTTGGTTTGCTCCTTGGATTACAAGGAAGATTCTCAAAATATTTCTTGTGTTTGTGGGACAGCCCTGATACGCAAAAACATTATGTGGTACAACAGTGCAGCAAGTTGCAGGAATATGTCCAGGGGGGAATAATGTAAAACATACGCATTGGTTCAATCTGAGAAAATTGTTCTCCCTCTCTTACCTAGTGTGGTATAGAATTTGGTTAAAGTACTCAACAAGGAATGTAAAGAATTTGCAAATTTTCAAGGCAAGTTTCCACAGTTAAGTAACGCCAAATTGATAGAAGGAATTTTTATTGCTCCTCAAATCCGAAAACTCGTGAGGATAAAATGATTGAAAAATCGTTACACGCGGTGAAAGTAGCAGCTTACAATCACTTACAAGGATGGTGTGTGGTTTTCTTAGAAATACAAACGAAAAAACTATAGCACTTTGGTCTCAAATTTGTAGAAATGCTACAAAGACATGGGTTGTAGACTTTTTGTCCGAAAAAACCCGGGTGTTGTTAGTGATGAATAAGGGGAACGATTTCATCAGAATATTTCCATCATGGAGAAGAGGTGCCAAGGTCGTAAGGAATGATGGGGTATTATTGTTGGTTTCTTGTGAGGGAAGGGAGACAGGAGTACAAGAGGCAATCACTTGCTACCAAGCACTTCTAGGCACAGTTACAGTTGCCCTTTAAACGTAAAGTCCAAATATTATTGCAGGCATGCAAAATAACATTTATTCCTCTTAATTCACCGTGACATATAGAATTATACCATATATCATTATAACACAGTAATAAATGTAAGATATCTTATTTGAAGCTTTGTAGGTGAGAATCTAAATGGCTTCACATTTTTTGAATCCGGCGTGATTAGAGATTTCTATGGCGATTTTCAAAATCAGCACTTCATTTTGTTTAAGAATAGCCTAC
The DNA here is from genome assembly GCA_030765055.1 of Mantis religiosa. NCBI lineage: Eukaryota > Metazoa > Arthropoda > Insecta > Mantodea > Mantidae > Mantis > Mantis religiosa. Next base: position 33,794,309 of record CM060952.1, on the reverse strand, counting down.
GTTTATCTGGGTGGTATGAAAAAAAGTTTTTGTGGTGTAATCTAAGGCATACAGTCAGTATTGTGGGGAAGGTTCCCACACCCTCCCTGGATAGGTTTATGACACCCCCTGTCAGTACAGTTACAGACCATTCAAAAACATTCTGACAGCTTCTACTTTTGTGAATAGATCTTCTCGGTTTTAATGTACAGAGTGAATAGAGTGCATGCTTTTTAACGGTTCTACTCCTTGTGTAGCATGCGTTCTCTGTCACACATTCGCTGTTCTTATACACTGTATGAGGGTGGCACATTCCCCTCAGGAACTTACTTTGCGTTGGTGGACAGTAGTATAATAAGTTATCCCCAGCTATTTGTCTGGGGTGAGTTTGCAATGGCAAGCGACAATTCGAATTTTTTTTTTAATTTTACGTCCTCCAACGTTAAGCCATATCGGACGATGAATGGAATGATTGAAATGAAGCTCAAATGAGCCAAGGATCCTTAGAGCTTAGAGTTACCCGACATTCGTCCTTCAGGATAAGGGACAACCCCGGAAAAAAATTATCCAGGTAACTCACCCTGACCGATATTCGAACTCGGGACCTCTTGAACGTGAGGCACACACGCTGCCATCTACGCTACCGAGGCGGGCGACAATTCGATGATTTATGAAGTGAATATAGGGAGGAATCACTGTACTACCGAGAAATGTAAAATTTTCCTATTACTATTTAAACTCAAGGCTAAATATATCTACTATATATATATATCGTTAAGGAGAGATGCAGTAGAAAAACAAAGAATAGCGATATAGTTAATGTAGCCGATTCTGCCGAGGATCATGCGGCGGAATCCCAGAAACAGTTGCACATCTGCAGTGCTGTTTACTCGCTTTTCAGCGGTGTGAATTTTACTATTTTTGGTTATTGTATTAAATTTACACTCTCTCTTACTTACACTTCCAGACTCCAGGGGGAATAGAGAATAATCCTAGCTGAAGAAAATGTGTCCACCCTCCAACCAGTAATCGATACCGGGTCCTCTAGATTTGCAGGTCAGCTTGCTGTAGGTGTATATTTTGCTGTAAACTATCAAAACCCTTTCTTATGTTCTCATTCTTATTATGTCATGTGAATCCCCATGAGTATAACCTGCGGAAGAGTAGCATGAATATCTAATAGTACTAGAAGAAGATATAGATATAATGTTTGATCTGTTACTGATAATCTAATGTAATAAAAATTATTTTACAGAAATAGCATGAAAACCTGCCAAGAGCCCTAGAGCAAATACTAAGCTTATGCTAAAGCAGTAAAGGAGTATATTACCCTCGTATAACACAAAAGTTATCACAAAATGAATTTTTTTAAAGCAGAAGAGCATTAGAAGAATTGTTACCTACAAAGAGATATAGCAAGAAAATGAAATATCATAAGTTACATTCACATGACACTTTTACAAGCTATTCTTACAATGGATTATTATTTTATCTATCTCATTTTATTTCAGATATTTTTGTTTAGAAATCGTTTCATTGCGCATTTTGCCATCCGTAGAAACAGAATACGGTGGACTTCACCGACAGCCAAATCTTTCACACGAGGGTCGCTATGTGATGGCTTTGTAATTATTTTTATTTGCCTGACAGCAAGGGGTAAACATTCTTTTAAAAAGTATAAAATGTGTTATAATTCCAACCAATAATATAGAATCTTGTACATTTCTAAAGTCTTAAAAGCGTATTTAACACCTGTTTTGTGTTACAACAAAATTTAAATCTTTTGCATATTAAGCTTTTGTAAATGACTTCAAGGCAATATTTCCTCCCTTTATATGAGGTGCATAATAGATAATTCAGTTCAATATACGACGAAAATAGATTAAAATACCTTGTGTTACTAAAATGCATTCTATCTTATTTGTCTTCATATTAGACATTAAGTAAATAAAAAATAAAATAAAAAAGAGAAACCATAGAAAGAAGGAGAGTATCAGAGCAGACAGACACAACTGCTTATGTAGAAGAGGAAAGATGACAACCCGGATATCTCGAACTTACGAACCAGCTCCATCTACTGATGCCAGTCCCTTTAAGAGATAGATACCAGTTGCAGAAAAGGAAATTTTAAAATTGTAGGAAACAGTCTTTCGTACTTTGTTATAGCAATTAAGGCTGTAGTAGAGATGTAGATTTGATTTATATCGTTGATGTTCAAGTAACATAGAATAAAGATTGTTTTAGAAGATTAGATGAGTAGATGTATAGGGTTCTGGAATCCAGTAATATGTAGGTTTAGTCAGTTCGTTAAGGTAGCTAGTAGGTTATATCTACAATTTTTTTTAAATTGTTTTGGGTAATTCGATTTAAAATTGAATAAAGTTAAAAATGAAGTTTGCATAATAAGACCTGGTATATATTCCAGAAACTGGTTTATTATATATGCAGATTTTATTTTATTTATTTATTATTTATTTATTATTTATATTAGAGACTTTCTTGGTCTACTGATAGCATTCTAGAAGTCTCGTGTTAAATTCCCGGCTGGAAGATTGAAATTTTTCTTTAGCCAAGATTGTTTCCCATCCTTCCTAGACTCGAAGTATGAGTAAAATTGTAAATGCGTTGATAGAATAAACATGAAAAATTCAATGTCATGGCCGGGATTTGAACCACGGATATCCTGGTCAGTCACTCTAACCCATTGAGCTACCGTGACCAACTTGCCGTCATGACATCAAATTCTCCATTTGACTCGTAGATATATTTCCCCGGTAAACCACTAGGGGCTCTCGTATTCGAGATACACCGCTTGTGGCGACTTACTATCGTAAGTACTTGAGTCCCAGGCTTCATCATTTAACTATTATTATTTTAGTTAATTGATGTAAATTAATCATTTCTTCACACTAGCCGTATATAGGCTAAGGTTTTTGACGGCTAGTGTGAAGAAATGATTAATTTACATCAATTAACTAAAATAATAAGAGTTAAATGATGAAGCCTGGGACTCAAGTACTTACCTTAGTAAGTCGCCACAAATTGTGTATCTCGAATGCGAGCGCCCCTGGTGGTTTACTGGGGAAATACACGAGTCAAATGGAGAATTTAATGTCAGGACGGCAAGTTGACCATGGTAACTCAATGGCTCAGAACGACTGGACGGAAACCAGGAGATCCGTGGTTCAAATTCCGGCCATGGCATTAAATTTTTCATGTTGACTCTATCTATCTAAAAACCTTAGCCTATATAAGGCGAGTGTGAGGAAATCATTAATTTCCATCAATTAACTAAAATTTTAAATGCGCGTACGTCCACGTGTGTATGTGTATTGTCTGAATCTAATATTTATATACAAAATAAATATTAACACATCAAAACGAATATCGTTGCCGATGAGTAATTTTATTGTTCCAAATAATAATACTAAGAAACTGAAGAAGGAGGAGGAGGAGGAGGAGGAGGAGGAGAAGGAGAAGAAGAAGAAGAAGAAGAAGAAGAAGAAGAAGAAGAAGAAGAAGAAGAAGAAGAAGAAGAAGAAGAAGAAGAAGAAGAAGAAGAAGAAGAAGAAGAAGAAGAAGAAGAAGAAGAAGAAGAAGAAGAAGAAGAAGAAGAAGAAGAAGAAGAAGAAGAAGAAGAAGAAGAAGAAGAAGAAGAAGAAGAAGAAGAAGAAGAAGAAGAAGAAGAAGAAGAAGAAGAAGAAGAAGGAGGAGGAGGAGGAAAAGAAGGAGAAGGAGAAGGGGGAGAAGGAGGAGAAGAAGGAGGAGAAGGAGGAGGAGAAGAAGGAGGAGAAGGAAGAGAAAGAGGTAGAGGTAGAGGTAGAGGTAGAGGTAGAGGAAGAGGAAGAGGAAGAACAAGAGCAAGAGGAAGAGGAAGAGCAAGAGCAAGAGGAAGAGGAAGAAGAAGAATAAGAAGAATATTCTTGTTTGTTGACGACACTGCCAATTGCCAATCATGTCTCGAAATTTCCTCTCGCAGTTCTTTTACATGCCATTAAATCGCTTTAAATTACACTTAAAAACCATTGGTCTCAGCCGAATTTGAACCCGGGCCTCTGGATCATCAGTCCAGCACTGAACCACTCAGAAGTCCCGAGGTTGAGTCTCGGCTAGAATGAGTTACTCGGTTAAAGTTTTACCCTAGTTTTCCCTATTTTAAAAAAGAAAAATGAGAACCATTTCATTCACACATCGTCCTATGAACCAAACGTTAAAGTACGATACATAGTGGTCGGCATACATTTTAAAATGGATGCTGATAAACTATAATATAATTCATGGATTTGCTTCTCACCATTTTCGGGCGCGGTAGTTCTCGAACTGGTTTTCAAAAGAGTAAACACAAAGGTTGCATATATTGCCAGGAGCCAGCACTGAGCAGCGATTCAGGTATTGAAAAAAACCTATCAAGCAATGTCTGGGCACTGACACAATCCATTAAACCCTGCGAAAGTTTCAAGCATTTGAAACAGATATGTCACGAGAATTTCTTGAATAGAATAATTAGCATATCTTCTAAATGTAATGCATGGACTTTACCTATAATAGGGCTGGGGTGAATGTAAGTAAGTTAATGCTAATTTCTAACGAAATTCTTGGTTTGTTTGGTTCATAAGCACTTTCCTGTTTCACTTGCCATGAAACAATACACACCTAATCATCTCCATCAGTTGCAAAGAAGTATGGTATTTAAAGCCGGTGACCTATTAGGTCACATGAAAATTCTCTGGGAAATCAAGGAGGAAAGTGTCATAACGATAAGGGACTGGATGTTACCCTAACCTAATTTGGATCTCTCCTTCACCGTTAGCATTCCTGATCGGAGAGAGCCCATATATGAGAATAAGTCATCCTTATGGTATATGGATGGCTCAAAAATGGACGGGAAAACTGGAATTGGGATTCATGGGCTATATTTTAGCCTTTCTGAAGCCCTAGGTATCAGCCCCTCCATCTTCCAAGCGGAAGTTCATGCCATAGAAATCAGTGCCCATGAGAATGTCAGAAGAGGCATTCGTGGTGCTGATGTCTATATTTTATCAGACAGTCAAGCTGTGTTAAAGACCCTTGGTGCTTGCACCATTGAGTCAAAGCTTGTAAATGGCTGTGTGAGGATTTTAAATCAGCTGGCAAAACACAACAAGGTTACACTTGTGTGGGTGCCAGGACTTGAAGGAATCGAAGGCAATGAAATTGCTGATCGCCTTGCCAAAGAAGGTGCTAATACGCCTTTTATTGGCCCTCAACCTTTCTGTGGTGTACCAAGTGGCCATATCAAAGATAAGATAAAGGCCTGGGAAATCAAGAAAGTCAATCGCTATTGGGGAAATGTTCCAAAGCAAGATCATGCAAAGGAGTTCGTAGAACGCTCTGCAAAGAGACCCAAGAAGATCGTCGCTCTCAACAAACAGGAATTAAGGCTAATAATTGGCCTTCTAACTGGACACTGCCCTCTAAGGGATCATCTCTATAAGAAGGGTAAGATTGGGACGAATATTTATAGATTCTGTAAAGAAGAAAAAGAAACAGTAAGACACATTCTTTGGTGTGAAGCCATTGCCTGGAAAAGATTAAGGCATCTGGAGTCGGGTTTTCCAACTCCAGGACAGATTGCCTTACTAGCACCCCAAAAAATTAGGCTTTTTAAATAGCTTTTATATAAGCTGGGTCCTGTAGAGTAGGGTAATGCACAATATATCTACTAGGTCGCAGTGCTGAGAAGTCGCAAGGGCTTTCACTACCCATTTTCAATCATCATCATCAGAACAGAATGGCTATCTCCTAGACTGGAAGGCCTGAGTTCAAGCTCGTGTTGGCTGAGTTAACTGTGTAACGGGAATTTGTTCGACTATTCGTAGTTAATTCTGATTTCTTTCTTGGATCCTCTTGTACAAGGCATCCACGCCAACATCAGCTCCAAAATTATGTTCATACGTTCACTTCCATGATTATTTTGAAGTATCAATCGAATTCTAAATAAGTCATGAGACATGTGTGTTTCAAGGCGTGGTTCGGAATAAAGAAGTCAAATTATTTCGATGAATTCTTATTTTATTATATTTATACGGATTCGAACTACAACTTCAATAATCTCTTAAAGATTATTATTGACTTCTCGTAATGTCACAAAACTGAAGAACATATCTGTCTCTTAAAGATTATTGACTTCTCGTAACTATCGTTACTTCTACTTAATTTTGTGATTGGCCGATCCAATGGCACGTCACCACATTACGTCATATTACGTCATACCATTATTATTTCGGCCAATCACACAATTACATACATTTTTACATATTTAAATTATTAAATATATTTACATAATCAGTTTTTATAAATTTATAAACTTTTCATACTTCAAACATAACCCAAAAGTACTGTTACAACTGGGTCCCGAAATTTCCTCTTACCTTCTAAAACAAGTATTCAGTAACTCCCACTCTGAGTTCAGGATTTACTTAAGCACTGATTAAAAGCAATGCATTTATATCAACTGTTCCAAAGAACGTCAACTTTTTAAAATTTGGTGTATGCTACTAGAAGTCTTCTCTATTCTTGTGTAAATGATCCTTTAAAATGCTAATTCTTCTATATATCTAACTTCATGTCTATTAACAGAAAAGAACCCTGGATAAAATTAAGCAGTAAGGTGATAAGTCATGCATTTATAGAAGTAATTAAGAAGATATACCAGGAAAACGAGTTGTGTATAAAACTACTAGGCAACAAAGTAACTAAATCTATACCGAGGGAGATACGAGTAAGACAAGGGTGTAAACTTAGTCCAGTATTATTTAATCTGTATATCGATGGTATTTTAGAGGAGATTTCAAGTTGTAGGGTACATTCACCAGTTATTAATAACAAAGAAATCCCAGGGCTACTGTTTGCAGACGACTTAGTAGTTGGGTCCATATCAAGTGGAGGGCTGAGAAGAACAATCGAGGCAGCCAATTCTTATTGCAAAAACTGGGGCTCGAACGTGAATGAAAACAAAACCAAGATTGTGGTCTTCAAAAAAGAATACAGGTTGCGTAAGGATGAGAAATGGGAGGTTAATAGAAGAGAAACAGAGATGGTAAGGAGATCTGATTATTTGGGGACAAGGTTGATTTCAGATGGTAGTTAGACAGAACAAAAAAATGTCTGTGAAAAAAGGTAAAATGGACGTGAGGGTGATAAGATCATGCTCCAGTAAACTGCCAGATATAAATGTCAAATTGTTGGAGAGGATTTATACGGCAGTGATAGAAAATAGAATGTTAATGCATCAGAGGTTTGGGGAGTAGATGAGGCTTGGAGACAGACTGATAGAGGGCATAGATCCTTTTGTGTGTGTATATATATACATACATATGTTGGGATTATCTATAGCATCACCTAATGGGGCAGCACAATTGGAACTGGACAGGCATTCTACTAAAATTAAAATTTTGTCAAGGACAATGAAACTAACCAGTTAACTAGCAAACTTGGAAGATGGCAATATAATTAAAGAATGTTTTCAAATTCAAAGGAGAAGTAACTGGGGAGGGCCTTGAGCACATAAAATGAATGGCGTGTTGAATGAGATAGGTATGGGTCATTCTTGGATAAATGCCGAGTATGGGTTTAGAGGCTTCTGGAACGAAATTAAGATTAGAAGATATTGACAGACAAGACATTTTTGCCAGTACAAGTGACAAAAAGCTTACTGAGATTATATAGAGAAATAAAAACAACCTGGGGGAGGGAAGGATATATAGACGTACGTAATAAGTTAGGGAGAAAAGGTTTTGCTTGGGCGAGAACAAGAGTGAGAAACTTGAAAGGTATAGGTCAAGAGAGAGAGCTAGATAAATGTTCATTGTGTGGAGAAGAGAATGCAGACTTCCATTATATATTATATTGTAGTCAAACAAAGATGTGGAGAGAGCAGGCCTGGCTACGTAAATGGGACAATTTGGGGGCCGATGTAGTAATTAGAAAAATTTTGTCAGTAAAGGGGGAAAAGAACAGGAGAAATATAGAGAATTATTTAGGGAAAATAAAGAGAGATGGCTAAGTACAATTAAGACAAAAATGTAGGTTAGGATAGGGGAAATGGAGGGCCTCCAATACACAAAAACCTAGGGTTAGGTGTATGGGGACCGAATTATTATTGAATGGCAAGCAACATGGTGGGATTTTCAAGATTTAGGAATATATGGCGTTTTCCAGTATGGATTTTATAATTGTAACCTTGATTTTGTATTTCCATTTGATGATGTAAAAGGAAAAAGCGACTGAGACTTCCACCAGGACACTCCGATCGCACAGCCACTGAAGATGTCTGCCGCAGCTGTAGATGAAACGTCTGGGAAGATGAAGAAGGAGCCCAGTAGACCACGGCCCACAAGCCCGGTTAATACTTTATCTGATATACAGGGTGATTTGTATAGAACTGACATTTATTTATTTAATTATTCAGTGGGAAATTTAATGACCCATTTTTAGCACCAAATTAAGCAGAATGTTCTGGAGTTTCGATTCCTTGTCACTAGATGAGCAGATGTTTGTGTTTATTCTGAAGCGAATATAATGGGGCGAGCAAAGGTTACCACATTGGCGCGACAGTTTGATGCAAATGGAAATAATGGGTGTTTAGCTCAGGGTAAAGCAGTGAGGTTTCTCTCAGGGTATGGGTGGATATGGATGAGAAGGATAGTTCTAATGACACTGCAATGCCCGTTTCAAACTGATTTAATGACTGCTTCTTTTATTATTACATTAAACTTGAAGTTGCCGAACAAGGGTTACCAATATCACTGTTTAAAGTTACTGAAGACGGAATGCTTATTACTCGATAATACTTTAGTTACGTATAAATCGACCAAGACAGAAGAAGAGGACTGCCCTAATCGGCTCCAATCCACGAATTGTCCTCACAGCTGCGCGTGAGGGTGTAGCTTTCACTTTCTGGAAGCCCATTATTCAACCAAAGATTCTCTTTGTGACAATCTTGTCCATTGTCATTATTAGGGACCGAAGAATACCCTATTTACAAAGTCAAGTGCTATCCCTTAGAATTCTGTTTTTCCCATTCATTATACATTGCACCCGTTGAATTTCGGTATCAATTCCTAATTGCTATTGTTGGCAGCTGTTTTCGATATTTTCTTATATTCAACGTGAAAATGCAGTACACATTAAGTCAACAACTCTTCCTTGTGAAGCAATACTGGATTAAGAATTCAATTACAGCTACTCAAGGGGCACATCGGAGAGAATTTGGTGTTCGCAATCCTTCCAAAAGAAACACAATAGTGGCACTGGTAAACAAATTAGAAAACTATTGGATTGATTTCAGTTAATTGATGGAAATTAATTATTTCTCTACACTAGCCGTATATAGGCTAAGGTGTTTGATAGATAGAGTCAACATGAAAAAATCAATGTCAGGACGGCACGTTGGCCATGGTAGCTCAAAGGTTAAGAGCGACTGGACGGAAACCAGGAGATCCGTGGTTCAAATACCCGCCATGGCATTGAATTTTTCATGTTGAATCTATCTATCAAATTATTGGATCTCTGGTTAGTGTAAAAAGCAAGCATCTTTCACCTAGTCTTTCCACGGTTGTTGACATAAGAGCACGACTGCATTGAATTCTTCATGTTGAATCTATCTATCAAATTATTGGATCTCTGGTTAGTGTAAAAAGTGCAGGCCTAAAGCCATACGGTTGTTCATAAGCTACAGGAACCAGACAAAGATAAAAGACTGAACTATTGTCGTTGGCTTCAGACGATCATTGTGCAAAATACTGCAATATTGTCCATCACATGGTTCACAGATGAAGCACGGTTCCATTTATCCAGTTATGTGAACTCACAGAACTCATGCCATTGTGCCATCGAAAATCCAGAAGTCATCCATGAAGCATCTATGCACTCGATTAAAATCGGAGTTTGGTGCGCAACAGTGGGGCCGAATATTTTAACCGTACTGTGAACACTGCAGAATACTTACTGTTTTCATGAAGTTTGTTTAGCAACTGGACGATGTAGAGATAAGTCAAGGATATTTTCAGCAAGATGGCGCTACATGTCATACATCAAATGAATCCATGGAACTAATTGCAAGTTTATTTGACGACCGGATCGTTTCCAGGAACCTGCGGCCACCGAGATCTCCGGATCGCCGGACTTCTTTTTATGGGGTTACCTAAAAGACAGAGTTTACGCCATACGTCCCCAGACATTAGACGATCTGAAGCACAACATCACACATGGAACGACGTCTTGAGTTGTGCCTTATGCAGGATGAAGGACATTTTCAACATTTGCTATAGAGATGAATAATCTCCCTTAGGTATAATATGTTGTCTAAATCACAGTCCGTTTTGAAACAATTAATGGAAGAAATATCTAAGTTGTATATAAATTACTCTGTACAACTCTTGATAAAGAACGTTGGCAAGTAGTTTGGCGGTTGAGCGCTTATTGCTCTTCATATGGTCCTTAAACGCTTGTGTGGCCTCTCTTTGAAAGGCTTACAAAACATCGTGGGGAGCTGCTTTGTGAATGGGGTAAGGTGAAACGTATGGACTTCTCCAGGATCATTTTCTTATATTTATGTATGGTTTTATCAACATAGGTATTATGTTAAGAATTTACACGTTATTTACTACTTTAACATTCAGATCAACCAAAAATGATGTTTCAAACATGAATTTCATTTGACTGAGCTCGTTAAATTATTATTAAATTTACCAGCGAGATAGTATGGCGGTAAGGTACGAGGCTCATAATCAGAACGTTTTGGCACGATTCCTGGGGCGGCCACTTGATTATCGAGTTTTAGTGGATGTCACTGGTTGATGGGCGACCTTAAGTTTCCTTCCTCACATTTCATTTCCCTACCCATTTCATAGTTCAGTTGAGCTTAAGCGTTTTGCAAAGTCGCTTAATGTCGGACAGATGGCGCCAATACTTGTTCGCTTGAAAGCCTTCTCTATGTTACCTACGTTTGCAAATTCTCCCTGGTTCCCTCAGAGGGAAGCATTCTCTGAACAGCCCACCATTGTGATCGAATTAAAAAACTTAGAATTGTTACGGGCGCCAGGGTAGCGCAGTGGTTTCGTTCGCGGCTCCCGCACAAACGATCTCACGTTCGATTAACGGCTCTGGGGTTGGTGATTTCAAGTCGGCCCTATCCACGCCTACACCTTTGTCTAGCACATGTGAAGTGTCCACTATGCCCAACGTGATTCGGAGTCCACGGTATAACTGTAGGTCCTCTCGCCTTACCGTCATCTTCACTATCACTCTATCATTGGAGGTAATGGACTTCGCTCTCTGGGTACCTCCACCTGAAAAATGGGTCCGGTCATCACTTGGTGTGGCAGGTTACCCCGAAGGTCAAGGTTGCCATATGGGGAGTGTTGGTAAACAACCAACCAATCAGAATTGTTACAGACATCTTTGCGTCTTGTCGGCTGGCCTGCCTGTGCCCTATATCCTCCTGTTTTTTCTTTTATAATTTTTATTGTTAGATCAGCAGTACAATGCTTTACAGATCAGAGTGAAAAGAAGGTAACAGTACAATAAGAACAATAACACTCAGGGGTAGGCTAGCAGGCCGCCCCCTAACTACATTAAGTTAGAACTCCAATAATACTCTCTGAGAAATTATGTCAATATTGAAGATGTAAGACAGACATCAAGCACTAGAATCACTCGAATCAGATGTATCATTCAGAAGCAGATCCTGTGGTAGTATCCTCTTCAAGCGTGAGGGTTGGCGCGTGCGGACGTCGATGTCATAATGCACAGCTCTTGGAACTTCTTGCAGCCTGGAAAAGAAACGACGAGCGATCCTGCGAATGTAGTCGTGAAGAGGTGACTGTCCTAGTTCGTGATGGAGCTGCTGATTACGGATGAACCATGGAGCGTTGGTAGCGATGCGCATGAAGTGATTCTGTATAACTTAAAGACGACGCAGATGACATGTGTGTACGGCCCCCCACACTTGGCAGCCATATGTAATAAGCGGACGAACGAGTGATTTGGAGAGTAACAATGAAGACTGTAGGCCGAGGCTGGAACGGCGATGTAACAGAGGTGAGAGTTTTGAAAGTCGCCCGGAGGCCAGTGATATAAGACGATATATCCTCCTGTTGTTGCTACATCTCATCAGTTCCTCCTCGCATTGCTAAGCACAAAAACTCTCTGTTGGATCGAGGTACATCTCTTCCGTTTCATTTCATATAATTATCATTAGAGTACACATGCCCGCCTCTGTAGCGTTGCGGTAGCGTGTCCTCTTAGGTTTAAGAAGTTCCGAATTCGAATCTCGGTGTATTATCTAGAAAGTTTTCTCCAGGGTTTTCCCATATCTGTGGTGTAACTTTAAGCTCTATGATCCCTGAGCTATATTTGAACATCATTTCATCCATTTCATTCATCGTCTGATATGACAACGTTGGACACTACGGAAATAGTAGAACATTAGAAAACGTCTTGCAGAATTCTAATTTCATCGTATGCAACTTCCAAGTATCGTATCTAGAAATAAACAACGGCAGAGGTAACAGATGTAAAAAAGGATTGAAGCGAAAAAGCTTTACAAGAATATAAATTTATAAATTCCAATATGTGCTGGGTAATGTTTTAAACATTGTAGAAAACAACACAAAAGCATGTCTCAACTTGTTTTGCTAAATTTACAACCTCCAACGTTATCATATCGAACCATGAATGAATTTGGTGAACTGATGTTGAAATGAACCTAGGGTCCACAGGGTTACCCGACATTCACTTTTGACACTCAAAAGCCTTATCCTCAGAACTCACCCTGACCGAAATTCGAACCCGGGATCTCGTGAACGTAAGGCCGACACGTACCACCTATGCTACGGAGGCGAGTTGTTATTTCATTGGTTTTCAGCGACTCCACCGTATTTGTACACAACACATGCAACGTTTTGTATGGTAGAAAAACGTTTGCAGCTTATGTAGTTCTTCTAGATTTTGAATCCAAGAAACATACAACATTAAACATCAAAGTGTCGTAATTAGAATCTAGTGTTCATTCTTAAAATCGAAATTAGAGACATGACATTAGGAGGGATCACTCAACACCTCACATTTAGAAGATGTAGTTGTGTGTAAACATCTGATGGGATGCATCCGGAAAGGGAGAGGTGTGACGAGCGGATCCTCGTCACAAACGAGAGGAATGGCTCAGGCGGTGGCGTGTCCTCAAAGTTATGGTTTCGACCCCCGAAGCCGATCTTCCGGACCCATGAGTCTTTTCGGGGTTTCCCCGAATTTTCCCCGAATACACCCCATGAATTTTGTGCACATTTCAAACTGGCTGGCTATTTTAACGTTCTAAGCTTTGATGGGAGGTATTTTAATACTTGGCAGGTAACTGATCTCAATAAATTCTCGTTCGGATCGGCAAATATATCCAGTATGATGCGTAAGCCCGTAAGGGCGAGGGGAGTCGGTTGTCCGAGGCTCCACCGAGGACTTTCCTATTATGGACATTGCCCTCTACTGTCTTCTCTCCTGAGGTGTCACTACCCTCAGTATCTTCTTATCCCAACCCTCCTCCTCCAGGAGGGTACTCCGTAAGTAGCACAGATGCGAAAGATCTGTAAATCGATGTAAGTTGCCCTCCTGACCTTGTCATAGTTATAGAGCCATTATGTTAAAAAAAAGGAATTTTTTGGACACTCAGTTATGTAACAGCCGTTTGGGTGAGTTGATGTGAGAGTTTTTATGAAAATGGACAAAATCGAGTACCGAGCTGTCATTAAATATTTGCTTTCGAAAGGTAATACGCCTACGCAAATCAAAGATTAGTAGGATTCTGTGTATGGGGACTCTTCACCATCATTTACGATAGTGAAATTTTGGGCAGCTGAATTTAAACGTGGCCGTAAGAGCTTGGAAGACGATGAACTTTCGGTACGTCCAAAAACTGCATCTACCGCCGAAAACATCACCAAAGTTCACCAAATGGTGCTAGACGACCGCCGAATTAAACTGAGAGAGATAGCAGAGGCTATGAACATGTCAAAAGAACGTTTTTGTCACATACTAAATCAACATTTAGATATAAAAAAGCTGTCTGCGCGTTGGGTGCCGCGTTTGCTCACGTTAGACTAAAAACGTATTCCAATGGACGTTTCTAACGCTCTGTTGGTGCAGTTTATCCAAGTTTTGGTGCCCATTTATTACTGTAAAGGAAACCTGGATACACCATTATATGCCCGAAATAAAAATACAGCCCAAATAGTGGACTGCAAGGAGAGAACCGGCTCCAATAAAAGCAGAAACTGTTTTTTTTTTTTCTTTTTGCAGGGAAAGTGATGGCAGCTGTTTTTTTTTTTTTTTTTTTTATAGTCATGGAGTTATTTTATACGATTATTTATCTTAAAAAGGAAAAATCATTACAGGAGCATACTGCGCATCATTACTGCTAAAGGCAGAACTTGCGGAACAGCGGCCACGTTTGCAGAAAAAGAGAATCCTGTTTCACCAAGACAATTCACCGTCTCACACCTCAGCAGTTGCAATGGCGAAAATCCACGAATTACGGTTTGAACTGCTTGAACATCCACCTTACTCACCAGATATAGACCCTAGCGACTTCTTTTTGTTCCCTCATCTGAAAATTGTACTCGGAGGACAGAGATGTTCGTCAAATGAAGAGACAATCACCTTCGTGAACAATTATTTTGCAGAGAAAAACACCAAGTACTATTTGGACCGGTTACAGAGATGGAAGCATCGCTGGGAGAGGGTGTAGAGTTAAAGTCTGTCTAGTGAAGGGGAGTGCAGTTGGCCGCTCAAAGGAAACTACTCTCCCGCCCACTAATGACCGTCGTAAATCTATCTCCACACTTCAGAAATGGAACACTGTCGTTGAGGACCAATAGCAACCCTGATTTTCTGGAAGTGACAGTCGCATGTTTACTCCACGTGGAGTCTCAGTTGCCAAAGTTCCAACTTCCAGTTGATCTGTTTCATTACGTGCAGAAATACGTTGTGTGTCACGATGTGGAGATCGTGGGAGGGAAATACAGTGGCAAATGCAAATCAAGTAGTAGATAACTTTCAGTCAAGTGAACATAATCAAAGTAATGACAATAGTGTGAATAACTGGGCCGAGTTATATTACTGGAAAAGCCTCACAAAACAAAGTTACAGCGGGAACTGTTTCTAAGCAAATCCAAGCGCTTGTTTTGAACAAATATAAATATGTGCTGACAAATAATCTTGGTAAGGGGTCATGCAATGAACCTGATGATACATTCTGGGTATTCACAGAAATACAGTAAGAAATATTGTGACGAAAGGAATACCAAAGACGCCGAACAAGTGTGAAAACAAAAGGAAACGTTTCTCTAAAGTAGATAATTTCACATGCGTTTTAATTCGTCGAGAAATTTATAGATTCCATGCAAAAGGGGGAGCGCCCACCTTAGAAGAATTAGTTGTACATTTGCAAAAAATTTGAAATTTTCCCTATCGGCACTGCACTTTGCGCGGTCTCCTAAAGGAGCTGGGTTTCAAATACCGCACTTTGAATAAGTTAAGGGTTATTATGGAATCCAGTAGAATTGTAGCTTAGCGATATATATATACATTTGTCAAAACTAAGGAAGTTTTGAAGTAATGGACATAAGATAATTTATTTAGACGAAACCTCGTACGATACCCATGACGTATCGAGAAAGGTGGCAACCTTGCAGAAACATCTGGGAGGAGGAGGGTTGTAAAACGGTTATAAGGGTTCATCAAAGGCAGCGGCCGACGTGCACACCAGTTAACTAAACAGACTTTACCCGGAGACTATGTTTAAAAATAAAAAACAAAATTCTGAAAAATGTTTTGTATCTTTATTAAGTCGGAAACTTTTCAGACCACCCTCGTACCTACAGAATATTCCAAAAAAATTAACATATACGTTTAATTATTATAAAAATTATTAAACATAGGTATTGTCACATAACTGATTCTGTTGTTTAGAGTGGTAGTTTGTGACGTCATGTGTAGCATGAACCTTCTGGTAGCGTGAGTGTGTGTGAGGAATTAACTTCTCTTCTCTTCGAGACAGCGGAGAGAAAGGCTGAATTTACACTTCTCCTCGAGACTTCATCGGGTCAACATCGCCTTCTCTTCGAGACAGCGGAGAGAAAAGCACCTACAAAGGAGCATCGTAGCAAGGCCAAAGCAGCCCTTTTCAGGGCTTGGTCCTTGTCTACCAGTGTTCCTTGCCTACCAGCGATCTTCGCAGGAAGAAGCCACGCCGTGAGGTAGCTGCAGCGCAGAAACATTGTGCGACACTTCAAGAACTTCACAGCACAGCACATCGCACAGTAATTGGGTAGGAAACCAAGGCCGAAGCCAACAGTCCTAGGACTGGTTTCTAGGCGCCTGAAAGGGTAGGCCCTCTGGTTTTCGTGCTTCTTAGCGCCCTGTACTGGCACTTTCTTCTTTTCTTATACTCTTATTTCCTCTATTCTTTCAGACATTTCCCCACACTGACACATACTCGCTTACTAACAGCGGCACCTGACTGACTTCTGATTGGTCCTTGTATTGCTCACTTTTATTGGCCAACATGACCTCAGCAAGCATTAGTAAGATCACTGCCCCATTCAGGGAAGAAGATTATTATATCTTGGGAGGAGATATACGCTCTTTTCTGGGGAAAGAGTTGATAATTAACCCCCAATTGCCCCTCAACAAAGCCAGCTACGATCTACTGCAGCTAGAGCTAAATGCGAGGAAGAAATATCTGAACCAAGCAGACACAAATATTATGCAAAATAACACTAAGGACACAGTAGCCATGTCTGACTTCAGGGTCTATGTGGCGCATAGATCCAGGATAGAGGCTATCCAAAGCCTGCTAGTGAGGCATGACTCAAGCAGTGCCACTACATCCTGGGAGACGGTAAAGAAACCGTCGCCAAAAATCTTACCGCCGCAAACTGCTCCCACCACCAGCACTAGCAACAGATTTGCTGCTCTTGAAGCGGAACAAAAGGACGAACCCGCATCTGCAGCTACAACACAAAAAAGGCGTAAATGCTCAACGCCTCCACCTCAGCCAGAGAAAATGGAGCAAGATAACCAAGCTCCTGCTGCTACTACTTCAGCTACTACTTCAACTAGTAGTCAGCCAGCTTCCAATGCACGGGCCAGTCGCCCCACGCCTATCTTCCTGCGCAATCCAGCAGATGCCAGGAAAGTACTCTCCTCAGGTGTGACTGCTGAGTACCAAATAAAGAACCTACGTGGTACTGTAGCACTTCTACCTGCCACAGCTAACGACCATCGTCTGCTCCGGCGCCATCTAGAGGAGCACAACATAGAAGGAGTAACCACTCTCCTCTCTGAGGATCGACACCTGCACGTGACTATTAAAGACGTGCCTTCCTTTGTCACAGAGGAAGAAGTGCGTGACTACCTCGTAGCAAAAGGCTACAGTGTGGAAAGGGTAGCTCAGTTAACGACCCGAGGTCCCAAACCTCAACCTCTCCCACACTTCCGTGTGGCTCTCAAAAAGACCCCTAATGTGAGGGATGTTTACCAAGAAACCCGCATGTTCCACGCCACAGTCAGAGTGGAATCGTACAAACCACCAGCAAGACCACAGCAGTGCACAAACTGCCAACAATTTACCCATAATTCTGCTGGATGCTTACTCCAGCCAGTCTGTGCCTTCTGCGGAGAGGTTGGCCACAAACGTGCCAACTGCCAGCGACTCGGCATCCAAGGGGCAACTCCTCGCTGTTACAACTGCGGGGACTCCCATTCCTGTCGCTATGCTAAGTGTCCAGTGTGGCAAGAGGCACGCATAGAATTGATGACCTCCAAAGACGGGCAAATGTCTAAGTACAATGCCAAGCCTAGAGTTCGTCATAACACCGACCTACCCAAGGAAGCGTTCTCTGGAGCACGCTACCCAGGACTGCCACCACGCATTCCTATCCAATATCCCAGCTATGCGGCAGCAGTAACCAACTCTGGAAGTCCAGCACCCACAATAGAGGTGACGATAGAACCACAACAACCGCAGCCGTCACAATCATCTTCCACAGCACAACCTGTGACACCCCAGCCACCTCCAAGGCAAACACGACCCGCACAAAACAGGTCAAAACCGTATTCGGCGCCCAGGAAGCCCAGGCCAGATGATTCAACATCAAGTGGCTTCATACATACCGTCACCAGAGACTCAGCCTCTCATCCCACCATCCCAGACGAGGCGTTCCTCAATACCATGGACCAGATTCCAATAAATCTGCAGCCGCTATTTGCCGCCTATTTGGCTGAGGCACTGAAAACTCGCCCCTCTACAGTTCATCCCTACACCATCTTTGTGCACGCCGTCTTAACATTCATGATCAACAATGGCTGTTAGGGGTGGCAATGTTTCAGATCTTCTCTCTCTGAAAGTCTGCTACTGGAATGCCAATGGACTCAGGCAGAAATTACAAGAAACCTCCAACTTCATAGCAGACAAAGGCGTGCATATCCTATTGGTACAGGAAACTCACCTGTCTTCCAATATTAAAGCCCGACTACCTGGCATGATTTGCTACCGTACTGACAGAGCAGACGGCTATGGTGGCACTGCCATCTATGTGCGCCGTAACATAGCTCACCATCCGCTAACCACTGGTCAGACACCAAACTTGGAAGCCACAGGCATACAGGTGGAAACTACTAAAGGACCACTTCGACTTTTTTCAGTCTACATCCCCCCCAATAAACCTATAGTTGCTGGAGAACTTGACACCTTATTTGCTGCAAATACTGCCACACTGGCCATGGGCGACTATAACGCCAAAAGCCCAGCCTGGAACTCCACCATCCGGAATGCACGAGGAGCAAGCTTGGAACGTTATGTTGAAACAAGGAACATCATGGTACTCTCACCGTCCTCCCCTACAATCTTCCATGGTGATCGTCGCCCTCCGGACTGGCTAGATATTGTGTTATTCAAAAATGTCCGTTCACATCCCAGGCTATTTACTGTTCCAGAACTGTCTTCTGATCATTACCCCGTGCTACTACTATTCCAAACTCGCCCAAATTTCAAGGCTAAACGCCTGTTGCCAAACCCCCGGCGTACCAACTGGGAGGAATACACCAAGATTATGGCAGCTGAACCTCCGAGCTTTGACAGATGTACTACCACCAACGAGGCGGATGCAGTCATCATGAGCATCTCGTCATCTATTACAAATGCTATATCAAGGGCCACACCACCTGCCCGTAACACTTATAGCAAAGTCCGGAAACTCCCTCGTCACTTGCGCGATCTAATTGCGGCAAAGAACAAGGCGCGGCGTCGAGCACAACACACAGGCTGTCCCATGGATCGCAGGGAATACAACAGACTCCGGCAAATTCTCAAAATTGAGCTCCATGATCATTCTAATGCGGATTGGGAACGTCGACTCTCGACACTAGACACAGAAGATCAGTCACTATGGAGAATGTCAAAGGCTCTATTAAGGCTCCCAGTTCAGGATAAACCTCTTCGCCATGGCTTAATCACCGCCCAATCCACAAGAGAAAAAGTAGGACTCATGGCTACTTATCTCGAAAGCACCTTCCATCCAGCAGACACCTGTAATGGGGACCATATCCACCAAACAAATGAAGCAGTTCGGACATACCTCTCTCGGCCACATGATCCAGAAGAACCTCCATCTACAAACCTCACGGAGCTGCAGCAATACCTATCCTCCGTAAAACCTTACAAGGCCGCAGGCTACGACAATATTCCCTATGCTGCTCTGCAGCAATTACCAATCTGCTGGAAAGAAGCCCTGGTCAACCTGTTCAACGATCTGCTCCGGCTTGCGTACTTTCCAACCACCTGGAAGCACGCCAAGGTGATCACCCTCCCGAAACCTGGCAAGGATTCGTCCACTCCAGAGGGTTATCGTCCCATTAGCTTGCTCTCCAGTTTGAGCAAAATTTTTGAGAAGGTCATCCAATCTCGCCTTAACCAAACACTGGAGACACTGCAAATACTACGGCCCGAACAGTTTGGCTTCAGGCGTGAACATTCCACGGTCCATCAACTCTTGCGCTTAGTGGATCACATTATCACTGGCTTCAACAACCGCCACTTCGTCGTAGCTCTGCTTCTGGATCTTACTCGTGCTTTTGATTCTGTCTGGCATGCAGGCCTCCTTTTTCGTCTTGTACAGTATAACATTCCCTCTTATCTCATTCATCTAATTAACACTTATCTAAACAATAGGACTTTCAGTGTCACCATTGAGGAAATCACCTCTCAATCTCATCCCATCAATGCTGGCGTACCCCAAGGCAGCGTTCTTGGACCTGTCCTTTTTCTGATCTACATCAATACCCTGCCATCCTACGCAAACTGCACGCTCTTCCAGTTCGCGGATGATACAGCAATTGCCACCTCCTCCAAACGGCATGAACTTGCTGTACGAAGACTTCAAAGCTACGCGGACCAATTAACAACCTGGTTCAACACCTGGCGGCTTAGTGTAAATCCAACTAAGTCCCAAGCCATCACCTTCACCAGACGAACAGAAGATGATGTCCCGGAATTGAGTATTGCCGGCGGCTCTGTTCACTGGACAAACCAGGCCAACTATCTTGGTGTTACGCTCGACAGCAAGCTCACCTGGAAGCCACATATAGAAAAAGTTTACAGCAAGATCTCCCGTAGGATGGCTCTACTTTATCCCCTCTATAATAGAAATTCCTGCATGTCCATCCCCAACAAACTGCTTCTCTACAAGCAAGTCCTCCGTCCTGCCATAACTTACGCATGCCAGATATGGGGCATTGCTGCTCCTACACATCTTGATAGGCTCCAAGTACTTCAAAGCCGCTACCTCAGAATTTCAGTCAATGCTGGCTGGTACATACCCAACAGCAATATTCACCGCGACACTTCTATCCCCACTCTCCATGACTACATCCACACTCTCTCCCAAAAGTTCTTTGACTCTCTCCCGCACAGCTTCAATTCTCTAATTCGAGGACTTGGAGAATATGACATAGACCCTGGTGAAACTTACAAAAGACCTAGACTTGTCCTCAGCAACTAAATCCTAAACATTCTTTCAAATCTTTCTAATTTCAATTCTTCATAAAAACTTTACCCACTTCTAGACTATATACCCTCTAAAACAATCCCACCGCCTAACCACAATCTTTCTACTTAAACAACCATTCCTCTACCAGCAAAGGACCTAGTCCTGGTACGGTTATAGTCAGGGAAGCACCGCCTGAAAGGCGGCTAACTTTCCAGCGACGAGTACTCCGAGGAATTAACTGATTGTCTTTGTGTGCCAGCCTCTGGCTGGGTTGGGCGTCTCACCCAGCCTCTCTAGGACATGCGGTCCAATGGACCATATTTGTAAGTATGTAGTGTAAGTAAATCTGTTATGTAAATTGTGATTTTTAGTGTATTAGTGTAACCTATCCTTTATAGGGAAATACCAAAGAATCTCAACCTTTCCTAGCCAAGCATTAGTTTCAAGAATTACCATCTGAGCACGTTTTCCCCTAGTAAGATTTGACTACCTGCTAGGAAACCTAAACTCCAAATACATCCATGGCCAGATAGTGACAAAATGAAATTTTAATAAAAGTTGCATTTTTTAGTAAATCAAAATTTTGAAAATGTTGTCTATGTAAAGAGTATTGGGGTGAAGGCGCATTCCCGAAAATAATCGCGTCACACCCTTGGACTCGATGTGAAACTTAAACAGTAAGTTTGGCACTTAAGAGCACTTGGTAGAGTCAGAGCAGGAATTTCCATGCAGAATTTCAATGCAATATATGTTAGTGTTTCTTTAAAGCTATGAAATTAATCATAATGAAACTTTTACCACTTATATATCAGTCTCTTCTAATTCAGAAATCATAATCAAATCATATATAAAGTTAGTAATTTTTGCACTATTGATATTCCAATAAACACAAAATTTTTAAAAAATTTCACGCAGTTTCTTCTTTAGGTGCCCTTTTCTCCTAAACAGTGAAAGTAATACATTTCAAACTCTGTAATCACTTCACAAAAATGCTATTAAACATAGCTGGTGAACCATTAAGACATTTTAATCAACAATAGCAATCTGAAAAATAAATAATGATTTATTCTTTATTTTTTATGTTTTATATATGAAAATATTTTTGAGGAATTTAATGAAAGTGTAACATATGAAGCTTTCACCGGCTGTTTAGAGCAGTATATTCTGCATATGCACAAAAAACTTCAAAGCTCTATCTATTATAGTTTTCTAGAAAAGTGTACCTAAAGATTAAAGAAAGCAAGTTACAGTAAATGGCAAAAGAAGATAATGTTGTGTTTTTATGTAAGATACCCAAAAATTAAAGACATTCCTGGACCATATTCCTCACTGCAGTTGTCTCAGCATCCTCTCTCCTCCTATTTTCACTTCTCATTCTAATTCTTGCTTCATTAGACACTTCCCACACTTGTTTTTCTGCTTCTTTACTTTTGATGCATCAATGTTTTCAAATCACAGTCAAAATTAAAACCTGGTTTCAGTCCAATTTTCCTAAATACAGCTCACCTTTTAATAGCACCATCATTAAAAGATATCACAGCATGCATCAAAGCAAATTTAATAGTTTTACTGACAATATATATATATATTGGAACTCTTTCCCAGATTAAGTGATTGAAGCTCTCGTTTGGGTTTTGGTATGATCATGTAGCCTTTCATATTGTCACCCGAACGTTGGAACACCCTACAGAACCAGCTGATGGCAGCAGCAGGAGATGGAGGCGCTCGGACCCGCCCCCTCGTTTGTCTTGTAGCGGTAACGTGGGGTGGCTGGGGAAAAAAAAGCATTACCGTGTCGTCTCTTTCCGCTGCCCTTGATTTCTCGAACTTACGGGATATTTCATCTAATCCAGAACATTCTCGATCGGACAGCTGACCCTATATAAGCAACACGCCGGGAAGTAAGTGAGTCAGTCAGTTAGTCAGAGTTCTTGGCGAGCAGTGTAAGAGTGCACTGCTAGTGTACGACGAGAAGACTGTGTACGTGCATCGGAGTATTGTATGTAATTACGAGTTGCAAGTGAAACTGCAACGGATGAACTGGTGAATCGTAATTGTGTGCATTACGTAATCCTGTGTAATTGGCAAGTGTTCAACTGTAAGTCGGTGGAAATAAAGAACATTTTTTAGTGGTGTATTTGGACTTTTCAGTTCACGAACCCACAAAGTCACAATATTAATTCTCTTTCCTTTAAGTCTTCTGCCCATTCTTTTTTGTACGTGTCCCACACACTCTAGTTTTTTTATTTACACCCCTTGACCATATACACTGGCTTTTTGCACCCTTAGAAAACCTTTGGAGTCACCATCGCCTAAATAATTCTACTTGTTATAAGCAGAAGAGAAAATGCAGAGTAAAAAGGGGGTGTGATAGCCTGGCCACCATATTTAAAGCTCCATTTAAATACACTTAAATGCCACAAACACACTAAACCTTACAGTGGGTATGTTCTTCAAAATATGTACATTCATATAAAGCAAAAATCCTAAAATCCATATTTTCATCCAAAATCACTTGTTATCTCGTTTCACATAAACACACATACATATACACACATGAATACTCTAAAAAAGAAATCGGATTTGGAGGACCTAAATGCGTATATTTCCAGTAAAGTCTCCATATAAAAGTTTTGGGCGGAGTGCAATACTTTATTAGCAGTAGTAGAAACGACAATAAACTTTTTGTACGAATGCTCTATAGAACCTACATAAAAACAAATGATTATGGCTAGAGAATGCGATGTAGCAGATGAAACTATTGTCTGTAATAAAACCTAACGTATTTCGTATTTTCAGAAACTCCTTTAATTGGAATTTTAAGGCAATCTAAAGTTTAAACCGCGTTCATTTTACTCTCAAGAAAAATTTTTATAAAAAAAGTCCATCTGCCAGTATGTGTGCGTGTGCGTGTGTGCGGGCGTGCGTGGTGTGGGATGAGCGTGTGGGCGTAGGTGAGCTTATGGGGTGTGGGTATGCCTATGTGTGTGCGTGCGTGGTGTGGGAGTGTGCGTGGGTGAGTTTATGGGGTGTGGGTATGCTTGTATGCGTGTAGCGAAACTCAAAGAAAAATTAAATGAATACCAAAGTGCAACATGTTAAGAGTGGGTAAAACCACTAAAAGCCAAAGTTAAAATGAATAACAAACCTCGTACCACCAACTTCTATAGCAAATTACCTCATCCTAAGTTGTTTTACATTAAAAAACATCTATCCTTTTTACTTACTGAAAATGCTTCTAATGATTTTGTATGCATTCTCACATGTTCAAAACACTGACATACTCAGAACTTTCTTTGAACTTTTGTGTAACCCTCTCTTTTTTCATTAATTTAATATATGCTTTAATAAATCGGAAACTATAAGAATATAGAAACGTAGAGTCAAACTGAGAAATTCAATGCCATAACCGGGATTTGAGCCACGGATCTTCTGGTTCAAATTCAGAAGGTCTGTGGTTCAAATACCGGCTATGGCATTGAATTTTTCAGTCTGACTCTACATTTCCACAATTTAACCTACACACGGCCACTGTGAAAGAACAATTAATTTCAATTAATTGATCTAATAGTGGTTAACTATAAAGCCCGGGCCTTAAAGTACTTACAGCATAGTAAGTCGCCATTAAGGTAGTTGTCTCATGTGTTTATGAGAACTCCTAAGCGGTTTACCGAAAAAAATACGAGTCAGTTGGAGAATTTAATGTCATATCGGAACGTTGGCCATAGTAGTTCAATGGTTAGAGTGGCTGGACGGAGACCAGAAGATCCGTGGTTCAAATCCCGGCTATGGCATTGAATTTTTCAGTCTGACTCTACGTTTCCACAATTTAGCCTACACATGGCCAGTGTGAAAGAACAATTAATTTCCATTAATTGACCTAATAGTGGTCCGAACTATAAAGCCCGGGACTTAAAGTACTTACAGCATAGTAAGTCGTCATTAAGGTAGTTGTCTCATGTGTTTATGAGAACTCCTAAGTGGTTTACCGGAAAAAAAATGCGAGTCAGTTCAGAATTTAATGTCATATCGGCACGTTGGTCATAGTAGCTCAATGGTTAGAGCGGCTGGA
The DNA here is from genome assembly GCA_030765055.1 of Mantis religiosa. Lineage (NCBI taxonomy): Eukaryota > Metazoa > Arthropoda > Insecta > Mantodea > Mantidae > Mantis > Mantis religiosa. The sequence goes on along the minus strand of CM060952.1, from coordinate 33,769,178 downwards.
CGGAGACCAGAAGATCCGTGGTTCAAATCCCGGCTATGGCATTGAATTTTTCAGTCTGACTCTACGTTTCCACAATTTAGCCTACACATGGCCAGTGTGAAAGAACAATTAATTTCCATTAATTGACCTAATAGTGGTCCGAACTATAAAGCCCGGGACTTAAAGTACTTACAGCATAGTAAGTCGTCATTAAGGTAGTTGTCTCATGTGTTTATGAGAACTCCTAAGTGGTTTACCGGAAAAAAAATGCGAGTCAGTTCAGAATTTAATGTCATATCGGCACGTTGGTCATAGTAGCTCAATGGTTAGAGCGGCTGGACGGAGACCAGAAGATCCGTGGTTCAAATCCCGGCTATGGCATTGAATTTTTCAGTCTGACTCTACGTTTCCACAATTTAGCCTACACATGGCCAGTGTGAAAGAACAATTAATTTCCATTAATTGACCTAATAGTGGTCCGAACTATAAAGCCCGGGACTTAAAGTACTTACAGCATAGTAAGTCGTCATTAAGGTAGTTGTCTCATGTGTTTATGAGAACTCCTAAGTGGTTTACCGGAAAAAAAATGCGAGTCAGTTCAGAATTTAATGTCATATCGGCACGTTGGTCATAGTAGCTCAATGGTTAGAGCGGCTGGACGGAGAGCAGAAGATCCCTGGTTTAAATCCCGGCTATGGCATTGAATTTTTCAGTCTGACTCTACGTTTCCATAATTTAGCCCACAAACGGCCAGTGTGAAAGAACAATTAATTTCCATTTTAAGAATATAGACGCACAATTAACACAGTTTGAAGTATCAGCCTGTTTTTAAATCTTCTTGTTGATTGTTTACATTTTTCCAAAGTTCGTCATGGTTGGAGGTTTCTTATTTTTAATTTTTCTCTTTCGTTTGCAGGGGAAAAGTGATTAACCTTCTGAATATATTTCTCATATTACTTATATAAACAATTGAACGATGTGTCCAATTCTTGTATATAATGAAGCATTTATGTCTTAATTTGAAATTACTTTTCCTGAACAAAAACAAAAACATAACGTGCATAGAACAAGGAGATTTTATAAAAAAATGCGTAATAAATATGACACAAATCTGTAAGTGATATAAAATATTGTATTCCATTTTACTATCTGTATCATATCTAGCACCTTAAGAGCAATATTTGTTTTCAGATATCAAACGCTATATCTTCCATTTCTATACTTTACGGCGTTTCCAGAATTGAGAGGAAAGTTCGTGGAAACTCAGGAAAAATGATTATGAAATACAAACTATGCTGTCAATGTGATCAACTTGTTGAACTAACGGAACAATAAGGATCTGTTATTTAAGTTAGGGAGATATAATTTACTGAGTTTTTGAGTATACGAATTACAGGAATCGAAATGATTTATTTTGTCTTTTATTAATTTGGGATTATGCTTAATACGAGATGTTTTAATAAAGAATAAAGAGATTTAAGGTTAAAACAATCTATTAATTTAGTAAACCATTCTGTTAGTTTTAGTTAATTGATGGAAATTAATCATTTCTCCACACTAGCCGTATATAGGCTAAGATATTTGATGGATAGAGTCAACATGAAAAATTCACTGCCATAGCCGGGATTTGAACCACGGATCTTCTGGTTTCCGTCCAGCCGCACTACCATTGTGCTACTATGGCCAACGTGCCGACATGACTAGCCTATATACGGCTAGTGTGGAGAAATGATTAATTTCCATCAATTAACTAAAATAATAATAGTTAAATGATGAAGCCTGGGACTTAAGTACTTACAATAGTAAGTCGCCACGAACGGTGTATCTCGGATGCGAGAGCCCCTAGTGGTCTACCGGGGAAATATATGAGTCAAATGGAGAATTTAATGTCATGTCGGCACGTTGGCCATAGTAGCACAATGGTAGTGCGGCTGGACGGAAACCAGAAGATCCGTGGTTCAAATCCCGGCTATGGCAGTGAATTTTTCATGTTGACTCTATCCATTCTGTTAGTTATTTATTTAAAATCATTGACTAACACTTACCTAAGTTTACCAAAATAAGACAGATACTATGCACCAAAGTACCCTATTCAAGGCAAGTCAACAGATTTAATTGCATTTAAAGTAGTTGTTAAAGGTATTATACCAATCCCATATGCGGACTTTAGCTAAGAATAGAAGGAAAGACTTCCTGTACTTAATTTAGTTTTCTGTAAGCTTTAAGACCTGTGTTGTACAGACACAAATAATACCGCAGGCGTTGTCACGTACACTTACGTTGTACACTGTAGACGGTATACAGATTCGACGTAACATTTTAAGGCCCCATTGAAGACGTGACGCAGCGTATGGTAAGACTACAAACAAACTTATGACTCTGTGACTCTTTGGCAAGTTGCTTGCATAGGAATGTGAGAAACCCCCGCAAAAAACCTATGGATCGGAAGGTTGGGCACGAGAATGGGCCATTCAGGCTACCGCTTAAGCGATGTGCTGGGTTTAGAACTAAGTCAAGAACTTTGTATGGATTTATAGATCCCAAACTACCCCCATAAATCTTCTGAATAGCATAACCAATAATATCCAATATGAATGATCATCCATTCTTTACGAATGAGGACATAAAAAGATATGCCAACCAAAAAATAGCTAAAATAGTAATTTAAACGTCAGCGGGGTGGCACAGCCATGATTGTACCCACGCCATCTCCTGACCTGGGATTTAATTTACTGAAAACAGTATTTTGGTCAGTAATGCGAATTTTGATAGTGTTTTGTCTTTGTTTATATGTGTGTTATCTCCAGTGTTTCATTTGTGGTTATAATATTGTCACCCAATTATCGTAAAGCCCGACCAACGACAGCTGAGAAGGGACCAGAGGCATCCGGACCACACCCACTCATTAATATCAGTCACTAGCTGAGGGGATGATTAGGGAAGTGTCACTTGTCGCTGGCCACCTCTCTCCCCTTCCCCTGCCGTCTGGAACCTTCGCGGTGATTCACTGAAACGAGGGATTCTAGGAAACAGTGAGATTCCTACAAAAAGGGCTGCAATGAGTGAGTTCAGCCAGTGCTTGGCAAGCAGCGAAGGAGCGCCGTGTTAGTGAACGGACGAGAAGACTGTGTACGTGCAACGGAAGAGTGTGCGTAACTGTGAGCGTGCAGTGGAACTGTAACGGACGAACTGCTGAATCGTAATTGTGTGCATTACTTAATTTTGTGTAATTGGCAAGTGTTCAACTGTAAGTCGGTGGAAATAAAGAACATTTTTGAGTGGTGCAATCGGACTTTTAATTTCACGAACCCACAAAGTCACAATATTTAATAAATATCCTGATGATGGGAGAGATGCACACTCCCGAAATGTTGATATCTAATCGTCTTTTCACCTGGCTTGCTGCCCGAGAAGAAAGTGAGCGTATTCGTCACCAGGAAAGCTTCAGGTCTTGTTTTAGACTATAACATTTTCTAAAATGAAATGTTGCACTATTTATGTGGTGAAACCGTACAATTACGATTGAGATGAATCAGTATATCTGATTCAGTAAACCACGTTGTTAGGAGCCAAGTCAACATTGTCTAGAAAATGGACACATAATAGACAAAGCTCCTAGTTGAAAGAAGGAATGTTTGCTGAACCAAGAACTTAATTTCAATTGCTTTTCTAACTGCTTTAGCACGCAAAATCGCGGAATTTCAGCACATAGCACTGGAAAAGTATCTAATTCCGTAAAATTCAATCATTTAGACTCCTGTATTCTTATGATATAAATTGATCGCAATCTTACAATGGGTTTTAAGTATTCTATAAAGAGCTTCACTCGATTTCATTACAGAAAATATGTAAAAATTTAATAATGTGGTATACTAAACACAGCTTGTGTTATGTACAACTACAGAAGTGATATTAAAATTAAAATAATATATCTCGTGTGTACGAAAATAAACTGAGAAATGGAAAAAATTCGTGTTTCCCCCTCTATTTCTCCATTTCCTTCTTCCTTTTCTTTGCATTTTTCTTTTCTTTTTATAGAGTGCTCCAGTATTGAAAATGCTATTCAGAAACAGAATAAAACACACAACTCAACCCTACATGAGGCCCCTCTGGCACTAAACAGTTCCAAGCACATATTTGTTCACTGAAAATCTAATTTGGAGTCACATCCGGAAGAAAACAGCAAATCCTGCGGGAGACGACACTTGATCTGGAGAACCGCATCAGGTCTTCGTATCTTCGTCCTAAGGAGAAGCACGCTGTACCAGGTACTAATTGAAGAAGCAGAAAAATTTGTGAGCCTGAGAGCGAATATGTGAAGAAGTGATACTAAGTTCAATTTCACGATGTATGGTGTTTTTACATAACCAAGATATGCTCAGTGTACGTCTTAAAACTTCGCTTTGAAAGATATGTAAGGATTGACTTTACTTGCACCTGCACCTCCCCAAATTGAACAAGGCATATATGAGAAAAGGACGAGTTTATATATATATATATATATATATATATATATATATATATATATATTGTAATTTTACGTCCTCCAACGTTAAGTCATATCAGACGGTGAATGAACTGGGTGAAATGATGCTCAAATGTGTCCAGGGTCCATGGAGCTTAGAGCTACCCGACATTCGTCTGTAAGGATAAGGGAAAACCCCGGAAAAAACCTTATCCAGGTAACTCACCCTGACCGAGATTCGAACTCGGGACCTCTTGAACGTGAGGCAGACATGCTACCATCTACGCTACCGAGGCGGGCACAGAAAAGGACGAGGTAAAGACTTGTACGAGTCAATGTGTTTGCATAGACTTGCTATGGGGAATGCAATAAAATTTGTTATAGTAAGCGAGATTTATTTTTGTATTAATGTGGGTTGAAAATGAAAGTACAGGCCACCAAGCACGTTTCCAGGATATGGGAATTGTTTGTTAAGTAATAGGAGGAGAATAATGGGACGACCCAAGACACCTACAGCTGAACGAAGTTATGCGGGACCAAGGATCATCGACCAGCTCATCAGGTAATCCACACCCACACCCACAGGTAAGCCCAGCACAAAGAACCCTGCATTAGCAATATTCTATGTTACGTCTGACAGGCAGTCCTTCAGATCTCTGTATTGACTCCATTCTTACATTAATTGGCATTACAGGAATATCCAAGCTTGCAACCCTTTATATACTAATGAAGAATGTGACAGCCTTTTTAATTCAAGAGTTCCATCCCAATGACGTCAAGATATACGTATATTCCAAGATGTTTGCAATTATGCTTAGGATGCTTGGAGGTGCAAACAGCAGGTACATGGGGCTTTTAAGACCCAAGAGGACATACTAAAACTTTTGGGGTATTAGTGATAGACTTCTTGATAAAATTGAAATATATGCTTCCCGAATTATCTTCCCCAATATTTATTTCAAATTATGTATCGTCATCAGCATTCATCACCAGTGATGTATTTAGCAATAACGATTACTGTCGTTACTATCAGTTCTTTATTTTAGCTCTCCCCGTCAAAAGGACAGATAAAGATTTCAAAATTTTCATAACTAGAACATCTGCCATGCTTTGTGGCTGTCAAAGTTTCTGAATCAGAAGCGATTTGTTAAATAGACATCCCCTTTATAGGCCTGATTATGTAAGCTTCCTAAGTTCCAACAAATTTAATGCTTAAGCATTTCTTATTAATTTTCAGAGGCTAATAGTGAAGTACATTAATCCTATTATTCACAACGAAGTATTAATCAAACTTGGGCTTAAAATTATGTTTTGTTTTGTACTAGGTAATTTATTGCTATTTAATTTGTATTATATAAGAAAAAAAATATCACAGAGATAACGGGAGAGAGTGAAAATGATTATAATTTGTTTCTAGTGTTAAACAATGCACCAAGGCATCTCTATTGTAATATAAGAGGTAATATGAAGAAAACAGTAAATAAATCACTAATGTTTTATTTTGTTGCATGAAGATGGTATCTTGTTCTTCCTTGCGCTGCAGCCCAAATTGAGCCTTGGCTTCTCTTAGCCCTTGCCTCCATTTTTCTATTTGTTGCATCTTTTTCCAAGTTGTTACTTGCTTGCTTCTCCAATCTTTCCCTACCTCATTAAGCGTTCTTTCCCTTTGTCTGTCAACTGCTCTGGTTCCATACGTTTTCCCTTTTAATGATTTTAGAAGTATACTTTGGTTACTCATCATCTATACATGACCTGCTCACTGTATTCTTCTTGATCTGACTATCCTTATTATATTGGTTCTTTATGCCATATAATTCACTGTTGTAACCAATTCTCCACAGTTCATTTTCATTCACTGCGCCTATAAATTCTTTATCTTTACTTCCAAAGTGCTTAACAGATTATCTTTTGTCTTTGTCATCAGCCATACTTTGAAAACCATGTTAAAATTGTTCCTATTATTATTTTATACAACCACCACTTTGCCTAATAACACCTTTACACTTGAATACCAGTAGTAATGCGAAATATGCTTTATCTGTTTTGACTGCTTATTTTTATCTCATATATTTCATTATTATTGCTAGTATTGTGTCTAAATATAGTGAGATCCATATAAACCTGAACCATTTCAATAGACCGTAACTTTTTAACCAATAATAGGACACTCGTGCAACTTTGGAAAAATATAATAGACAATTGGAAGATTACATTACACTATTTACATCTCAGAGAAAATGTTGAAAGTGTCCTCCACCAGCATCTATACATGTTTGTACTCGTCTCACCATATTCATAGAAGTTTTACAGAGATGATACCGAATTGAGAGAAGGTTACTTCCAGCAAGATGGGGCAACGTTCCATACATCTAATGACAACATGGAACTTGTAACCAGTTGATTTGATAATCGAATAATCTCTAAAGATCTGTGGCCCCCAGATCCCCTGACCTAACCTCACTGGATTTTTTCTTGTGGGGGTATCTAAAAATAGAGTATACAAGAACAGGCCACGGACAATTGATGTTCTCAAGGAATCCATTTGAACCGAAATAAGTAACATTGGCGAGGATACTCTCCTAAAACTTCAGATAATATGGTGAGACGAGTGCAAACTTTTGTAGTTGCTGGTGGAGGACACTTCCAACATTTTCTCTGAGATGTAAATAGTGTAATATGATCTCCCAATTATGTATTATATTCTCCAAAAGTTGCACGAGTGTCCTATTATTGGTTAAAAAGTTACGGCTTATTGAAATAGTTCAGGTTTGTGTGGATAACACTGTATATAAAATGTTGAACTGTATTTAATTTTATTTTCTCTGATTGTCTATTGTTATTACTCAAGTTTTTTTTACGTATGTGTCTGTATTAACAGTTTGGTTTTCTCCATGTTTACTTGTATCCAATTTCTTAAGAACTTCCTTGCAAATTTTGGAATGCCTTAATTAAACCTCTTTTTATCATTGGCATTATATTTATGTTATCAGTATGGACTATCAATTGTATAGGATTGGGATTCTATCATGTTTATTTTAAACTTCCTTATTTTATACTCCAAAGTAATGTTAAATAGCAATGAAGCCACCCCATCTCCTTGTTTTAAGCATTTTAAATTACATATGCCATGTGAGTAACTTCAGTATTTTACCTCCAAAGGTTAAATTGCCTTTGTTACTTTAAGCAATCTCACCAGTTTCCTTAGAATTCCAAAGTTCAGCATGATAATACGTGATTTATCTCAATTTAGAGTCATACGCTTCTTTGAAATCAATGAAGAGATGAATCACACCGGCCTGATAAACTGCCAGATGTTTTGCACGAACAAAATAGGTTATGTTTGGATAGCATTGTATTAATTATCTTTGGATGAATACTGTTGAAACTTAAATGCAGATGTTAAAGAGGTAAAACTAACAAGAGTATGTTTTCAAGGACTTGACGTTAGAAAATATTAATAATAAAACATAGAAAATTGTCATTACATGATTGGCTTACATCTAAACTGTTACTCATAACAACACATTGTAAATGTCTCCGAGATAATGTTGGCCTTTCACCACTTGGGTAAAACACTTCCTGATTTCAGGTTCCTTTGGCACTTTTTTGATTCCGCTGACTTCCTTATCCCGCTCTCAGCTTCTTACTTCCCCAATAAGTTCTGAGATTATCAATTTTAAATTTATTATTTCTCATTTAGGAAATTACCTAACTGATTGAGAGAGGACAAACATTTATCTAAATTTTCTGGCTTTGAAAGAGGCTGCTCAACACATTTTTCTGAATAAATCCAGTTTTTCTACCGCATCCCTTTTGATTGGGAAGATAGTCGTTTCTTGGACGATGACGCTATAGTTAACACCAATACAGCTGAATCTTACTCTGCAGAGGTCGTAAGTATTGAGAAGAAAGACAATTCATATGAATGGTCCTCAGAATAAGGACTCTGGTGAGGTTCAGTTTCATCCCTTTGCTTGGCCACATTCTCCTTCATCGATGTGCTTGAAGTTCTCCTATAAAATAAAAATACAAACATGCTCAACTATGTACATAGAGAAATTATTATTTCCTGAAGATACTTCGGATTATCAAAATAGGCATTACTTACAATCTTGGGACTAGATATTTACTGTTCAGGAAACTAAACTTCTGGTCTATCTACGAGGGCTATCCAGAAAGTAGATTACGTTTTCGTCTGTTTCCGCTAGGGGCGGGGCTAGCGCGGCCATCTTGGGGTCAGAGCGTTGCGCAGCTCAGTCGGCATCTAGCCGTGCTAGTGAGAGGTTCGTGCTGTGCTCCGTTCAGATACTGTGACGGTTTGAAATGTCTGCGTTAATTGAAAATCCCGCGAGCTGCGAGGTGCGTGCAGTAATAAGGTTTCTGACTGCAAAAAACTGTAAACCGATAGAAATCTATCGGCAGCTTTGTGAAGTGTAAGGGGACAACATTATCACTGAAGGTGGAGTGCGTCAGTGGGTCATCAGATTTAAAAATGGCCGAACCAATGTTCACGACGAAGATCGAAGTGGGAGACCCAGCATAGTGACTGCCGAACTTGTCGAAAAAGTCGATGCTAAAGTCCGTGAAAATCGAAGGTTCACAATAACGGAACTTTCTTTGAGCTTTCCACAAATTTCGCGAAGTTTGTTGCACGAAATCATCAGCGAAAAGCTTGGTTACCACAAGTTTTGTGCAAGATGGATTCCAAAAATCTTGACAGAGGACCACAAAAATCAGCGAATGGCTGCTGGACGTTTACCATAAGGATGGTGACTCTTTACTCGATCGCATCGTTACTGGTGACGAAACATGGGTGAAACACGTGAACTGTGAAACGAAATTGCAATCAATGCAGTGGGGGCACACAAGTTCTCCCCAAAAACCCAAGAAATGCATGCAAACAATGTCGGCAAGGAAGATGATGGCGACTGTTTTTTTGGGACAGAAAAGGTGTGATTTTGGTGGACTTCCTGGAAAGAGGCACTACAATAAACTCTCAAAGGTATTGCCAAACTCTCCAAAAACTCAGAAGAGCCATTCAAAACAAGCGCAGAGGAATGTTGAGCTCTAAGATCTTGTTGATTCACGACAACGCCCGGCCCCACACGGCAAATGTCACTCGTGAAGTTCTTGAATCTTTTAAGTGGGAGTTGTTTCCTCATCCGCCGTACAGTCCCGACCTGGCACCGAGCGACTTCCACCTATTCCCAGCAATGAAGAAGTGACTGGCTATGCAGCGTTTTGATGACGACGCACAGCTGCAAGAAGAGGTAACGAAGTGGTTGAAGGCGCAGGCGGCCGAATTTTTCGACGAAGGAATTTCCAAGCTCGTACATCGCTACGATAAATGCCTTAATTTGAATGGTGACTATGTCGAAAAGTAGTATTTGAGTGTGGCTTTCATCTGTATATAATAAAATTTGTTTCCTATACTTTGTTTACTTTTTATTCCAAAACGTAATCTACTTTCTGGATAGCCCTCGTAGCTCACATGCCTTCCTGAACCATATTTATTTCTCTATGACGCATAATTTTTCACTTCTTTTAAACCTGTAAAGGCATACATAGTTACAATAAAATGCAAAGTATGTTGCTTACAATTGAAACTGGTTGCACTATACACATTTCACATAAATAAAAATCTGGACCGTATTTCATTATTCTATTGGTTTACTTTAGGTGTTTGGAAAAATGTGAATATTTTATATTACACTAGTTGACAAGTGTTCACAAAAAATCTGATTAGTGAATCTAGTGTATCTTTTCATACTGAATTCAGATATGTTGTCAGAATTTTTCCATCAGGCACAGTTTTTTTGTGACCCCTACTTTTTAAAATAGGATTTTAGCGTTTTCTTTGACCTGTTATAGGAAACTTTACCTCATATTTAGTGATTTTATCCGAAGCTTTATATAAGGGAATGATTTGTAATATGCTGAAGAACCATAAAACAAGGCTGTGCAAGTTCATTCATGTTTGGATATGTACCGACCTGTTCATCTGGCTGTATGATGTGTCAATATTGAGTTGACTGTGAGTTTGTTCAGTAGTGAAATATTTCCTTCCTTTCTTTTCGAAATCGTATTGTGTATGCAGTGTTTTAATGCTTTGTTTTTCATCATGCCAAGAAATTGTGTAAATCATGTAGACAGTTTCTGCTATATTTGTGATGAGCTGACCTTCAAGTCTCAGAGGCAAAATTTGACCCCACTTGTAAAGAAGTGTTGTCAAATTAAATTTAAATGGAGTCGATTAATGACACTAAACAACACTTACTTTTAAATTTTTCCGGAACATGTTTGAGACTTTGCCTCCATCCGCGACCGGCCATCCACTGCTTCTCATTGGTGTAGTTGACAATACCTATATTTTGTCATAGGTCTCCTCTGTCAACTACACCAATGAGAACCAGTCGATGACTGGTTGAGGATGGAGGCAAAGTCTCTGAAACATGTTCAGGAAACATTTAAAAGTAAGTGTTGTTTAGTGTCATTAATCGACTCTCTTTAAATTTAATTTAAGGAAGTGTTGTCAACTTTACTTGGCTGTCAGGCTGGTGATTTTGATAAGAGCTGAGCACCAAATACAAGCTGTGTTTCGTGTGTTGGATTGCTGGCTGGGTGGAAAAATGGTACACATCGTATGCCATTTGCAATTCCTATGATTTGGAGGGAATCGTAGGATCATTTAAGTGATTGTTATTTCTGTTTGACAAATATAAAAGGAATCACATCTAAAACAAAACATACAATTAAGTATCCGAATTTTCAATCTGCAATAATACCTGCCTTACACAATGAACAGTTCCATGTACCAGTATATGCAGATACGACCTTAGGTGATAACTGATTCTGACCTAACTGAAACTGAAAATGCTTCAGATGAAAATAAAAATGAAGCCAATACCTGATCATCAGAACATACTTTTCCAATCAGAAAGACCTTAATGACCTGATTCGGGATTTAAATCTGTCTAAACAGCAAGCTGAAGTTTTAAATTCCAGACTCAAAGGGTGGAATCTACTCCAAAAAGAAGTAAGAATATGTAGTTATCGTGGCCGCCATAGTGATTTCAAGGACTGCTTCTCTGAAGAAAATGGTATAAAGCTATGAGATGCAACACGTCTTTAAGAATTCACTTCTTGGACTCTCACTTAGACTTCTTCCCCGAAAATCTTGGAGCTGTCAGCGATGAGCAAGGTGAGCATTTTCATCAGCAAATTTCTACTATGGAAAAGAGTTACTTAGGCAAGTGGAGTTCCAATATGCTGGCTGACTACTGTTGGACCAAGAAGAGAGACGTTCCAGATACAAAATGTGCCCGAAATCATTACCTACCACTTTCTAGGTAAGTCAGAATGAGTAGTTATAATTTTGAGTTATATAGCTAGTTACAGATTTTTTATAATATTATAAAAATTCAAATCAATATCACACAAAACTCCTGCCTGATGGGGAAAAACTAAAATTATATTTGAATTCAGCACAAAACATACTTCAGGAGAATGTTATTTTAATTCTTGAGAAAGAAAAATGGTTCATTTTTGTCAACTAGTGTTATTAGCATTTCAATTTAAAATGTACAACTTTTGTACATTCTAAACTTTGCGTCCAACTACCTGGAGAGGGCTAGGGATAATTCCTTGGAAACACATTCTACAGCCAGCCTAAGTACAATTTCAGGATAATTGCTGAAGACTACTTCATGCGATGCCATTATCCCTTATTCATGAACATGTACGAATTTAATGTCTAAAGAGCAGGAATCCTTGTTTTTTTTTTTTTTTTTTTTTTTTTTTTTTTTTTTGCTTATTTTTTGTGTTTTTTAAATTACAAATGATACTCTTCTACAGTGCTGCTTGATGTTACTGATTCTCATTGTAAGTTCATAGCTAATGAGATTGCATCATATGATCGAGAAGGTGACACTGGAGTATTTTTGAAGAGCAGTTTAGTCTGGGGAGGACTGTTATACCAGAAACTGACCTCGTACAACAGAGTGCGATGAAGCCTTTGCGCTACATAACAATCTGATGAAGCCATACATTAAAGATCTCTGAATGCACGGCGAGAAACATGCTACAGTAGAGCACAGAGAACCACTGAAAGCCTATCTGGAATTATGTCATACTTCAGAATTTTCTTTTCGCCTATTGCTTTAAAACCATAAACTCCTGATTTGATTCAAACAGCAGCATGTATATTGCATAACAAGACTGTAGATTCTTAACTCAAAGCACTTCCTCAAACTCGCTTTAGTGATGTTGACATTCCATTTTCAAGTGAAAAAATTCTTCTGGCAAGTGTAAACCATGGACAGAATAATGAAAAGCTTCTGTCTAAACTTTCTTTAGGTGACGTTGTATAAAATAAGTTACAATGATGCTGTACTGTGTTTATCTACATATATTTATATGTAGATATGAGGTGCCTGTGTATGAGAGATACTTAGAGACTATTTCAACAACGGAGTTGGCATGTATCCAGAAAAAACTAGTATCTAGGATTTGAGTAAAATGTTAACTACGGCTAGATAAAGATAAATAAACTTTAAGCCTTTCCAGCATCTACTAACGCATTCTATTGCTTCTTTATACAAGAGATTCCCATATTTTGTATTAGTGCAACATAACTAAAGCTACAAAACAATCAAGGAGAGTTAAATTATTACATCATGAGGTTGTGCCTACCCGTTGCATTGCACTTACTACAGAGTTTTGGAACTTTCACTTTTATGCATTGCTAAAACTGACTAAAATTATTAAACATTAACTACAAAGACTATATCATATTTACTTACTTGATTTTCCTATTTCCTCTGCTAACTCTTTCCAAAGCTTTGTTTTTCTCTCTGCACGCTGCGGGTTGTATACACTTCGTTCTGACGAACAAATTCAACTATTTTTCCCTCCTCGTGTGAAAACCTTAATTCTCCATTCGTTATGTCCAACACTTTAAATTGCATAAGTAGATAAAGGAATACTAAAATATGAAGCTATTAACGGTGAAGCAAACAAATATATACAAATATAATAATTTGTAACTTAAAACTTCACTTATCTTAAAATAAATGATGAAAGTTTTCTTATAAATTGATCAGGATCGCAATTTCTTGAAAAAATCTCTCACATAATCAGCCAACAACTCTGTTATCAAGGTCACCTTCACCAGAGATTACCATGTTTTCGCCAGTAGTACCAAAAACTGAAAATGAAACAAATTTAAAAACAGAATCGACTGCCGGAATTTCAGATTTCTTTACACGATGTTTATTTTTTAAAACAAATACTTTTTCCCAAACCATTAAATCTGTCGGGTCATTTAATTGTTTTAATAATTTAACTTCTGGATTTATTTCATGGTTAAATGACCAAAAACGATCTGCTACGGCCCATTTATCGCTCAGTTTGTATTTAATTTACGAAAATGTTCTTTCGTTATTGTTTCTAAATTACGTTTTGTCTTTCTAAAATAAATTTTATCGCAATCGAAACAAATAAATTGATAAATACCAGATTTTTTATTATTAGGAATTTTATCTTTTTTAGAGAAATGCAGTAAATTTTAATACTATATTTATTTTGAGGAACAAAAGTTATAATAAAATTTTTAAGAAACATTTTGAAAATGTTTATTAACCCAAGGATGGTAACTACTTTTTTTAAATTATAATGTCTTTTACTTTTTAAGGGTAAAAAAATAGATATATAATGAATATCGTTAACATAACCTCAAAAATCTGTTACAATATTCTGTCCAGATTTATAGTGGAAAACTTAAAAAAAAAAAAACGATTCTAGATAAACAAAAAAGAAGCGATTCAGTCGTCAATTCCGTTCAGATAAGTGCTCCGCGGAGGTAGTCACTTTCATAATAAATAAGGGGCCAATTCAAGATCACGTATCATCTGAAGAATTTTTTTTAATTTTCACTTCAGTTTTCAGATTGGAGAAAGGCAAGACGTGAATGTTAAATGAGACTACACATAATCTAATCTAAACTATTTGTTGGACGTATGCGGTATAGTGCTCAGTTTGTAGCCTTTCTGTTTTAACGTAGGATCAGGATTCCTGTTGATTCCGAAACGAAAACGTTCCGCTACACAAAAACTGCACTTAACTACGCTATCCACTGAAATAAAAGGGAAATAAACACAGAGTGTCTTCGGTTCACATGGTACAACTTGCTTAATTATTTCTGCTAGGTACGCTAACATAGATGTCAGACCAATAAGGACGTGGCTAACGAGACAGCACGTGACCCCATTGTAGATCCAATTGGAATTTAACGACATTTAGAGTTATTATTTTCACTTATATTATTTTCGTACTTTTCGTGAAATTTGTAATCAGAATAGCTTGTTTGCCACATAACTACGTGTTCGTGCACGTTCTTATGATGTGTTAGAAACACGGGGGTAAAACGGTAAACCAGAAATAGATTTTGCAGTTTGGGGACTTATTTCCCGACAGGAGTTTTTCCCTACAGTAAAGGTCGTTCAAAACGCTCAGTAGAATACTTTGGCACCATTTATCAAGCAACACCTACGAGCAGTTAATTCATATGGCAGCACATACTGAATGAAATGAGTCGACAATAAACAGCACTTTCCACACCAGTTTTTGCGTGCTACTTACTCCTCGAGCTTCTCCATAGGATAACACAAAACGCATTACAAAAATATTTAATTTTGCACGGAAAACTTTCACTTAAAAACGATTAATTATTCGTTATAATAAGCATTTACTTAACCTTTGATTATTGCCAAAGGCATTTTAGGTGAAGAATATTCCACTGAATTAAATATAGGTAATTTTAATCAGTTTCAAAATTCCAATCTACACCAATCTACGATAAAGCTATCAAAATCTTTCCTGTTTTCAGAAAACTGCTACCTATAAATTGAAGTTCTGTACCTGGGGTGGCCACTAACCTTAATTTACGGAGCCGCAACTTTATGAAGCTAATTCGAAGCCAGCCACATTGTAAGAGATGTTTACAAAATGGTTTATAAAATTAAGACACATTTTTATTTTATAACAAATGAAGTAACATTTATTTTTTGCATTACACAGAACATTATTGTTCAGGTACAGATGAAGGAATGAGATTCTACTTTTGAGAAGTGCTTTATCGTGTGTTCATTTTTGCTGTTACTTTCTTATAAATCTGCCAGATAATTGGTAGGTGCAGTTCGCACAAGTTCACTTAAATGTTCATCAGTTAGTTCAGATCGATATTAAGATTTTATGAATTTAAGCGATGAGTACTCTGATTCACACACATAAGTAGTCGCAAAGATTGAAATAATTCTCTTAGCACATCTTTTTTTAGTGGATATGTTTCTTCTGGAATACTCTTCCAAAATTCTATGTTAGAAGCCCCTATTCAAGTCATTTTAGTCCTTCGTTCTCTTGCAGTTTGTCTTGTTGCAGTAGGTACAACTCTACAGCTGATATATCCTTTGTTATTGATGATGAAACATAAAAGTACAACATCAATATTAAAAGGATTTTCCAGCAATGAAAATGAAGGTTTAAGTGATCTTAAATCATTAAATCTGCCACTGATTTCTTCAGCAAGACCAGACATAGAGTCAATCTGAAAAATTCAATGCCATGGCCGGGATTTGAACCACGGATCTCCTGGTTTCCGTCCAGTCGCTCTTACCCATTAAGCTACCATGGCCAACGTGCCGTCCTGACATTAAATTTTCCAGTTGGCCCATATATTTTCCCGGTAAACCACTAGAGGCTCTCGTATTCGAGATACACAGCTTGTGGGGACTTACTTTTGTAAGTATTTGAATCCCAGGCTTCATTATTATACTCTTATTAGTTAAGTTAATTGATGGAAATTAAACATTTCTTCACACTAGCCGTATATAGACTAAGGTTTTGGATAGTGTCAAATTGAAAAATTCAATGCCATGACCGGGATTGGAACCATGGATCTCCTGGTTTCCGTCCAGTCACTTAGACAAGGACAGACATATTACTCAAGTAACCTTCAGTTTCCACTTGAACGTGAGGAAGGCTTTCAGTAATTGTCTTCAATAATTCGAAGTGAGCAAATGCTTTAATCTAAAGCTTTAACTTGTTATGAAAGCTAAATACAGTCTGGATCAAACCAGAAATAAGTTTTCCTCTTCCTTGTAAAGATATGCTTAACGTTTGTAAACACTGGACCACATCTGTAAAACAGAAGCAAATCTAACAACCACTGGAGTCATTAAGTTTAGGGAAATCTTTTCCTCTTTTCGCCTCCTCGAGATGCTGTTACTTTCCTTTAATTTGATTAATTAATTTTACTCTAAGCTTGGTGTGAAGATTTGCACGAGACTGATCCAAGAGCCGTTTGAGTGTCGCGAGCCTCATTGTGGCCACCGCTGTTCTATACTACATTGTAAAAAGTAGAGGAACAAGCGTTTGTAAGAACATTTTGTGCAACAGCAGAGAAAGTCAGGCGAGTGAAACATATCAGATTTTATATACATTACTTCCCAAACTATTCCTAAAAGAGTCTACCTAAACTTCACGGCTATGCGTATGTTATTACGCTATTGTGAAGCACTGATGATGATCTTACTTATTAAGGTCGAAGACATCGGATCCTTTGTAGTCGCAATGGTACGTTAACTTGACATTTACTAGTTTTCACAACTGCATTAATATTTAGATAGCGTATGCTGAAATACTGGGGACCAGTTTTTCGGTGCAAAGCATCCAACTTGCGTGCTTCCCGTTTGTTGGGGATTGAACTGGTGCTGTGTATCGAGTGTCGTAAGAATGTGAGGACATGAAAGAACCAAGGGGAATGCACTCTGGGCCATGCAACTCTTGTTTCCCCCTCTCTCCACTTTCATACACAGTGAAGTGCAACGACGTGGATATAGTAACATAATCCTGTTTATGTATACTTCTTGTATTCCTTTTGGACACTCACTTCAGTGACACTTCATCTGGCTTTTCATTTGTTTGTAGCTTTTGTCCTTTCTTTGTTTTACTGTTTTTCTGCTACGTACGTAAAATATAGAAGAAAAGCTAGTCTATTAAAATTTGAACGATGATTGCAGTCAAGTAGAAATTAATTAGATGAAGGTTCAGGATTGGAGCTCAGTACTTCCAGACAGCACATTTAAACCACGTGTGCCAGTGCGAATAAAAGGCTCAATATTTGGCAACGTGCAATGTGGAATCTTTGGTAGGTAGTCATGAAGAATGGAACATAAAGGGTGTATTTCTAAAGTTCTGTGCTTTGTATCTTATGGTCTAACACTGTTACAGTATTGTGATCGAATATTGGCAATGAGTAGTACGGTGGAGACCGAGTCACATATTTGGCGGCAGCGGAAAGCGATTTGTCAATTAGCATTTTAGTAACTCACGGTAACTTACACTTTCATTGTTATTACAGCAAGAGCTAGTTTAAATTGTAGATTTATTGATACTTCAGAAGATAATAGATATAATATCGAAGGACCCAAAAACGTAGGAACCGGCTGCGCGGTATTTTGCCTGTCCACGCCGTCGGCACCCGTTGCCGTCTGCCACTATCATAGAAAGACGTTGATGAAAGCATGTAACATTTTAAAAACTACTTTTAAAGGCGTTAGTTATCCATGATATTACCGAGCGGGAAGGCTCAGGCAAGTTCGTCTGTGGCCCGCATTCGGAAGGCCCGGTTTCGATTCCCTTGGCCGACCCACCGGACCCATGGGTTTTCTCGGATCGAAAGGCAAATGCTGGGTAGGTTAATTACATCCCCGAATTTCCTGTCCCTCCATTTCATCTCCATTATCATTTCACATGATCTCTCACCGGGTGGTGTATTTCAGGGTAGAAGTGTCGGCGGGTATCTCGGCGGTGCATGGCAGGATGATATGCTCTGAGGTAAACTACTTCCTCCTCCGGTAGGCCCATTGCCGGTCTTCGCTCCTCTGCTGGGACCATTTCGGGACCGCCAGCCAGGCCCGCCTCGGTAGCGTGGTGGTAGCATGTCTGCCTCACGTTCAAGAGGTCCCGAGTTCGAATCTCGGTCAGGGTGAGTTACCTGGATAAGGTTTTTCCGGGGTTTTCCCTTATCCTTCAAGACGAATGTCGGGTAACTCTAAGCTCCATGGACCCTGGACTCATTTGAGCATCATTTCACCCAATTCATTCACCGTCCGATATGACTTAACGTTGGAGGACGTAAATTACAAAAAACAAAAAAACAAATCCGCCAGCCACGGAGGTTTGCGGCTCGGATCACCTGCCTGGGACCATTAGGGCTCAGCTGCTGGAAGCGTTGCCGTCCCGCAGTAGGGGGGCGAGTTCGTTGTCCTGACCTGTCGGGGGAAGTCTCTATCCAAGTAAACTGTAGGGACGCTGCCCTCTATATTGTCGTGGCTCTTTGGCCAGCCGCCCTCTGTCTCCATCGCCTCATCCTTCCTCCCGGGGGTGTTTCCATTTGGGGGCATAGGAACAATGGGCCCAGCATGGTGGCCTACATACCGAATCTCCTCCGCAATGAAATCCTAATCCTACCCATGATATTAAAAGAGATGCGGAAACTGGCCACCACTTTTGCCCATACATGTTTGAAACCTCTTTAGGGTACGCATCACTCTCCGTAGTTCATATTGATAAACGCTTACAATTTCCTGGCGGATATTTTGTTTTAATTCTTTCAGGGTGTGTGGATTTGTCTCGTATACTTTATGCTTTAAACTACCCTTCAGCCCTGCCGTGGCTCAGTGGTTAGACCGCGTGGCTTTCACCAAAGCGGTCAGGGTTGGATCCCAAGCGACCACAAAGTGAGCTTTGTGGAGGATATCACTGCGCTGGGGAGGGTTTTCTCCGGGATCTCCGGTTTCCCCCACCATCACTTTCCACCGATGCTCCATCTTCATCTCATGTATCATCAGTGTTACCGCCTGCGGTGTCGCATGTAGTAAAAGCGGGCGTTAAACACTACCTACACATTTCATTTTTTTAAGCTACCCCAGAGATAGAAATCGCAGGGGGTTAGTTCGGGAACCAAGTGGGCCACAAATCTCTACTAATAATTTCTGCCCTGAAACACATTTTCAGTTGTTCTCATCGAAAGATTTGTTGTATTTTTTTTTTTTTAATTTACGTCCTCCAGCGTTAAGTCATATCGGAGGATTAATGAAATTGGTGAAATGATGCTCAAATGAGCCTGGAGTTATCCGATATTCATCTTTCTGTACAAGGGAAACCCCTAGAAAAAACATTATCCAGATAATTCAGCCTGGTCGAGATTCAAGCTCGGGACCTTTTGAATGTAAGGTAGACACGCTATCATCCAAGCTGCAGAAGCGGGCCACGACAGTTGAATCATACCCGGTATACAAATTAGGCTCTGCGGATGTAGGACATTCGTTGTATACTTTTGGCACTGCCTTTGGTTTTCAACAGAAAAAACAAGATATTTGGACACTAAAAGCATTAACTATAATTATATTAACCGTTATTATATGCTAAATAAAAATACATGAAGATTAAAATTAGGTTAATTAAAAACAGTGTTGCCAAAGTTTGGCAATTTAGAGCAAAAGAATCGCTAGTTTCCCTTTAAAATCGAACATTGTGATAGAAACAATGAAAGTTCCAAAGCATAACTACGTACTGCATGCCAAGGTTAATTAAAAACAGTGTTGCCAAAGTTTGGCAATTTAGAGCAAAAGAATCGCTAGTTTCCCTTTAAAATCGAACATTGTGATAGAAACAATGAAAGTTCCAAAGCATAACTACGTACTGCATGCCAAGGTTAATTAAAAACAGTGTTGCCAAAGTTTGGCAATTTAGAGCAAAAGAATCGCTAGTTTCCCTTTAAAATCGAACATTGTGATAGAAACAATGAAAGTTCCAAAGCATAACTACGTACTGCATGCCAAGGTTAATTAAAAACAGTGTTGCCAAAGTTTGGCAATTTAGAGCAAAAGAATCGCTAGTTTTCGTTCAAAATCGGACATTGTGAAAGAAACAATGAAAGTTCCAAAGCATAACTACGTACTGCATGCCAAGGTTAATTAAAAACAGTGTTGCCAAAGTTTGGCAATTTAGAGCAAAAGAATCGCTAGTTTTCCTTCAAAATCGGACATTGTGAAAGAAACAATGAAAGTTCCAAAGCATAACTACGTACTGCATGCCAAGTAAATAACAAATGTTTACCGATTTCGGTTCACGAAGGTTACCCCTTGAACTATTTAGCAACAATTCTTGCAAACCATGAATACGCTTACAAGCTTAACTTAATTTCAAACCAATCAATTCATGGAGTTGAGGACCACAAGGAATGCTCTGAAACTGTTTATCAATTTTCAGTTTGTTTTTCTGGAGATCCTCAAAGAAGAAGGCTGCATTGAATGTTTTATTGCACTAAGCGTTTTCCATCAGTTGCTTCGTCACGTTGAAAATATTTAGAACATTTTCGGAAGTGAAAGAGGACCTGAACAAACTCCTGAAATCAATAATTAATGGCACAGAAGGATGTGATAGGAAAGAAGAATCCCTTGAAGAGGCTTTTACGCTACACTTCACAATTTTGAGCTTCTTTCCCGTTTTAATTTATTTTCATCTATACTTCCTCAAGCTAAAATCGTGTTTAATATTTTAGAAGACAAAATCAACGACTTAAAGCATTGTACATACTGTAAAGCTCGTCGAATTCAAGAGGCTTCTAAATGACAAACAATAACTATTGTGATTTACTATGACAGCCATGCTTAGAAGAGTTATTCATCTTTTTCAACAAATTAAGATGAAGTTCAAGTACATGACAGCGAGCTGCAGACATTTAAAACGATTAAAAAGGAAATAACAATGCATACGTATTTTGAAGTTCTGAATACAGTGGTACATCCAAACATAAGAAATATTTTGTCTAAATTGTCATTCATTTCTGCTAAGAAGTCTTTTGAAAAGTAGACTCCACATTCGCTAAGAATTGCCGCGTAGAACTGACCTAAGACGTAGGTGTTAAGAGACTAGTGAGGATTTGGATGAGTAACTGATTATCCATAAATATTTTGTAATACGTGCTTCTACGAATTTGTTCAGAGAGCTAATTTAAAATTCTATACTAATTTATTCAATAAGTGTATGACAAATGAAAAATAAAACACCATGCATTTTGAATGGTGATCAGTCTAGCAATCAGTACGTTCAATATAAGATGAATCTATTACTTTTATAGTGTCTTAATCAATAATATCTGCATTCATAGTACAAAAATGGTCAAGAGAAGGACAGATAACACAGTATGAAAGCAACATTATTGATGTTTTGTGAGTTATTAATAATTAACCATATATATTATTTTATATATATATATATATATATATATATATATATATATATTATTTATATATATATATAAACTGACGTTTGTTAGTCTCCCAAAAACTAGAGGACGGCTGAACCAATTTACCTAATTTCAGTTTTGAAATATCTGTATAAGTCCAAGGAAGGTTTAAAAGGTGAGAGGAAAAAAAACTGAAGTGATAATGGACCAGGTCATTAACTAAATATTGTAGCGAGCCATTATTGCGATAGATGGAACAGATTGTGCAACGCGGAGATAAAAGTCTTGCCGAAACAGATAAAGTTATAGATGACTGGAAGGTTCGTGTTTCGTCTGGTGCCGTCTTGATTGTTAGAGAACATTCGACTAATTTGTGGTACAGTGAGTACAGATATAAAGGAAGCCGTGGGTAGTGTATCAGTCGTAATTGGACTTGATTTGAACGTGAACTCTTTTGTTTATTTACGTATGCAGAAGTGACGAGAGATTGTGTTGGTTTATGTTACGTCATCTTGCTGTCAAGGGTGTACAAACAGTGTGTTTACACAGAAATAAAGAGCATTTTGAATTTCTGCAACTTGGACTTTTAATTTTAAGAGCCCACAAAGTCACAATATAAAAGTACACACGCAAAATTTTACAGAACACATACACCTTCTCTTATTTTATATATAAAAAAGCATTACAAAGTTGAGAGATATACCACAGCTTGCCAAAGTCTTCAAAGCTTTTTCACTCACCATATTTTATTAAATGACGTTTATTGTTTGTTATCAAGACTAAAATTTTTTATGTAGCAAGGCCAAGGAGAAGAGACTTGATTTACGTCGTAGAACTCAGTCAAATGTGCGACGAGCTATGTCACGTGCTGACCGCAATGATGAGCAGGAAGACGCAGCTAATGCGAATAGTCGTGTTGGTATGTCAGAATTGTGTTCTAGAGTGTCTATTTCTTTCGGGAGAGCTGTTTCTGTACAAATCAGTTGACACAGTTATAAATAAGGACGACGTAGTCATCCCACAGAGTTTTTAAACTCATCAGACTTTCTTGGACTCCCACCTCACGATATAAAATTAAAAGTAGGATCAGCTGTGATCATGCTGCCTAACTTTAACCAACCACGACTGTGCAATGGAACTGTATAAAATCTAATGAATAACGTCATCGAAGCAAAAGTCATAAAGGGAAAGTACAAAGGACAGGATACCTTGATCCCGTGTATTCCGATGATTCCAACGGATGTATCTTTTGATTTTAAGCGTCTACAATTTTCCGTGTGTTGGTCTTTGCGATGACCACAAATAAATGGCAAGGGCATCCGTTGGAAGTTTGCGGAATCAGCTTGGAGTTTCCCTGTTTCTCTCATTGGCTATTATAATAATGTTTATCAGAAAGCTTTAAATTTATTAACTTAATTGTAGCTGTTGTATTTAAACTTCACCCCAATTGCAGAGTAAATAAATAATTCGAATGTGATTTATTTATATGGATAAATTCAGACAACTTTTATTGGCGGTACAAAGTTTGCTGGTCAGCTAGTATTCTTATAAGTAGTGGTAGCATAACTTATTAATAATTAAATATTAAGCCGTAATAAACTAATCTTTACACAATACTAAGGAGAATTATAATCAATAATCTTTCAGTTTTGCTTTACTATATTATTTCTAACTTTTATTCATTAAAAATAAAAACTTTGTTTTTCATTAAAGCAGTGTTACCGATAGAAGAACTTATGTTTCATTACACTATCAATAGTTAATTTAACAAGAATGACACTGCTCATTATTTTAGTCTGATATCAACATTTCCAATTTCCTTCCTGAAGTTTCAAAACAGTAGGTATACTGCAGAATCTATACACCTCTACTACTCATAAACTTCCAATTTATTATAGTTATCTCACTTTGAAAAACAATTATAGCCCCCATTTTCTTCCTGTTGCCTACACTTCGGAAAACATCATACTCCGCTGCTGATGGTAAATCATGGTAATTAAAACGCAGATGTTTTGTCTAAAAGTAATTGTTTATGCTTATTTCACTATTTTGACCGGAACCCATTTGGGAATTAATTTTGCGGATGTTTGGGTTTTATCGTATTAGTGGTGGATTGTTGGAAAATAAACTGTTGAGTACTGGGAATCGATTGCAGAACACAGGTACTCAAAAATAACAACCGCTCATTTAAAGAAAGGCTAGGCTCATAAACTGCTTTCTATGAAGAGACTGCAACCAGGTTAGAAACTTGCAATAATAACAGGGCACGGCTATCTTAAGGATGGGTAAAGAAATGATTTAATCTATATGATATACAGCAATACACGTAAAATGACAAGTGCGTGCCAACTGCGTACCAATTGCACCTCAAAGGATTGAACTCTGACCAAGGGTTTATGCCAGGCGTACTTAATTGTACAACACACGCTTCCTTCCCCTACACAAGTTGTTTTCCCCACACCAGTGAACAAGGCAGCGAGAGACAGAGGTAACAGTCAGTGGCATTGCTACTAACGTTTAGCTTATATTTGTTCTATGTGAAGCCGGATCACAAAAATTGGAAGAAATGAAAGCACCTGTTAAATATGACCCTAATGTTGAAAATGTGGTACAGCTTTCTTATAAACTGGCGGAACTTATTGGAAATAATATGAAACCATTTAGTGAAGGCCAATTTATCAAGCAAAACTTGCTAGTTGTTGCGAAGGAATTGTGTCCTTTTTTTTTAATTTACGTCCTCCGGCGTTAAGTCATATCGGACGATGAAGGGAATGGGTGAAATAATGCTCAAATGGGCCCAGGGTCCGTAGAGCTCAGAGTTGCCCGACATTCGTCTTTCAAGATAAGGGAAACCCTCGGAAAAACACCTTATACAGGTAACTCACCCTGACCGAGATTCGAACTCGGGTACCATCTACGCTTCCGTGGCGAGCTGTCCCAATTTAGTCGACTTGTTTGGATCAGTCAGTTTCTCTCGAGGTACAGTAACGAGACAAATAGAAGAATTGTGTTGTGATTTGGAAGGGCAATTAAAGGACAAAATAACGTCATTAACATGTTTTTCTCTAGCCCTGGACGAATTGGTGGACAGATCTGACGAGACGTGGCTAATTGTATTTCTCAGGGGACTTGATAATGAATTAAATATCTTATTTATGGCACAATTGCGTCTATGGGAAGGAAAACTGGTAGTTGCAGATTTATATCATTTCTCTTGCTTGCGTTCCGTGTTCATAATAAACGTCATACTTCTGAAAAAGTATGCAGAACTTCTAAAGCAACTACATGACACATTCCCTTCGCAATCTGAAGATATAAAAAAATTGAGATAAATATCTAATTATTTTGCACTCCTTTGAAGTTTCCTTGTAGTGAGGCCCAACGCGAGCTACAAATGGAACTACTTTTACTGCAAAATTCTACGACAGTAAAATGTTCTGAGAAGAAAGAATGGGAATTATTTAAATCTTTGCCCTGTAGTGATTATCAGAGACTGCGTTTGTTTGCATTTAATTTAATGACAGTCTTTGGCTCTACATATATCTGTGAACAAACCTTTTAAAAGATGAAATATATTAAAAGTGAGATCACAGCAAGATCAGAGACGATCACCTTGCTTATTTTTTGAGACTGTGTACTTCGTCTTTTGTACCACATATTGCAGACTTGTGCCACAGAAGTCATCCTAAGAAACATTAGTTATTAAGGAGTAAACTAGGAGTGCGAACGCTTATGATTTTCCTATACGTCAGAATGATAGCGATGTTCCGCCACTGGAACTCAGTAACCACAGGTAAACGCGCGATTCTATCGTAGTGTGTGGAAAGAGGTGATTTCAACCTCCCCTTTCCTGCTTTAATTAAGCACCCCAAGTTTATGCTAATACTTTAGTAATAGAGCTACCTCATTTATAGGCATTCTGTAAAACAAGTGTTCCTGCAGTTAAGAACTTCATTGTATGAACTACTGTGAGTTACGTTTCTTTGCACTGCTATAATTAATTATTGTTACGTATGTCCATCGTTATCTGGCTGGAACTGCTTGATGTTATACTGTATGCACACAGTTACCGAGAGACCCAAAAACGTAGGAAACGCCTGCACGGTTTTTGCCTGTCCGAAACCTCGGCGCTCGTTGCCTTTTGCTGCTTTCATAAAAAGGCACGGATGAAATTATGCAACATTTTTAAAACTACTTTTAAGGCTTTGTTTATTCGAGTTATTAAAGCAGATAGTGAAACTGCTACCGTAGTTGTCCACACATTCCTCCCCTCCCCCCCCCCCTTTGTTATTTACATACTCCAACGTTAAGTAATGTCGGACGATGAATGGAATGGGTGAAGTGATGCTCATATGAGCCCAGGGTCCATAGAGATTAGAGTCACCCGAAATTCGTCTTTTAGGATAATGTAAAACGCCGGTAAAGAGCGCTATCCAAGTAACTCAGACTGACCGAGATTCGAACTCGGGACCTCCATACATGTTTGGCACCTCCAACACTCGTCATACTTCACGTTCAGAAATACTGGCATTAAAATGTGTTCTGACAAGCAATTAACTTACTTTCAGAGTACAGACCATTGAGCTATCGTTCAGCGTTGTTGATTATCCCACGATGGTACCAGTCTCTCGGTGACACCCACTTGCACTGCTTCAATGTCATCAAAATTTCTTCCACGCAGAAAATAGGCCATGGATCGGGTAAAAAGATAATCTGATGGTACAGGATCAGGGCTGTATGCAGGCTGTGGCAGCAGTTCGATTACTCCCAATTCCTGAATTTTTTTACATAGTTATTCGTGCAGTGTGGGGTGTTGCATTGTCCTGTTCCAATAGAACTCTATTTCGGTTAACTATGCTGGGTATCCGCCTTAAAATTTCATGAACTCGTTCCAGTTGTTGAAAATAAGGATCCACATCAATCGCCCGCCGTTTGGAATAAACTCCCAGTGAATTATGCCTTCAAAATTCCACTATACACATAAAATTGCTTTGGTACCGAACTGAATTTTTTAACGATGACTTTGGCAGGTGGATCCATTGTTTTGAGGCACCACGGTTTTGATAACATACCGATTTTTCATTACAAGTGACATTTCTCCTGAAAAATCTATTATCTATGGGAGTACGGATAAAATGACGACCGATATTCACTCAACGTTCAGCTGGTTGAGGTGTCTGTTCATGAAGTACAGGTCTACAGCTTCTGTATGATTTTCCAAGTGTCTTAATGTGGTGATGTATGTATCTTTTGATGCATCAAGTTCTTCTGAGAGCTTACGGGTACTTTTCTGCGGATTTTCTCGCAAACTTGACGTGTGTGCTCAATATTCCATACTTAAGGTCTTCTAGAACGTGGCAAGTCTTTAGTATTTTTGTCTCCATTGTTGAAACTTTGGAACCATTGTTGTGCCACACGCTCACTAAAGAGACCTTCTCCTTCCACTTTACATATTCTTCGAGCTGCGACAGCGACTTTATAATCGTGTGCCAAGTAGTGTTTTGTTATCTCCATTTTGTGATTGTTTATTAACAACTGAAGACTGATACATGATCGCAATGTATGCAGCACTAGCTATGGCATCCTGTAAATACCATTCCTAAACCAAAGAAATCAAATAAATTTTCTTAAATACCAAAATAAAAAAAAAAATTGACATTACTATAAGCGCGTGATAAGAAGAGCGATCGGGTTCCAAGTCCTCATTCGGTAAGTTTCGATTAACTCCGTAAACATAGATGACAACTTTGAAATTTGAAATGCGCTATACACTGACACCTAGTGGCTAATACGCTAAGCTTTATCATGTCTGCCATATTTCGTTTTGATCAATTTCGAGGTTAATTAGGTAACCAGTTTACAACAATCGTATGTTAGAATTAGAATTTTAGTTCGTCCTTGGCAACATATACATGTTATGAGACACGTCAAAATGTATAAATACAGTATATATAAAGTCAATTTGATTACATACAATATACACAGTAAGCAGCTTTTCTATGGTTTCATATGATATATGCATAGACTAATTTACATCAAGAAATGTCATAATATGAATATTACAGGTTTGTGAATGTACTATGCTCCCAGTGCTCATTTACATGGTTATAGTTCTAAAAATTCATTAACCGTATAAAAATAGTGTGCATGCAAAAATGTCTTAACCTTATTCGTAAAGTGTTTTAATGATTCAGCTTTTTTAAATGAATTTGGAAGTTTATTGTATAACATTATTCCTTTGTAGTTAAAGCTTCCTTCATAAAGGCTCGTTTGGTGCGCCCGAATTACCAGTTTATCCTTGTTACGAGTGTGGTGGTAATGTACATCAGCATTTACTTGAAAATGATTTATGTTTCTATGAACATTTGTGGATGTTATGGCTCTCGAAAGGGGACACATTATTATTCGTCTATCTCCGTATAACTCTGATCTGAATGCAATTGAGCTAGCATGAGTAAAACTAAGGAATGTTTTCAGAGGATGCAACGTTACTTGTGATATCTTCGCTTATCTTACACGCTATTTTGCTGAACTGTTTTTTTTTTTTTTTTCAAGGTTGACTGCACTGTAGAAACAAAAGAGCGTTAGCTCTCGCTTCTTCCCCTCTGCCCGCACCTTACCGTAAATCCAGCGGTCAACTTACCTTGCGCGTGCTGTACTTATGAGACGCCTAATATTTAATATGGTCGCATTGTAGCTAACTATATGGTTGTACGGTTTAAACAATTAATTTTTTCAAAGATCTCTATAAATTTCTCCATCTAGCGTCGTTTATTTTTATATGGCTTCTGCAAATTATTCCCAACAGAACTTAATCTTTTTATCTCTTTTCATTTCAGATAAACGTTTGTATAGTTTCACTATACATTTTGTAGCAAGTAACGGAGATAAAGGTAACCGAATTAATACTCAGACACTTAAATGGGACTTGCTATCACATAATTAGCTTATGATACAGGTCGCCCGCCTCGGTAGCGTAGATGGTAGCATGTCAGCCTCACGTTCAAGAGGTCCCGAGTTCGAATCTCGGTCATGGTGAGTTAACTGGACAAGGTTTTTCCGGGGTTTTCCCTTATCCTTCAAGACGAATGTCGGGTAACTGTAAGCTCCATGGACCCTGGACTCATTTGAGCATCATTTCACCCAATTCATTGACCGTCCGATATGACTTAACGTTGGAGGACTTAAATTACAAAACAAAAATGATAGAGGTTTATAAATTTCGTATTCTTTCCATGACGTTGCAAGAAAAAACTGAACAGCGACACCACTTTAAAAATGACAAAAGTGTTGATAATTTCAAACCAATAATACCGATGTTTCGAAATAGCTGATGTAACAAAAAAGTATATTTAAAATAAGTAGTGTGTTTTAAAGAGATCAAGATTGTTTTATGCTCTCTGGTTTGTATATATATTTGGTTTGCCAGATAAACAAAATTATATTACACAATTTCTTCGGAATGAATAGAGCTTAGTAGCGTGTTCCAGAATATTTACAGTATATATATTATTTTTGTTTAAATATATAAAATGTATTGTCTTTAGATCAAAATCGTGGGAGCTATTTTGAGAAAGCCCAACATTTTGAAAAGTGTTGATGTAAAGGGGGTTTGGAATGGATTTTTTTTTAATCTGTATGTCACGTCTTTGGTAGATACTAAACCTAAATATCTCGTCGTTATGCGTTCATATACTCATGGGACTCTTACAAATATACATCTCTTTTTAAATTCAGGAGGTCGTATGTGGTGCGATCTCGATATTGATCTTGTTCTAGCTACTAGATGCGGTGCGTGGTACAGAAAAAAACCACGAACAGCATTATTGAACAACTTCGTCTAGTGGTACCTTAGTATACCTCGTGTCAAGGTATATCACCAAGGTATATCACTTGTTACCTAGGAGCAGTGGACATGTGCCACTTTTGCAGGGTATCGTGTACTTTTATTGGGCAGGTGGATGGTTTACCTGTGTGGGAAACCAACCAGGTCTGCAAAAACACTTTGAGTGCCACCGTTCGTTCCCACCCCTGCCAAGTCCACTGACAAGAATGGGCAGGTAAGCTCCATTTTCATCCGTTGTTCTACAGCTGAAATGTTATTGCTCTCAGCATTCCAAACATTTCTTTGTGAGTCAATATTTAATCAAGAATGCTTAAGCAGAGAACGCCTATATTCTAATTAGACAGATATTCCTTCTAATTACATTGAAATTCTTTTATTACGTTTCTGATATCTGCACTTCCTTTTGTTCCTTCTCTTTCTTTATCCAATCTGAGAAACGTCATTTATGCTGCCTCAGTTCTTTTCTCATTTTGACCCATATATAACAATACAACAAATATAACAAACCTATAGTACCATGACTTTATAAAACTTTGTTAAGGTTTCTTAACTCATCCCTTTTCTTAATGTCCTTGATATTCTATAAACATTATTAAATTGTTTGTTTTTCACCAATTTTACTTCCTGTTTTGTATATTATTGATCAACCTAAATATTTAAATGTCCTGCGTCGTGGCGTAGTCAGCTAAGGCATCATGCTCTGGTTCCTTGCCACGAAATGCGGTGCGGGTTCGATCCCATCCATGGGGTGCGGATTTTAAATCACGGGTATAGGAGCGGTGCCCACTCAGCATCGTAAGGAAACTGAGCTTGTGATAAGTAAGCCAATTTTCCGGCTGGGGGTGTGTGATGCTGACCACATCTCCCCCCAGTATGGGTTACATGATTGCCCACCACTACGTTGCGTATGTGGGCGTGAGACCGTCAGTCGGGTTGGCAGGCCCTAGTCCGACATGGACTGTAGTCGCACGGTTGTTGTTCTGTTTTTTTAATATCTCAATGCATAAATTTGTTCTACTGTTTCACTATCATCAACTTAACTATAACTGGTTGGTGGTCACTGAATCTATTGATTTGGTATTATTTGCAGATAGTTCTATGCCAACGATACAAGCTGTCGCCCGCCTCGGTAGCGTGGTGGTAGCCTCTCTGCCTCACGTTCAAGAGGTCCCGAGTTCGAATCTAGGTCAGGGTGAGTTACCTGGATAAGATTTTTTCCGGGGTTGTCCCTTATCCTGAAAGACGAATGCCGGGAAACTCTAAGCTCTATGGACCGTGGACACATTTCAGCATCATTTCACATTTCACTCACCGTCCGATATGACTTAACGTTGGAGGACGTAAATTAAAAAAAAAATACAAGCTGTCTGATTTAGTGGTGATGACTCAATCAGAGTTTAGTTCAGTGCTGTGCACAGTGAGTTCGATAGTTACATAGTTTATAGCAAAGATGACTTCAAACAAGTTTTGGAATGATACCTAAACTCCTCAATAATACTATGCCTGTCAGATGTTTGTTCAGTTTGCTGATAAAATCTATAAAATATTCTTGTGTGATTTTACATTCCCAGAATTAAAAAACAAATCGAACCTTTCAAGAAAATGCACTGAGATACTGTGTTTTTATTTTACTTTTGAAGACAAAAAGATAGAATAGGTTAAACATAAAAGAGGGGGGTAATTTTTTAACTTTGTAATGTAGCTTATCATATTTGTCGAGTTTTATATAATTGCACAAATGTCACGATTAGTCAAACGTTGATAAATATTTCAATAAATTAGGAGATTGAAAGTAAGGTTTAGAAGTTTTAAGTCAAAAGGTTGTTGTAGGGTGTAACACACCAGATAGGTTATAACGATGTAAATTTATAGATAAGGAGCTGAAAAGGTTTTGAAAATTATAATATAATTTTTATTAGCCCCTTTGGCATAAATGCGTATCATTTTCCTTAAAAAGTTAAAAGAATCCTCATTTTAATATAATAGGATAGAAATAAGATTAGCAAGGAATCCTTTACAATACAATTACTCTAAAATCCAAAATGGACCAAATTTTCACATAATAACAAAATTACTCTATGATAACAATATTGAAATAAAATTTTGATGCCATGACGCAAAATGTGGAACCTCCCCCCCCCCTCCTTCTACTTTCACAGTAACTAAATTCCAAAGATAAGCTGTCTTTTTCTTCCCTATTCATATTCATTTATTGTATCCGTAAATCATACATTCATGATGTGGAATTGTCAAATTACTAACTACACAAAAAATAGTAACAAAAAACAAGAATTACAATAAGTTGTTAAGATAATAACCAAATAAATAATTAAAATTTACATTCCTTTTATTCCTACCCTTTGTCATTTAAATAATCTTCCACTGAGTAGTAACACTTTTGTAACAAATACTGCTCTGATGTGTTTTTAAACTTTGTGAAGGTGATGTGGAATTGTTAAATTACTAACTACACAAAAAATAGTAACAAGAAACAAGAATTACAATAAGTTGTTAAGAATAATAATTAAATAAATAATTAAAATTTACATTCCTTTTATTCCTACATTTTGTCATTTAAATACTCTTCTACTGAGCAGTAACAAATACTTCTTTGATGTGGTTTTAAACTTTGTGAAGGACACAATGTTTTTTATTTCAGTTGGCAGTTTATTGTAGATATGAATTCCGTTGAATTTAAAACTGTGCTCATACATTTTATTTTTATGATAGGTGAAATGTAAGTTTGGACTATTTCTCGTGTTATGGTTATGAATATCATTGCTTTTTTGAAATTTATCTAAGTTCGTTTTAACCTGTACTATTATTTCTAAAAGGCAAATGCTTGGTAATGACAAGATGCCTAATTTTTTGAACCATTGCTTACAACTATCTGTTCTCTTTAAATTCATCATAATTCTAATTACCCTTTTTTGGATTCTAAATACTTTGATAATGCTACTACTATTTCCCCAAACTGCTATACCATAAGAAATTAATGACTGAAAATTTGCAAAATAGGCTATTCTTCATGTGTTCAAATTTACACTGTGCTTCAAAATTGATATTTGGAAACAAATGCTACTTAATTTCTTCATTAGACTTTCAATATGTATATTCCAATTTAGACTGTCATCCATCCAAACTCCTAAAAATTTTGTCTTTCCTGTATATTTAATTTCATTTTCATCCATTATAATTTCAGGTAAATTAACTGCTTCATTGATTTTATTATGAAAACCCAATGCCTGACTTTTATCCTTATTTATAACTAATTTGTTATTTTGAAACCAAATTGATACTTCTTTCAAATTATTTATTACATTTTCTTTGAGTTCGTCATCATTTTGACCTGATATCAAGAGGCTCGTATCATCAGCCTTTGCTTGAAAGGCTCTGAAGTAAGTCATGTTTGCAATAAAGGTCCAAGGCGTTCCCTGTTATTTAAATTCAACGGAATAGTATTGAAATCGGGTGGTGTGAATATATAAACACCCCTAAGCAGCGACATTTTAAACGTTTTGAAAATGTGCTATACCCGCCATCCAGTGGAAAGAATGTGAGATTTCCCTGTTCAGCTGATTTCGAGGACGTCAGTACAGACATCCTCTAACTCCTTATAAGCCGGCTGCCCGACACAGTACAGGAAGTTGTTTAAACTCTGATGATCAGTTAGTCACTTCATTACCTCCTACGTTATTTATCTGTATTAATCTTATGAAGAGTGAAATATGTTGGAGTATATATTTGCCTGTGATCAATAAAACGTTGATTTAATACCAAACTTGGCTGTTTAAATTCATCAGCATCCAAGAATGTGATACTAGGGTTAAGATTAAAATTTCACTACGCAGGGGATTCGGTACGCAGGCCACGATGCTGGGTCCATTGTACCTATACCCCCAAGTGGGGCACCCCCGGGAGGAAGGATGAAGCGAAGGAGACAGAGGGCGACCAACCCAAGGATCCACGACAGTACAGAGGACAGGGTCCCTACAGTTTACTTGGATAGACTTCCCGCGACAGGCCAGGACAACGAACATGCTCCCTTACTGCGGGATGGCAACGAGCCCAGCAACCGAGCCCCAAAGTTCTCTGAGTGGCAGTCCTGAAATGGTCCCATCAGAGGAGCAGAGACCGGCAACCCACCTACCGGAGGAGGGAGTAGTTTACCTCAGAGCAGAGGCGGCCGGTGAGGCATTGTATTGACGGTGCAATAAATAAATAAGTAAATGAATGAGTGAATGAAGGAATGAACGAACGTATGAATGAATGCACAAATGAATGAATACATAAGTAAATAAATGAATGCATAAATAAATAATCAATGAATATGAGTACCAATTTCGAACGATTTAGGTAATCTTATCAATAATCCATCCTATTTTATAACATACTATACCAAACAGAACGTACAGGGAAACGGAAATAGATATTTATTACATCCGTATTCTTGTTACGCACAGGTGTAACGAGTACAGTAAAAGTTTGTTAATACAGTTCATGAGGAATTTGATACGAAGCGTTCATGTACAATTTCGCGACGGAGAGACAGTTATCTTAAGTCCCTACTTTACTGCACTCTAGCGGATAAAGCGTAAGCTATATGCCAGAGAAATCTCGGCACCACCTTCTCCCATAAGAAGCCGTGTATAAGCAGACATCCTAGCCCTTAACACAGGCGCTTATGAGTGTAGACGGTGCGGTTCTGGAATTGGCACCAATCCACGGAAAACAACCGGGACAGAGCGCTTGCGTTTAACGCGCCTATTCACACTGGGGAGCAGACACTCAGAAACAATCTTTTTTGCGCAATTCCTATACACTTCTCTTTCTTTCGTTTTCATACAGATGGTGCCATGGCACAGCGCCTCTACCTCAGAAGCCGCCCCTGCCTCAGAGCATATCATCCTGCCATGCACCGCCGAGACACCCGCCGACACTTCTACCCTGAAAGAGACCACCAGATGAGAGATGATGTAAAATGATAATGGAGATTAAATGGAGGGACAGGAAATTCGGGATATGCAATTAAACTACCCAGCGTTCGTTTAGCGACCCGGGAAAACCCTCGAAAAACCCATGGGTCAGGTAGGTCAGTCACGGGAATCGAACCCGGACCTCCCAAATGCGGGCCACAGGCTAAACCACCTAAGCCATCCCGCTCGGTATGTGACTCTAAGATTTTCAAGTAAATTTGATCACCCCAATCTACACTTAATGCAATTAACATTTAGTTCCCCACCCTCAAAAATGGCTCTAAGATTTTGATTAAACATCGCAAGTTTAAGAAATTTCTGTAACAAATAGAATGTATTTCATGAATAGTCCGCGAATGACTTAAATTCCTCTTCATTCTAAGAATATTAGGTTGTACTTTAACGTTATCTATACATTAAGACTTTAAATTAAATAAAACTAATATCCGGCAAAGTTATAAATAAAGACTAGTGTATATAAATTACCTTTTTGTGATTATGAACATGCTAGCCATGCTACACGTGTAACGCATATTGGGACATTACCAACCAGTAAATGTTCTGCACATCACACATATACCATCGCAGGTAATTATTCATTTTACACATATTCCTTTATCAGTTCCAATTTTGTGGCAACACGATGTCATTTTTCAATCATTACAAAATGAATTCTCGACTAAATAATTAATCCTCGATTTAGGGATATTAAAGTATAAGAAACATTAAGTAGCTAGAAATATATTAATAAACGCATATTTAAATAATATACTATATGGCAATAAAACGCCAATGTGAAATTTAATATGAAATACATTTATTATTTAATATAATAAAATAAATGTGTAAAATATTATCAGATAGTAAGTTAATAAATTATTATTTTAAAACTCAAGATAATAAATATTGTCACGGCGACGCGCACAAAAGGTTCGGTGCAGAGAGATAAGCGCGACTTGTGTACACAAAGAGCCTGCATATAAATACGGCCGGAGATAAAAGGCTGGCCGTCACAGATAAAGTTACGCTTCTAGAAGGTTTGGGTTTCGTCTGGTGATAGAACATTCGATTTCTTGAATTTTACAGAACAGTCTCGAATTATCAATGAGGTATTTAAGGAAGCGACGACTTGCGAAGAGTCAGTCGTAAACAGTTAGTAAACAGATGTTGTAAACAGTATAAGTTGAGTAAGTTGTTTGTTGTGGTCATCGACCTTGGTAGATTGTGATTGTGTATGTGACGTAAATCTGCTTCGGTAAGAATTGAACAGAGTGTATTTCTACGTAAATAAAGAACGTTTTGAATTTCTGCAACTCGTACTTTTAACTCCACGAACCCACAAAGTCACAATATTCATAAACATGCGATTAAGAAAATTTTATTTTAACATAAAAGGTTAAAATTTGAGGGTTCAATTAAAATAAATATTTTTAAGTATGTTTTATAAAAATAGAAAATTTTGAATATAGATATTATAATTTTTTGAATTTTGGAAGATAAAATGTAAATTATATACCAATTTTAAGTAAATATTATGATATAATTTAATACATTTGTATAATATAATTTATAACAAATGAAATATATTAAAATGAACATAAAATAAAAGTTAAATTAAACTCAAATAATTATTTTTAAAATTTAAAATTTAATTACTTTCAAAATTTGAATTGATCTGTAAAAGAATTAATGTTAACTTTTATTTGGAAATAAATTATAGAAATCCAAAATTTATACCTCGCATTTAGAAATTAGCTACCCGGAGTATGACATTCCAGATATTTATTTCTTTCTTTATTGTTTATTCATCATTTATTCGCTTATTTATTTGTTTTTAGAAATTTATTCCTGGAGAACCTTTTAGCTAGTCTCGAAATTTTAATAAACATGAAAAACAAAGGTGCAGCGAAAGCCAACGTGTCTGTGATGACTTAAGTATTTGGCATATATATTTCTGAAAACATGTCTGCATTTCTTTAAGTTTTTTAAAGTGCTTGGCACTGTGATATTTTATATAAAATGCACTAATTCCGCTGCACTGCATACTAAGTGTTGGTATCTACAAATTGTAGTCAAGTCAATGTTTTGAGCCTACTTCCCTAACATGAAAACTTCAATGGCGCTTCACTTCTTACTAAATATCTGACCTTCGGCATTGCTACAAAGTAAATATTATGTGTGAACAGCTTGCAGTTTCCCAAAATTGTTGTAAGTATACCTTTATAAAGTAGCCTTTTTTCTTTTATTGTTACGAGGGGTTAAATTTTCGCCAAAAGAGAGAGATTTTCTTGATTCACCATCACTAGATGGCAGTGTCTTCTTGTTACTGCTAATTCGTATTACAATTCAGCATCTGTTAAAGATTTAACATGAGGTTTTTCAAGAACGCATCCACGTTCCTAACTACCTTCACAAAGGAAAATGTTCTTTATTTTTTTAATTTCTCAGAAATGGCTCCAAGGATTTTATTTATTATATCAAATGTTTAAAACGTCTGTATGACAAAATATATGATTGGAATTTTCTGGGATTATTTGTAAAGTCATCTTCAATGTGAAGGAATTTTGTAGCTGAAGTTGTAAAATGAGGTAAGGACTACGAGCACGGACTTCAGAACCTTGCCCATGTGGTATTTGTATTGGAAGGGTTGGGGTGAGAGGGTGGCCGATCCAGGAGCAGAAGATACGTTCCCTAACAGTTACAGATTAAAGCTCCCCGGTGGTGTCTAGTACAATGGACATCCCTTCCCCTTTGAACACCTACATAGGTATCCTCCTAAGAAGTTGGAAAAACAAAGAGTAACACATCGGAAGGGGGGATTCACAGAGAGCACCCTTTTTCCATGTCATGCAGCGCCAAGGCACCCAATGAAGTGTGAAGTCAAATAAGTAAGATGAAATGGAGGTAGAGAAAAGTCGTTGAGTATAATTATTATTCCATCAGTTTAAAATAAGACCTGAAGCTTTCCTGGCGACGAATATGTTCGAGATCTTCTCGGGAAACAAGCCAGGTGAAAAGACGATTATAAATCGACGTTTCGGAAGCGTACATCTCTCCCATCTACAGGGTATTTTAATAAATTTTATAACCACAAATGGATCACTGGATACAACACAAATATAAACAAATATAAATTTCCCAAGAAGATCCTCAATATCTGCGTCAATTTGTCTACCGCCCAGGAAAACTCCCGAAAAATCCATGGGTCGGGAAGGTCAACTACGGGAATCGAATCCACGACCTACAGAATGCGCGCCACAGACCTTGCCGTGCCCGCCTCTGTAGCATAGATGGTAGCATTTCTGCCCCACATTACAAGAGGTCGCGAGTGAGTTACCTGGATAAGGTTTTTTTCCGCGGTTTCCTTTATCCTGAAAGCTAAATGTCTTAACTCTAAGCTCTATGTACCCTGTACTCATTTGAGCATCTTTTCATTCATCGTCCGATATGACTTAACGTTGCAAGACGTAAAAAAAACCATTCTGGCCCGTCCCTTTCGATGTAAATCGAGAAAACTTACTTCACAAAAATGTAGATCCTGTTACATCAACAGTTTAGGCCAAATTTGTCGTGATATTAAGAATTTCCGAGATAGACTTTATTATTGGTTTGAACTGTAAAACACAGTATTCATTTTTCCCTTGTTTATTCTGCCCTCCCTTCTGGTGCTAAAGAGAATCGAATTTAGAAACCATTATATGTCACCCTGCTTTAAGAAAACTCGGACAAACCTTCTGTAGATTCTACAGAGAAATGGATGTTCTGTAGACCCACAACAAGAAGGCAAGCTAGCGGAATGTGAACGTAATTACTTTTTCAGCCCCAACGGTGTTTATGCTCGCCTTCCCAATATGACAAGGATGCTAGATTCGTTTAAAATACGCAAGTGTTTTCACATAGCTCACTCATACATAATACCTATCACTACAATTACTACAACAAACATTAGATCTGGCAGCACGGGTGACTCATATGCACTCTCACACACTCATTTCCTAGTAAACAGATTCCCTAACAGGACAGATAAACAGTTCAAGCTCCTCTCCTCTTCATTCGTCTCTTGCCTTCTTGTTGTAGGTCTACAGTATTATGCAAGTGTATCTACGAGAGCTGTTCAATAAAGAATGATCATAATTTTTTACAGTTATAATTTTTCGCAATAAAATTCAGTTTTATTATATTCTGTTAGCTTAATGTGAAACAAACACGCTGTAGTAGTTTCATTGTTGGTACTCCTGGTTCGCGCCTGTGAGAACCAGGTAAGTTAAGGCAATATCAGTATCGCCCACCGCTGCAATGGAGGTAACACGCGAGGAACAATACGCGGCTTTGAAATTCTGCTTTCGTCTCAACAAATCTTCGGTTGAGGCCTATACAATATTACAGGGGGCCTATGGAGAGTGTATTCTTCGCTACAGCACAGCTCGAAAGTGGTTTAAAATGTTTAAAGATGGGAGACAATCAATTTCAAAGGAAGGTGGATCCGGTGCTCCAGTTACTGCTGTTACGGAAGAAAACATAAACACTGCTGCTGCCATTGTGAGAGAGGATCGACGAATTACCTTAAGATCACTTTCTGAAATACTGAACATTTCATTGGGTGCCACCCACACGTTAGTGACAGAAACATTACACATGAGACGTGTTTGTGCGCGATGGGTTCCAAGACTGTTGATTCCCGAACAAAAGGATATTCGCATGCAGGTCTGCATGCAGTTAAAGTTGATGTTAGAGGAAGATCCGGAGTTTCTTTCAAACGTAATCACTGCTGATGAAACTTGGCTACATCATTTTGATCCTGAGAGCAAACAGCAAAGCTCAGTATGGAAATCTTCTTCATCACCAACCCCCAAAAAAGCAAAAGTGGTTGCTTCTGCTGGGAAAGTTATGGTCATCTCATTCTTTGATATTCATGGAATGGTTTATCAGCATGCTGTACCTGCACACACATCAGTAACCGGCCGCGCCGTGGCTCAGTGGTTAGACCACTTGGCTCTCACCAAGGCGGTCCGGGTTCGATCCCAGGCGACCGCAAAGTGAGATTTGTGGTGGACAACACGGCGCTGGGGCGGGTTTTCTCTGGGACCTCCGGTTTCCCCCGCCATCTCATTCCACCGTGCTCCATCTTCATCTCATGTATAATCAGTGTCACCGCCTGCGGTGCCGTATGTAGTAAAAGCGGGCGTTAAACACCACACATTTCACATCACATTCCTTGATATTTCATTGAATGGTTTATCAGCATGTTTTACCTGCACACACATCAGTAACTGGACAATACTACAGGGATGTCCTGAAAACATTGCAGGTCCATATCAGGCGCAAAAGACCACATTTCCGTGAAGCAGGCTGGATGTTCGACCGCATATTGCCAATGTTGTTGAGTGAAGTGCATTCCTCACCCTCCCTATAGTCCGGATTTAGCCCCATGTGACTTTTTTCTATTCGCTAACTTGAAGAAACGCCTTAGTGGGAGGCATTATCCATCATCAGAAGTAGTGGTGAAGGCTGCGGAGGCGATTTTGAAGGATATCTCTAAAAAGGTTTCCAGCATGTGTTTGAAGAATTTCAGAAACGTTGGGACAAGTTCATCGCATTCAGGGGAGACTATTTTGAGAAGGACCATCAAAATTATGAGGATGAGTAAAGGTACGTTGTCAAAAAAACTTGTGATCATTCTTTATTGAACAGCCCTCGTAAATAAACGAGAAGCACATAGGACAGGCTTTAATAGAGTAGAGTAGAGAAAGATGTGAACGCATGAAATATGTGACGCTTTTTCGAAACGTTAGATTTCCATCAGGTGCTCTATGTGTGCTGCATAATGATTGACAAGTCATATTGCTACCAACTCGTCAGTCTGTGAAACGTCAGTCATGAAGGTACAAAAAGTATTGCTTGATTTGCAGTGATGAACAATAAATACAAAATCAATTACCACTTCTTTTTGTATGCTTTAAACTTTGCATTGTTGATCATCTTATACAAATTAAATACACGTCGGTACAAATAACACAACACACCAGCATCTAACTGTTGAAACAATGCTTATAGTCATGCAACAAATGAACAAACATTACAGAAATTCCACGAATGTCTTTGCCCTCGTGAAGGATCACAAAAACAAAGTTGAAGTCCAAGACAAATGCTAAATTCGTAGACAAATGTCTTTCTAATCTTCAGTTGACCTCTATTTACAAATACTGCTTTGCTAAGCTACTTTTAGGGGATTCATACGTGTACCTTTTGAAAGGTTTATCATATTGTACGCCTGCATAAAGAATTTTTGTTATAAATGTTGCTGTTTGTATGCAAAATACTTACTAAACTGTGCATTTTATACACAGTTAAGCTACTTGAAAAATGCTATTTATGGTGCAATTTTGATACATGGTAAAGATTAATATTTCTGTTTCGGCTAAGAGATAAATACACTTAGTAATAAACCTTTAAAATTTTTAAAAAATAACTGTTGGTTAATTGTCAAGTTCCATTTTTCCCAAAAAAGTGATATAATAAACATATGTTACAGTAATAATTGCACAAAAGAAAGCTTTTAATCATTTATCTTAGAGAAGCTCTTCTCCAAATTTCGATTTTATAACTTCAAAATTACATTATAAACAGCATTTTGAATGCTATGTCTGAAATATTCAAACCAAGAAAAACACATTTGAAAATTTGCACACATTAACACTGCTTTGAAGGTCTTATTATACATTTTTCATAAATCAATTAAATGTGCACGATTTAGAAATTAATTAAAACATGTGCATCAAACTTTGCAACAACATTTCTGCATAGTTTTAATGTGATAAATACGAAATAATCGTCAAATGCACCGCCACTCCGCTCTTTAGGGTTACTTGAATCATTGTGTAAGTTTTTCTGATAATAAAAATTACTTTCACCAAAACGCCCCTAAGAATTGGGCTTAATAACATGTCTAAAAGCCCAAAATTGAATGCTTTGTCCAGCTGTGCTCAGTATTGATATATAGAATCCCAAAAGTTTAAAATTTGACTCGTACATAGCAAGTATAGAAAGGGTTTGCATGGAAGCCAAACAGTGGAACCGAGAAACCATTCAAAATCAAGTCTCCGCCCTCAAACAAAGCCGGGAAATTCAAGGAAATGTTTGACAACTTTGCTGCATAAAGACTTAATCCTGGAAGTGATGGCGACAAGGTTAAGGGCAGCGTAAAACAGTAAAACATCAATGAATATCAATCCTCACGTAACTCTTTTGTCTGATAGAAAATATATTAGGAAAGACTTACCTCCATGCCCTTCATGGTGAATATCGATCCTGTAGCATACTCCTTGAATTTGTTTAATCCTTCTGATTCATAAAACTATAATGTCAGAAAACAATTCACTGCATATTTAAGAACGCTTTACATTGAAGATTACACTTTCACTCTTCATAGAGATAAATCTCATCAACTTTCACGTTATGACTTCTCGACACGGTAGACACACAGCTCATGTTACAAGCCCATAACTAAACAGTGCGTAAAATGTTCACGTCTTCGCGCTAATATGAGACTACTGGCGTAACTACTCGATATCTCGCTGCCTGCCACTGTACGATCTTCGCTTGTTTCTCTGTACTTCGATACCTGGCTTTCTGGTCGCGTTTAAAGTTTTGAAGGTTTCAGAGCGAAAGCATGCAAAATAACGTTAACAAACAAACGTAGGAGTTGGTTTTCGACATTGGTTTAATGTTAGCTACAAAGAAGATTCACTTACATATTTTTAAACGTGAGGTGCAAATCTCTCTGATACAAAGCAAATATCGTGTGATACTGACAATGTTTACCAAGTAAACTTCCTCCACGATGTTCTAAAGATAACACACAAAATTTTCGCAACTCGAAAGTAGCAAGTATATGTTCAAAACGAAGCGTGTGGACAAATCTGAATCACGGATAAACACGATATAAAAGCCCACGAACAGAAGAAAACCTGTCTGATGGTCGCGAGCCAGTGAGTTGACTGAGGATCTCAGTAGCGTGCAGCTCTTCCTTCCCCTATCCTGCCTTACCACCCCACCCACAAACCTCGTGGATTTCTGTCGCTGAGAAACACCGACCTACCACGGTCCGCTAGAGACGCAAACTGCAGAATACGTACCGCTGTCATTTGCGATTAGCAGACCGCAGTTCTGTCGCCGATTCCTGAGGAGAAAACCGAAACGTTACATATCTAAGGCAAGCCCGGATTTATAAGCACAATCAAATGATGAAATAAGCAAGCAAAATGAAACAAATAAGCACATAAACAATACAAATGTAATCATAAACATATTGTTTGGTAGAAGTTTTAACTTACGCTTGTACACGAGAGAGTTATCTTGATATTATTTTTGTTCCATTTATACCCCGCCTTTAACTCCAATGGTCATATCGGCGGTCGTTCTCCTTTGGCACAACATATCGAAGGTTTAAACTCGTAATCGTTGGGTTGTATCATTAGATCACGCACACATTTGCACGCTCATTCATACTTCCAGAATCAATCCTGCGTTTTTCAGTGACATATATATAAAAGAAAGTGCATTTGACTTTTTTAACTGGTAATTACATGCTAAGAGTTCTAAATTGATGGAAAAATACTTCGCAGATAGTCGTGCCTGACGAGAATCATGTGGTGGCCTATTGACTTCGTTGTCTTTTAGCTTGTTTCTTGTGATGCAGTTCCGCAGAATCCCTATACAAAGACCAACAGTAATCCGCAAGCATTACTTCATTCCAACGGACCTGATATCTTTGTTCCATAACAGAAATGTCCTGATGAAATCTCTCCCCATGTTCATCATTAACAGCTCCACAACTAGGGGGGAAAAAGTCTAGGTGGGAGTGGATCTTAAGGGACATGTGTCCTCGGTTACCATATTTTTGCAAGAGCAGTGTCACCAAATGCTTGTAGTTGTCATCTCTTTTGTTGCTCTAAAATCCATGAACAACACCCTTGAAGGCTTCCCAAGCTTCCTTTTCTTTCCCCTCCAAAATTTGGTCAAATGCAGGATCCTTTACAAGTTCTCTTATTTGTGGTCCGACAAAAATGCTTTCCTGAACTTTTGCATCACTTAATTTCCAAAATTTCTGTCTGATTGTGTTTTTGTTATTTGACAGGTGT
This sequence comes from Mantis religiosa, assembly GCA_030765055.1. Classification (NCBI taxonomy): domain Eukaryota; kingdom Metazoa; phylum Arthropoda; class Insecta; order Mantodea; family Mantidae; genus Mantis; species Mantis religiosa. Next base: position 33,725,461 of record CM060952.1, on the reverse strand, counting down.
GCCAACTCCCAAAAAATTCCCCCAAATTTAAAATGTTCACTCTAAAAAATAAAATGTAACTTTATCTTCAAAACATGAGCTAATCTATCATTTTTATGGTGATTTTTGAATTCAGCAGCTGGAAATACATGTAAATTCACTCTTTTTAAGCCCGAAACATTTTCATTGATTCCCAGTGTAATTAATAACAACAGTAATATTAACAATAAAATAATAATAATAATAATAATAATAATAATAATAATAATAATAATAATAATAATAATAATAATAATAATAATAATAATAATAATAATAATAATAATAATAATAATAATAATAATAATAATAATAATAATAATAATAATAATAATAATAATAATTCATAAATATGTACTTATTTACTGATTTCATAAATATACATTTTAAAGGTTATACTCACTTGTTGAAATTACTAGACAGATTGAGATAAATGTATTACACAGCATTTACAGTTTGATATCTCATTTATACCCTCATTGAAATATTTACATATTACATGTGTCAGGAAAAAAAAAAAAAAAAAAAAAAAAAAAAAAAAAAAAGCTTTTCAAATCACAATTGCAGATATTCATCTATGTCATAAAAGGCCCTCTCAATTAAGTAATTTTTTAAACATTTGTTAAACTTGGAACCTGTTGATTGTTTAATTGTGGCTGGCAGCTTATTGTATAAAGTTTTTCCAATTACAAATGGATTTTTATCAAACAATTTCTTACTCTTCGCTTCCCTATACATATTCTCTTTAGTTCTTGTGTCATATTTATGTATATTGCTATTACTCCTTATATTTGTAGTTCTCCTAACTAGTAAAATAACTCTAAAAATATATAATGCAACCACTACAAAAAATTTCTCTACATGAATACCTTGATTTTAATGAACAAACAATCCTTACACACCTCTTCTGTAATACCAGTAATCGTTTTAAATTCTCTTTAGACGTTGTACCCCATAATTCAATACCTTAATTCAAATGAGGATGAATTATTCCATAATAAGTCAATTTTAAATTAGGTTTATCCAAATAGTGTGCCACGTAATTTAATTTATAAGGTTCTGCTACTGAGTAGTGGAGTCTTGAGTTCGTTTTGCTAAAGTGTACAACAAGTGCGTACTAAGCATATTTCAACTATAAAAACATATACCAATAGATGGTTAAATTAGTTTGTAATTAAAGTAAATCATGCTGCGCGCGCATATTGAAGCCGATAGGCGTATCCAGTTGTGAATCATGGCGGAACTGGCGAGTACTGTTAAACATGCGTGCGGAAAGCCTTTACGAAGTGGTGAAAAGATAATCATATTAAATGTATTTAACAAGTTCAGTGAACAATTTCCAGAACTTGATATCGATGAAGTGTTGAAGTTAACATCTGAGTTAACCGGTGTGTCGGTTTCCAGCATTTATAGTGCGCGTAAGCAAAAAAGCCACATGCGGTGAAGTTTCAACTCACAGCAAGAAGAGACCATGTGCCAGATCAGTGTTGGATGTTGTCTGTGATGGGTTTTTGAGGTCAGTAATCCACTGAAAAGTTCATCACTTCTCCAAATTACAACCGAATAGCGTAATTGTGATGGACAATGCCGCCTAGCACAGTGTGAGGTTAGAACGCATACCAAACAAGTGACAGCATAACATGGCTACAGAGTAAAAATATAATTTTCCACGAGGGTCATGTTAAGGCGAAATTGCTGGCAATGGTCAAGTCTCGTGCTAAAGAGTACGAAAAATACGTAAGTAGCAGTTCATTTTCATGGATATTAATAGTGTGATACGTGATACCTAGCTCGAAAAATGTGCCTTTATATTATCGAACATTTATATTAATATTATACTTAACGAAGCGATTAAGCGGTTGGCCTGAACAAATACTGTTTCTTGTGTTGAAAATGCATATTCATATTATAAATACTGTCGCGGCGAAAAGCACAGAAGGCTCTGTGCAGAGAGATAAGCGCGGCTTGCGTACACAAAGAGCCTGCAGATAAAGATAACAGCCGGATAGTGTATCACTGATATAAAAGGCATGCCAAAACAGATAAAGTTAGAACATTCTGGTAACATCTTGATTGATGGAGAGCGTTCGGTTTCTTGATTATTCTGGAACAGTATGAAATTATCAGTGGAGGTATTTAAAGAAGCGATGACTCGCCAAGGGCAGTCGTAAACAGTCGTGAACAGATGTTGTAACGAGAGCTGATGTTGTAAACAGGTGTAATCAGAAGCTGTTGTGGTCATCGACCTTGGTAGATCGTGATTGTGTATGTGATGTAATACTGCTACTGTGAGTGTATTTCTACGGAAATAAAGAACGATTTGAATTTCTGCAAATTGGACTTTTAATTCTACGAACCCACAAAGTCACAATACATATTAATATATACTTAACGAAACTGTAACAGTACTGTCATTCCGAACGTATGAGGACACCGGAATGATACGGCACTTTATTCTCTCGTTGGACAAAGTATAGTGTGACCAGTCTTGTAATGCAAGAATGGCCTTCGTGTAACTATACAATACAAAGAGTACTAAAGAACAGCCTCAGTTCTTTGAGTTATTATTCTCTCTTATTACTTGGAGTTTCCCTTCTTTGAAAGTTACGCCTTGCCAATGTGTGCACGTAGGTATTTGCAATCGAGGTACATGATGCTGATACAAACTGATATTTCGTTAACAATTGGTAACAGTATGCATTTTTAAGTAGAAAGGGTGAAATTCCTTCTGATTTCATTAAAAACATGTTCCGAGAGAAACGTCCCTCAACATCGGACGACGTTATAGGTACATATTTAAAATAAACACTGCTGTTTGCGTTATTGAAACCAAGCTCCATGTTGTTTATTTTACATATTTCTGAACAGTTGCCGATCTCCATTCCGTGACGGTCAGGCCATGGATGTTTGTGTACTCGTACATGTGGATGTACGTGTGTAAATAAACGAAAAACTGCCAGAAAAATAACAATTACGCAGGAAAAGATGGAAAAAGCCGGGGAAAGGAATTTGATATGTTTCATTGACATCGCCGTTTCTACTCAATTTTCAGCAAGTCGTTCTTTAAAACGGCTTATTACTTTATCTGTTTTAAATTAACGAAGATAAACATTCGACGAAAAGTTCTTATTACATATTCCCTTGTAAGTGCAACGAAATAGAAATATGGTAGACAAGGAACAGTCAAATCCATTAAGAACGGTTTGTTATGCGATGATTTTCAAATGCCCTCTCACATAACTAGGAAGCAAAGGCCTTTACATTTGAGAAAACCGTAAATTCGAACCAATAACAAGGAATGCCTTGCAAATGGCTATCTCCGTGAAAAAAAAAATATATATATATGTATTTAACATAAACTGTATATTTTAAAAGGTCTGCACTTTTAGTAGGAAAATCTTCTGTCTCCTATGGTCACCATCACAAGAAGACCTCTAACAGAGGTTCCAAAGAATTGAAGAAATGCATTTAATTTATTGTGTGAATAACTCAAACGTATGCAATGTTAATTATAATCGTTAGAACAGCTTTTGAGAAAATCAAAATGTTCTAGAAAGTGTTCTGTGTAAACGGTAGATCGGGATCTCTCTCTCTCACTCTCTCTCACTCTCACTCTCTCTCTCTCTCTCTCTCTCTCTCTCTCTCTCTCTCTCTCTCTCTCTCTCTCTCTCTCTCTCTCTCTCTCTCTCTCTCTCTCTCTCTCTCTCTCTCTTTCTCTCTCTCTCTCTCTCTCTCTAATCTTTGTGAAGCTGAAGTCGTAAATTTAAATACCAAATTTGGTATTTAGCCTACCTACCCAAATACCTACTCACCCACCCACCAACCTTCCTGCGTACCTACTCACCGCCCGACTGCCTGCAAATATACCCACTGGCCTGCCTACGCGCCTATATAATCACTGGTTTGCCCGACTGCCTGCCTGTCTACATACTCACTCGCCCCACTGCCTGTCTAAATACCCACCGACCTGCCTACCCGCCTATATAATCACTGGTTTGCCCGACTGCCTGCCTGTCTACATACTCACCCGCCCCACTGCCTGTCTAAATACCCACCGGCCTGCCTACCCGCCTATATAATCACTGGTTTGCCCGACTGCCTGCCTCTCTACATACTCACTCGCCCCGCTGCCTGTCTAAATACCCACCGGCCTGCCTACCCGCCTATATAATCACTGGTTTGCCCGACTGCCTGCCGGTCTACATACTCACCCGCCCCACTGCCTGTCTAAATACCCACCGGCCTGCCTACCCGCCTATATAATCACTGGCTTGCCCGACTGCCTGCCGGTCTACATACTCACCCGCCCCACTGCCTGTCTAAACACCCCCTTGCCTGCCTACCCGCCTATATAATAACTGGCTTGCCCGACTGCCTGCCTGTCTACATACTCACCCGCCCGACTGCCTGACTAAATACCCAAAGGCCTGCCTACCTTCCTACATAATCACCGGCTTGCCCAACTGCCCGCCTATCTACATACTCACCCGCCCGACTGCCTGACTAAATACCCAAAGGCCTGTCTACTTGCCTACATAATCACCGGCTTGCCCGACTGCCTGTCTGTCTACATACTCACCCGCCCGACTGCCTGACTAAATACCCAAAGGCCTGTCTACCTTCCTACATAATCACCGGCTTGCACAACTGCCCGCCTGTCTACATACTCACCCGCCCGACTGCCTGACTAAATACCCAAAGGCCTGCCTACCTGTCTACATAATCACCGGCTTGCCCGACTGCCCGCCTATCTACATACTCACCCGCCCGACTGCCTGACTAAATACCCAAAGGCCTGCCTACCTGTCTACATAATCACCGGCTTGCCCGACTGCCCGCCTGTCTACATACTCACCCGCCCGACTTCCTGACTAAATACCCAAAGGCCTGCCTACCTGTCTACATAATCACCGGCTTGCCCGACTGCCTGTCTGTCTACATACTCACCCGCCCGACTGCCTGACTAAATACCCACCGGCCTGCCTACCTGTCTACATAATCACCGGCTTGCCCGACTGCCTGTCTGTCTACATACTCACCCGGCCGACTTCCTGACTAAATACCCAAAGGCCTGCCTAACTGCCTACATACTCTCCGGCTTGCCCAACTGCCCGACTGTCTACATACTCACCCGCCCGACTGCCTGACTAAATACCCAAAGGCCTGCCTACCTGTCTACATAATCACCGGCTTGCCCGACTACCTGCCTGTCTACATACTCACCCGCCCGACTTCCTGACTAAATACCCAAAGGCCTGCCTAACTGCCTACATACTCTCCGGCTTGCCCAACTGCCCGCCTGTCTACATACTCACCCGCCCGACTTCCTGACTAAATACCCAAAGGCCTGCCTAACTGCCTACATACTCTCCGGCTTGCCCAACTGCCCGCCTGTCTACATACTCACCCGCCCGACTGCCTGACTAAATACCCAAAAGCCTGCCTACCTGCCTGCATACTCTCCGGCCTGCCCGACGTCCTGCCTGTCCACATCCTCACAAGCCCGACCTCCGGCCTACCTACACAACGGCCTGCCTACATACCTACTGCCCTGCCCGACTGCCTACCTATATACCTACCGGCCTGCCTACATAATCACAAGCTTGCCCGACTGCCTGCCTGTCTTCATACTCTCCCGCCCAACTGCATGACTAAACCTGCCTACCTGCCTACATAATCTCCGACCTGTCCGACGGCCTGCCTGTCTACATACCTACACGCCCACCTGCCTGCCTATCCACCCGCTCGACTGCCTGCCTGCCTACCACCTACTCACCTACGAACAGTCTGCCCACCAAAGAAAGGCAAGAGGGGCCTGAAGAGAGAGAGAGGGGTTTGAACTGTTTATCTGCTCTGGTAGTGGATTTGTTTACTAAGAAATGAGTGTATGAGAGTACATATGAGTCACCTGCGTTGCGAGATCTAATATTATTTTCAATAATTTCAGTGATAGGTATTATGTACGGGTGACTTATGTGACAGCACTGTATATTTTACATGAACCTAGCATCCGGAAGGCGAGCCATAGCACAGCACTCCTCTGCGTTCTTGTGTTTGGTGGACAGTATACATCCACCCAACCGCCCTTTACTCACCCGCCAGCCGCCTACCCACCTAGCCAACGAACCGCCGTCTGCTTTGCCCGCCTGCCTATCTACCTACCTCCTACCTATCTACGGATATTTTTCTAAAAATGTTTCATTTTTATCCAGGAAATCCCGAAGCTTGTATTTGCTATTTGCGTATTTGAATTCTCGATATCGGATATTTGAGTTGAATATAATGTCATTGTCTACTTTCTACGTGTTACAGAACACCAAAAAGTAGCCAGGAACTGAATTCCAAACAAATGAAATGTACGTTCTCTCTCCGACTCAGCACAAACAGACTGCCCTTACCTTTTATAGTGCGTACTTTTGAATACATATTCTCCGACATGTCAATGCAGATAAGAAATAATAAAACTAACAGACAACCACGCCGAGATAAAATGTATTACTTTAATCCCTCAAAGCTAAGTATAAAGATAAGTACTTTACATATACTCTGCCCAACGGAAGAGCAAAGTAGGTGCCACGTACGTTCCCAATGATACAACACAGGTGTCGCTTACCCTTTATAAGCGTTTTTCACCATTAAAACGATATATTTCTTTGAAATAAATGTAAATAGCTTACACCACACTAGTCACGGAAATTAATCGCTACTTAGGTCATATTCATCCCTCTAATACGAGCTTGAAATTGGTATCTTGTTGCCGAGAGTTCTAACCCCACCAACTGTGCATTTTTCTTCGCGAGCGTTGTAAGTGCTTGAAATTTCTACATCGGTAAACTTGGATGTAAATTTCACTACGTCATCAATAACAAGTTATGGATATTTATCGCAGAACTTGTTAAACACTTTCAATAATGATTTCTGTTGTTGTTGTTGTAATTTACGTCCTATAACTTTTAAGTCATATCGGACGATGAATGGAATGGGTGAAATGATGCTCAAATGAGCTTGGGGTCCATGGAGCTTAGAGTTACCCGACATTCGTCTTTTAGGATAAGGGAAAACCCCGGAAAAACCTTATCCAGGTAACTTACCCTGGCCGAGATTCGAATTCGGGACCTCTCGAACGTGAGACAGACACGCTACCATCTACGCTACCGAGGTGGGCTTTAATAATGATGGAAATTAATCAGTCATCCACACTAGCCCTGTGTAAGCTAAGGTTTGGGTAGGTAGAATAGTACAGAAATTCTATGCCATAGACGAGATTTGAACCACGGATCTCCCGGTCTCTGTCCAGTTGAAAAACTTGTAAAAAACTTTACAATTTTGCTTGGACTGACTTGAAACTTTAACACGATTATTGTAGTATTAACAATAGTTCACGCACTAATTTTCAGACCTCTGAGCAAAATAGTTCTTGTGATATTAATATATGTATAGTGTTTTATTGTTATCTAATTAAACTGTTCCAGACGATGCAATTTTACTTTGACAAAAATAATACTTTGCAGTTATAGCTATAAATCCGCATTCGGGAGGCCCGGGTTCGATTCCCGTGTCCTACCTACCTGACCCATGAGTTTTTACGGGAGGTTTTCCGGGGTCGCTAGGCGAATGCTGAGTAGGTTAACTACGTCCCACGAATTTCCTGTCCCACCATTTCACCTCCATTATCATTTCACATTACATCTCATCTGGTGGTCTGTTTCAGAGTAGAAGTGTCGGCGGGTGTCTCGGCGGTGCATGGCGGGATGATATGATCTGAGGTAAACTACTTCCTCCTCCGGTAGGTCGCTTGCCGGACTTCGCTCCTCTGCTTGGACCATTTCGGGACCGTCAACCAGGGACCTTTGGTGGCAAGAAATTTTCATCAAACAAAGAAGTGATAGTCACCATCAACGAGTATTTTGCAGACCTTGATGGAACCTATTATTTCGACGGGATGAAGAAGCTTGAACATCGCTGGAGCAAGTGTATAGCCGTCAATGGAGACTGTCGAGAAGTGAAGTGAGATATTCACGAAAAAACAATTCTTCGTTGTTTACCAGACTTATCAAACGACCTCGTACATTTAAGAAGAAATTTCAATATGTCAGTTATATAAAATTTTAGAGATGTCATTTAGTCTTCTTTTATATCATGCCAAAGTTGGAAAACTAAATAAGGCTACTTCACCTGCTGCTTTAAATGTTCTTCATTTAGTTCCTCTTAAGTGGACTAAATGGAAAGTTTTAAAGGATACGTAGGTACCTAACAGTAAAACCATTTGCCCAAGCAAATTGCAATAGAAAGGGTAAGGACCCCTCCCCTCCCAGAATTAAACTTGCAGCAGATTCCTACAAAGAGCAGCAGTTAGATGATGAAAACTGATATTTTCGTAAGAGGCATTTAAATGCTGTGTTCTCATACAGAATGCATTCCCGTCACGTGTGGTTTGTAAAACCCAAAGATTTCCTGTTCCGTTAGAGAAGCCCTTGTACTGGTTGACCCTATTATGAGGGCTTCCTCTCTGACAGAATTAGCTTTCTACGGTAGAGGGTTCATGGACTTGCCTCTAAGGCTTGCATTGAATTTTAAAACTCTTGTAGCCTTTCAGGAATTTCAACTCTAAATGTTAATGTATTATTTTAAATTCTTCTGGCAGCTTAATCCGGCTATTTCTCTCACATCATGTATGCATGGTGCCTTTTATAACTATAAGACTGACATTTCAACTTAAGACGTTTAGTGCAGTTAAAGCGAAACCAGTTCCTATCATCAGATGATATTCTCGTGTCGCTGATAGGCTATTTCAATAAATAGCAGATGTTTTTATGTTCATTTACCGAGCGGGATGGCTCAGGTGGTTTCTTCTGTGTCCCACATTCGGGAGGTTCGGGTTCGAATCTCGTGGTCAATCTACCTGAACCATAGATTTCCTGGTCGCCAGGCGATTGCTGGGTATGTTAATTATATCCTCCAAATTTCCTGTCCCTCCATTATCATCTCATATCATCTCTCATATGGTGGTCTATTTCAGGGTAGAAGTGTCGGTAAGAGTTTCAACGCTGCATGGCAGGATGATAAGCTTTGTCCTTCAGTAGGACGCTTTCCGGTAGTGGGCCTTTCCCGGATGCCGGTTGTGTTGTCCTGCGGGGAACTTTCCAACTGCTAAATACAGTGCGATCCATATAAACCTGAACCATAAGTTTTGAACCAATAATAGGTCACACGTGCAAATTTGGGAGAATATAATATGCAGTTGGAAGATTACATTACACTATTTACATCTCAGCAACAGAAAAGCATTAAAAATACAAATATTTGGTGGTCGGAATTGAAAAGAATGGTATCCAAGATAGGTATGGGAGATCTATGGAGAGCAGAGGAGACAAATTATAGCGGTTTTTTTGGAAGGAAGTGAGAACTAGACTACAAGACATAGATAGGCAAGATATATGGGAAGATATAGAAGAAAAGAAATCTTTGAAATTATAAGAAATTAAAGACAGAATGGGGTAGGGAAAAATATATAGATCAATGTGGCAAAACTGGAAGAGAAGGCATAGCATGGATGAGAGTAAGAATAATATACTTAAAAGGATTGACACTGTTCATTACCTGATATAATGTAAGGAGCTAACAAATTACAGTAGAAAAATATGGGATAAGAAATGAGACAGTGTAAGTAAAGAGGTAGTGGCGTTACGCATGCTAACAGGTATGGGAGAAAAGAAAAATAGATGTATAGGAGATTTCTTGTATAGGATAAGAGAAAAGTGGATTAGAATAAAAGAAGTAAAGGACAAGAAGAAATGATATGAAGCTGCTCAGGAAAACCAAAGGCTTATAGCCAGGGGAACTGAGTCAAGCAATTTTATGTATTTGTACAGAATGTATAATACAGCATGTTAAATTTTATTGTACTGAAATTGTAATGATACTGTACAAATAAATATCAAAATATCAAAAATACATCTCAGAGAAAATGTTGGAAGTGTCCTCCACCAGCATCTATACACGTTGGCACTCGTCTCACCATATTCTCTGAAGTTTTACGGAGATGATATCGAATTGAGAGAAGGTTATTTCCAGCAGGATGGAGCAACGTGCCATACATCTAATGACACCATGGAACTTGTAACCAGTTTCTTTGATACTAGAACAATCTCAAAAGGTCTGTGGGCCCCCAGATCCCCTGACCTAACCTCACCGAATTTTTTCTTGTGGAGGTATCTAAAAATAGAGTGTACAAGAATAGGCCACGAACAATTGATGTTCTCAAGGAATCCATTCGAACCGAAATAAGTAATATTTGCGAGGATACTCTCAGTAAAACTTCAGAGAATATGGTGAGACGAGTACAAACATGTATATATACTGGTGGAGGACACTTCCAACATTTTCTCTGAGATGTAAATAGTGTAATGTAATCTCCCAATTGTGTATTATATTCTCCCAAAGCTGTACGTATGTTCTATTATTGGTTCAAAAGTTATGGCCTATTGTAATGGTTCAGGTTTATATTAACCGCACTATAGTAGGGACCCTGCTCTCTGTTCTGTACTCCTTGGGTCAGCCGCCCTCTGTCTCCTCTCGCCTCATCCTTCCTGCAATAACCCACATATTTCGGTGTCGAATACCCTCCGTTGTAATGTTAATCCTGTGCTTACACATATAGAGCATGTTGGCTCGGACGGTAGTCTCTCCGTTGTCGAGAGGTTCGCGAGGTCTCGCGTTTGAACCTGGCAGAGAGCGATGGATTTTTTCGAGTGTAAAAATCCTTAGCTGCAGCGCTATGGCTGAGTGGTTAGACCGCTTGGCTCTCATCTAGGCGGCCGGAGTTCGATCCGAGGCGACCGCAAAGTGGGATTTGTGGTAGACAATATGGCGCTGGGGGGTGGGTTTCCTCCGGTTCCTTCGGTTTCCCCCACCATCATTTCACCAATTACTCCATCATTCATTCATCCATTTAAACCTAGCTACTGTTTTCTATGTTACTGGTAGAGTAATACACATAACTGTATATGTTTATATACCGATGCACTTTTATTCGAAGCATTTTTTCATTTGGCGACGAATGAATATATGGTTTTGCAAAAACTTAGATAGATGGCTAAAAAGTATTGTTTTTTACAACATTTCGTTAATTTACGGAAAAAGCTTCTACACTTATCATAAATTATGTTATTATAAAACCTGTAGAATGTTTATCAGGGAATAAAACTGTAAATAATATAACTTTAACAAACTTTTGGTTAAAAAGTTGTATGCGATTGTGTAAAACTCTACATTTTTAAACTTTAAGGAGGGAGGGGTAGATTACATGTAATGATGAAATCTTAGAACAGGTAGACAGTTATGAATACCTGGGTACAATTATAAATAAGGATGGAAAAATAGAGCAAGACATTTTAAACAGAATAAGAAAGGCCAATTCGGTCCACTATTGTGGGGGGAAAAGGAAATAACAAAAGATACAACAATTATAGTATTTAAAACAATAATACTACCAATTCTATTATATGGAGCAGAGAGCTGGACTCTCCTACAAAAACAAGAAAGCAAAATAACAGCTATGGAAATGAGATATTTAAGACGAGCTGTGGGGAAGACAAGAAGAGATATGATTAGAAATGTAACAAAAAGGGAAGAGTTGGGTACACACTCCGTTAAAGAAATATTGGAAAAAAGACAACTTAAATGGTATGGACATGTACTCCGCGTGTCAGAAGGAAGAAAACCCAAACAATATTTAGAAGCAAGACCAGAAGGTAAAAGAATTAGGGGAAGGCCACGCATGTTGTATCAGGAATACATTGAGAAGTTGGGGAAGGATAGAGGGAAAACCATGACAGAAATGAAGAGAATGATAATGGACCGAGAAAAGTGGAGGAAATGGGTAGAAGAGGCTGGTACTCCACGCTTAACAGCACAAAGGAGTTAGAGAAAGAAGAAGAAGAAGAAGAAGAAGAAGAAGAAGAAGAAGAAGAAGAAGAAGAAGAAGAAGAAGAAGAAGAAGAAGAAGGGGGGTAGGGGGAAAGCTCCATTGCAATTTTCGGGGACTTTTCAGAAAACATTCCTCTCATCAAAGTCTATCACCTTTGAAAAAATCAGCTTTACCAAAAAGAGTTCCGACACAAAACTTTAATTGACTGAGCTACCAGGTGTTGGGCCGACCCTCAACCCTGATCTCGTCTATCAGGTTTCGGCTCCCTCGCTCTGAGGGAACCCAAACGACTCCTAACACCAGCACTGGTGAGGAAGAGAGACACAGAAAGATCCTTAGCGTGGCTTCCTGCGGAAGGTAAGTAAAGCCGGTTGTCTCGTGTGCTAGATTTACGGCACGTAAAAGAACCCCAACCTTTATAGACAGACCTCTGAGCAAAATTAAGTGACATTCACGCCCAATATAAAATGGGACAACGAAAACTACAGCAGTTAAACAATGTCTATAAAAAACTAAATTTTAACTTCTGTGCTTTCGGGAGGTAATGGGTTAGGCTCCCGTAGCTGGACTTCCTGACTCATATTTGTTTTGGAGGGGTTCCCCAATTCATTGACTAAATAATGAAAAGGACACTATCTCCCCCAAATTTCCTGTTCCTCCATTATACCTCAGTTCTCATTTCACATCACCTTTAACGCCTGTCGAAATGGAAATATAAATACCTAAAGATTTTCCACACAACCTGTAGTGTCCTTTTAGTCGATAAAACGCAGCATTTTGTGAATTTTACAAATATCCAAAACGCGGTGTCCCGTGACAGTGTTACAGGTGTTCCTTTACCTTTGGTTCTTAGGTAGTTGAGTATATATAGCATACACTTTTTTTTACAACTATGTTAAAGTAACTTATTTTATGGATTTCCCGGATGCAATCATTAAGGCTAGCTCTAGCCTATAATTGCTGCAATTCTAGAGAACTAACTATTTAAGTTCTGCCTCTACACCCGTCCTTCTTTTAATCATTGTTGAAGCACAACACATGAAAAATACATATGAGGGTGGCCTGAAAAGTTTCCGACCTAATAAAGATACAAGACATTTTTTCAGAACTCTTTTTTTTTTCAACACAGTGTCCTTGTAACTCTACACACTTCTCCCAGCGATGCTCCCATCTCTGTAACCCGTCCAAATACTACTCGGCGTTTTTCAACATAGTCTCCTTGTAACTCTACACACTTCCCCCAGCGATACTCCCATCTCTGTAACCCGTCCAAATAGTACTCGACGTTTTTCAACATAGTCTCCTTGTAACTCTACACACTTCTCCCAGCGATGCTCCCATCTCTGTAACCCGTCCAAACAGTACTCGACGTTTTTCAACATAGTCTCCTTGTAACTCTACACACTTCTCCCCGCGATACTCCCATCTCTGTAACCCGTCCAAATAGTACTCGGCGTTTTTCAACATAGTCTCCTTGTAACTCTACACACTTCTCCCAGCGATGCTACCATCTCTGTAACCTGTCCAAATAGTACTCGGCGTTTTTCAACATAGTCTCCTTGTAACTCTACACACTTCTCCCAGCAATGCCTCCATCTCTGTAACCTGTCCAAATAGTACTCGGCGTTTTTCAACATAGTCTCCTTGTAACTCTACACACTTCTCCCAGCGATGCTCCCATCTCTGTAACCTGTCCAAATAGTACTCGGCGTTTTTCAACATAGTCTCCTTGTAGCTTTACACACTTCTCCCAGCGATGCTCCCATCTCTGTAACCCGTCCAAATAGTACTCGGCGTTTTTCAACATAGTCTCCTTGTAGCTCTACACACTTCTCCCAGCGATGCTCCCATCTCTGTAACCCGTCCAAATAGTACTCGGCGTTTTTCAACATAGTCTCCTTGTAACTCTACACACTTCTCCCAACAATGCCCCCATCTCTGTAACCTGTCCAAATAGTACTCGGCGTTTTTCAACATAGTCTCCTTGTAGCTCTACACACTTCTCCCAGCGATGCTCCCATCTCTGTAACCTGTCCAAATAGTACTCGGCGTTTTTCAACATAGTCTCCTTGTAACTCTACACACTTCTCCCAGCCATGCTCCCATCTCTGTAACCTGTCCAAATAGTACTCGGCGTTTTTCAACATAGTCTCCTTGTAGCTCTACACACTTCTACCAGCGATGCTCCCATCTCTGTAACCTGTCCAAATAGTACTCGACGTTTTTCAACATAGTCTCCTTGTAGCTCTACACACTTCTCCCAGCGATGCTCCCATCTCTGTAACCCGTCCAAATAGTACTCGGCGTTTTTCAACATAGTCTCCTTGTAGGTTTACACACTTCTCCCAGCAATGCCCCCATCTCTGTAACCTGTCCAAATAGTACTCGGCGTTTTTCAGCATAGTCTCCTTGTAACTCTACACACTTCTCCCAGCCATGCTCCCATCTCTGTAACCTGTCCAAATAGTACTCGGCGTTTTTCAACATAGTCTCCTTGTAGCTCTACACACTTCTACCAGCGATGCTCCCATCTCTGTAACCTGTCCAAATAGTACTCGACGTTTTTCAACATAGTCTCCTTGTAGCTCTACACACTTCTCCCAGCGATGCTCCCATCTCTGTAACCCGTCCAAATAGTACTCGGCGTTTTTCAACATAGTCTCCTTGTAGGTTTACACACTTCTCCCAGCAATGCCCCCATCTCTGTAACCTGTCCAAATAGTACTCTGCGTTTTTCAACATAGTCTCCTTGTAACTCTACACACTTCTCCCAGCGATGCTCCCATCTCTGTAACCTGTCCAAATAGTACTCGGCGTTTTTCAACATAGTCTCCTTGTAGCTCTACACACTTCTCCCAGCGATGCTCCCATCTCTGTAACCCGTCCAAATAGTACTCGGCGTTTTTCAACATAGTCTCCTTGTAGCTTTACACACTTCTCCCAGCAATGCCCCCATCTCTGTAACCTGTCCAAATAGTACTCGGCGTTTTTCAACATAGTCTCCTTGTAACTCTACAAACTTCTCCCAGCGATGCTCCCATCTCTGTAACCTGTCCAAATAGTACTCGGCGTTTTTCAACATAGTCTCCTTGTAGCTTTACACACTTCTCCCAGCGATGCTCCCATCTCTGCAACCCGTCCAAATAGTACTCGGCGTTTTTCAACATAGTCTCCTTGTAACTCTACACACTTCTCTCAGCGATGCTCCCATCTCTGTAACCTGTCCAAATAGTACTCGGCGTTTTACAACATAGTCTCCTTGTAACTCTACACACTTCTCCCAACAATGCCCCCATCTCTGTAACCCGTCCAAATAGTACTCGGCGTTTTTCAACATAGTCTCCTTGTAACTCTACACCTTCTCCAAGCGATGCTCCCATCTCTGTAACCCATCCAAATAGTACTCGGCGTTTTTCAACATAGTCTCCTTGTAACTCTACACACTTCTCCCAGCGTTGCTCCCATCTCTGTAACCCGTCCAAATAGTACTCGGCGTTTTTCAACATAGTCTCCTTGTAACTCTACACACTTCTCCCAGCGATGTTCCCATCTCTGTAACCCGTCCAAACAGTACTCGGCGTTTTTCAACATAGTCTCCTTGTAACTCTACAGACTTCTCCCAGCGATGTTCCCATCTCTGTAACCCGTCCAAATAGTACTCGGCGTTTCTCTCTGAAAAATAATTGTTCACGAAGGTGACTGCCTCTTCATTTGACGAAAATCTCTGTCCTCCCAGTGCAATTTTCAGATGAGGGAACAAAAAGAAGTCGCTTGGAGCTAGATATGGTGAACAAGGCGGATGGTCAAGCAGTTCAACCCGTAATTCGTGGATTTTCGCCATTGCAACCGCTGAGATGTGAGACGGTGCGTTGTCTTTGTGAAACATGATTTTCTTTTTCTGCAAGTGTGGCCGTTTCTCCCTCATTATTTCCTCTTGTCATACCTCTAACATACACTGAAGAATTTCGTTTTGTTTAGTTTTTGAAGTGCCCTTAAAAACAGTTGCTTTTTCCAGATGGCCCTTCAGGACACTATCGAGATCAGCGCTGAAATCTATTACACCTCGAAAGATACCAGGGTGTTGTGATGTATCAGATTCAGCATGACCTCTAAAAGCCAGCTCAAATGAGCCGCAACACCGTAGGTATACAGTTTATTATGATATTTAGGACATATCTATTCTGCATAACTTTATCGTTATGCAGCTGTATGTTCCTTCTGTATGCACTGTCCATTTGTGCAGCAATATTAATATTGCCATTCATTGCTAAACTTAATGCATTCTTTATATGCGACGAAGAGGACTCATGCTTTTTAACACGGTCGTGCATGTGTATGTCTTTAATTCCTTGCTTCACCCAGGAAGAGTTATTAACTGCACATCCATATAACTAGTCGTGCTTCTTGTACATGTCAGGGTTGAACTTCCTATTGAATGTTCTAGCTTTTGTCCAGGCACGTATTCAGAAGTAAATTTCCGGGGGGGGGGGGGGGGGTCCAAAAATCTACGTTGAATTATTTGCTTTTAATAATTAATCAGGGATGTATTTTTATCATGTTAATAAAACTAAAAACAGATGTAATATATTACATTCACATTACTTTCTCCACCCAATCTTCTATAAATTGTTTTCAGATAAGCTTGTTTTTGTCTTGTTTCTTTGGATAAAGTCTATAGAAAGACCTTTAATTGCACATTTTTGTTCTTATACTTGGGATAAAGTGATGTAAGCAGCAATCAGATATTTAAAAACGAACCACTAATTGATGCATTTGAAGTATTAGTTCTCCTTGAATGAAAAAGCAAATAGGATCTTAGAAGTTAAAAATTACATACCTTTAAGTAAGTATCTGAGAATTTTAATCACTAACAAATAATATATCGGAATTAGTTAACTTTGCAATACATTATTATAGTTGACATTATTTGTGTATTTTAACGAGTTACTGGTGCAGTGACTTTTCGTTTATCTGTTAGGTTTAGAATAGTTCTACAGATTTCACTTCCAGTAAAGCAAACTTCAGGGTTTATCCTCAGAAAATTCACAATAGGCATTCTATTTGTTATGCAGCTATCTTACATATGTAGTGTTTAAATTCAAATCATTGTAGCCATTTTCGGGCGATTTTATTGAAAGTCTTCGTTTCGCATCCTTGAAAGATAACGAAATTAAATCCTACATTTTATATTCCTCCAATATTTGGGTTCTGGAGCGCGTGCGCAGACATTTATTTTTAATTTTTTTCCCCTCCTGTTCTGGTGTCCTCAAAACTTGCATTCCTGATGACATCTCAATATCAACTTTTTAAATGGAATGTAACACGTTTTTGCTTACTAAGCACGTGGTACAGGCAATAAACATTGATGCCGTACACTGACATGAGTCTCTCTGGTTCTCACAATTTCGCAACTCATATAAAGCACGATTGCTCCATTGCGTATCGTCATCAGGCAAACTGTTTGGTTATAAATGATTTCAACTGGAGCCCGCCTCCATAGTTTGGTGGTGGCGTGTCTGACTCCCAGTGAAGAGATCTTGGCCAACCTTGCCGCGTAAGGGGAAGGAGGTTTACCTCCACCCACTGTCTGCGAATATAAGACGCAACGTTCCATTATGTAGAGAGGAGCGAGAAAAAGGGAAATGCTCGCATGAGGAGGTGGGGTGAAGTGAAAAAATCCACCTTTGCTCATATGAGCGCAAGTTGGGCACCGCAGAAGCGATTTCCAATAGAGATCAAGATAGTTTTCCCAATAGGACTTTTTACAGGGCATTCCCTTATCTTAATAAGACGAATGTCGGGTAAATCTTATGTTCTAGTCGCTCTAGACTGATGTGATGGAATTACCCATTTCATTTACTGCCCAATATGATTATCCAGTTAAAGGACGTTAAAGTATTAAAAATAAATAAATAAAATACTATGTTTCTTATGAAATTATGCAACGAGCAATTTTGAGACTGTCAAATGTGCATAACAATTGTTATATAGGATGAGATGTTTCGAAAATAGCTGATACGAGGGAAGTAGAAATTGCGGGAGTTGCGTATTTTATGAGCTCCACGTTCTCTTTTAACCTGATGTTTTTATCTATGATAACCTGGTTTCTTAGTTAAATAATCATGGAAATTAAAGAGGTGTTTATCGCCTTTTCCCCAAAAATTCAAAATTTTCGTGTATCAAACATGCAGCATTTTAATCGGAATCAATAGACATGATTCAGAGAACAAAAAATTGACGAAAGTTCTTCCGTCCAAAAGAAGATGTTCACTCACTTTAGTAAATGACCCTTGTTTCAGTTTAAATAACTCAGTTCTGAAGATAGTCCTGAGGACAAGCAAGAGGTGCACAGTCGGGAACAAAAGAAAGAGTCACAGTTTCATATTTATTTGATCATTTAGTCATTTGTTGCTAATATTTTTCTCAGAAATGTTTATTTCTTGTGAAACTATTTATTATTATTTTTTATAAAATTACTTATTAAGATTTTAGTTAATTGATGGAAACTAATCATTTCTTCACACTAGCCGTACATAGGCTAAGGTTTATCATAGATAGAGTCAACATGAAAAATTCAATGCCACGGCCGGGATTTGAACCACGGATCTCCTGATTTCGGTCCAGTCGCTCTAACCCATTGAGCTACCATGGCCAACTTGCTGTCATGACATTCAATTCTTCATTTGACTCTCGCATTCCAGATACACCGTTTGTGGCGACTTACAATTGTAAGTACTCGTACTTGCATTGTAAGTACTACTGTGATGAAGCCTCGCTTCATCAGGCTTCATCACAGTAATACTTACAATGCAAGTACTTACAATGGTAAGTCGCCACAAACGGTGTATCTCGGATGCAAGAGCCTCTAGTGTTTTACCGGGGAAATATACGAGTCAAATGAAGTAACAGCTAGTGGACGAAAACCAGGAAATCCGTGGTTCAAATCCCGGCCGTGGCATTGAATTTTTCATGTTGACTCTATCTACTTATTAAGAGTTTTCATTGCACTAGGCGGCCTTGTTTTGTACAGTGAATAGAGACGTTAAGAAGAGAAACTTAAATAAACTTTTTCAATTCATTTTAAACTTTGTTTTGTTTCAACTATTTATTTATTAAAGGTTCGGAATGACAATTCATTTGGGGGGGTCCGGACCCCCTGGACCCCCCCCCTTAAATACGTCCCTGCTTTTGTCTTAATCGTTTGAGTTGTAGAAATGTTTGGCGTCGGCCTGCCCATTCGTTTCACTTTAGATTTTTCTTCAGCACTCCGTTGCGAAAAGGGCTTTTCCAGTAAAGATTGCACGGTATTCATTCTATCAGAATTTTAAAAACGTACAAAAACAACACCTCAGAATACGCACTATAAATAAAATGTTAGAATACTCAGTTTAACCTTAAACAAATCATTCTCAATGTTCTGCGAGCACGACACCACACCACAGAAAAGCAGACCCACAGATACATATTAAGCGAAGCCTGAAGGTGACTCTATAGCCGTTGCTAAGAGTAGGAGGAGCTAGGTTTATAAACCTCCATTTAAGCAATGCATAAGAAGCCACTGCCATCTCTTCACCTTCCCGCAACCCCCTCAGAGAACCAACATTTCGGCGAAATCTTAGGTTAACACTTCGCTGCAAACCTGGTGGCTCCTACAGCTAATCACTGTTTATTTCGACTTCTGCGGTCATGGGCAGCTACAAACGATAAGCGTAATTGAAACATGTTTGTATATAAAACAATGCAAACAAGTACAGATTTAATATGCAAAATGCACCTGTTGTATATTCAGAATCAGTGGGTGTAGCGCAAACCTGCAACCTTATGGAGGAACCGCCCCTACCCAATGGTACTTTCTACGTCCAATTTTGCATTCACAGATTAGATTTCTCGTTACAAGGAACCTTCGCCACGGACCCGACGAATTCCTCATGCTTCGACCTACATGAAGCTTATTTCCTATCTCCGATCCCTGTGAAGAGCAGCATCACACTCCCGATATAACATACGCAATCTTAGTAAAGTTTCATCATAGGAAAAGCATGCATTTTTCCTCATCGTAACACAATGATGCGAGTTTGACAATATTAATTAATCTAGCCATGCAGTGAAATACGACTTATACTTACGAAGTTTATTTACTGAATGGCGGGGACGGAACAGGATTTCATTTTCACAATAAACGATAAAGGTAGCTTACTTCTAAGAATGGGACAAGTGCAGTTTTAAGCCGTCAGCAATACTTATATCTGGAGCATTATTGCCGAAGTTGGCAGTGACTGGCTCAGAAACAATGGAGGTTACCTGCACTGCTATGAGTATTCATGGCAACTTCGGGAGGTTCCGTCAGCTCTCGTATCACGGCCCGATGTTGGAAGAACTTTCTGAGGGACGTAATCGAAAGAATGTGATGTACGTCTTGTGCACAGATTAGTCTTGTGCTTGTAAAGTCGTATCATATCAGTGTATCCTACAGTATGTTAGGCAAGCTTAAAGTACGAACCTAAGCTAGGCGGTAGATTATGTCAAAACTACATATCTTGTGCACGTTTGTGAAAAACTCTTATATATATATATATATATATACTGGCAACTTTCTCACTGATATGGAAACTGTACTGTGTAGGAAGCTTGCAAAATCATCCATGATCATAGGCGATGTTAATATTAAATACCTCACTCAGAGTAAAAGTCTTGAAAACTATAATACACCAATTAGAAGTTTCAATTTTGTACAAGGTAATAAAATATACCCAACAAGAATAGGCAATTGCTCAGCTACACTAATTGACCATGTACTTATCAATAACAATGATACCCCAATATCTATATCTAACATAATGCATGATATCAGTGACCATAACATACTTATAATCGACATAAAAGAACATCTTTGCAAGGCCCTTCATGATAAGTATGTCAATACCAGAAGTCAATTCAAGAATTTAACACTATAAATCATAATAGACTTTCCTTATTTATCCAAAATACTGGATTTAACTGTGTCACAAATGACCCTAATGAATATTATAACTCATAATTGCAGTTCATAAAGGAAGGGGTTTCAGTCTGCTCCTACAGGTGCAGAAAGGTTGTGTCAAATAAACTGACACATAAACCATGGGTTAATAGTAACTTTTTAGCTCTAGTTAAAAAGAAAAACTTACTGTATAGCAAAACAAAATGCAAATTTCCCTCTCCGATAGCAATTGAACTGTACAAAAAGTGTGCAAATGAAGTAACTCAAATGAAAAGGGAACTTCAAGAAGCATATTACTCAAATAAACTGAATAACTCCTATGATCCAAAAAAGGTATGGATGACAATAAATGGAATCTTAAGAAATAAAACCCCAGTACATTGCAATCAAATAGAAACAATAATGGTAGGTAATCAAAAAATAGTAAATCAATTAGAAATATGTGAATGTTTTAACCAACACTTTGTAAATATAGCTGATCAGTTAGTGAAGATATGTATAACTACACAATATACTCCACCACCTTATAGTTCAGTACCAAATAGTCTTTTTCTATATCCAACAGATAATAATGAGGTTCTAAAAATGATAGCAACAATAAAAAACAAAGGTAATAAAACAGATAATATTTTATCAAATAAATTGTTAACAGAGTGCAAGTACAGTTTGGTTTCACACATTGTAACCTTTATTAATTTATCACTTAGTTCAGTACCTGATGGTTGTAAAATGACAAGAGTTGTCCCAATTTATAAGACAGGTGATAGAGTAATTATGGATAACTACAGACCAATAAGTATTATTCCTGTATTTGCCAACATTCTGGAAAAAGTAGTAAAAGTTAGGTTATTACAGCATCTAGAAAAACACAACTTTTTTCACAATTATCAGTATGGATTTATTAACAAATCTAGTACTCTTGCTGCCACGGTAGATATTATCGTACCTATTCAAAGAGCTCTGGATAGAAATCGTTTAGCTGCTGGTTTATTTATTGACCTAAAAAAGGCTTTTGACACTGTAGATCATACTTTATTACTAAATAAACTTGAGTATGCTGGTGTAAGAGGACTTTCTCTCAACTGGTTTCAGAATTATCTCAGTAATAGGAAACAATTTGTAAATATGAACAACATTTCCAGTTCTCTATCAGTAATTCATCATGGTGTTCCACAAGGTTCTGTATTAGGTCCTATATTATTCCTAATTTTTATAAATGACATAGGATGTTTAAGACTAAAAGGTAAATTGACTATGTTTGCTGATAATATATGTTTGTTATATATGGATAACTCTGAGCACCAGCTGATATATGACATACAGCAAGACCTAAATGCATTGAATAGCTGGTTTAAGGGCAATAAGTTAACATTAAATGTCTGTGAAACAAAATATATGTTATTTCATAAAAGATCATACGTACCAGTAGTAAATAAGATACATGTTGATAACGCAGTGATTGAAAGAGTAACAAAAATCACATATCTAGGTTTGATTCTAGACAGTACGCTCACATGGAAGGACCATGTCATGCATGTAAAAAATAAGATTCTTCCTGTGTTAGCTGTAATTCACAGGCTGAAATTCAAAGGATTCAGTGTAAATCATTTACGAAGTATCTACCATGCTTTAATTCAATCTCATTTGGATTACTTAAACATCTTATGGGGTAACTCTGTTAAATATTTAATTCATGACCTCGAAGTACTTCAAAATCGTGCCTTGAAAATAATCTACAATCTACCCTTTAGATCAAACACAAAAACACTCTACCATGTAACTAATATTTTACCATTACAACTAAACATAGAGTTGTCCTTGATAATATAAATAATACAAGAAATAAAGGAAACTTAACAAAACCAACAGTGAACACTTCTACTTATGGTCTGAACAGCTTAACCTCACACGTTATCAACTTATATAATGCGCTGCCACTGGAACTGAAAGGCTGCAGGAACATAAAAGGTTTTAAAAGGAAAGTTGCTGAAAATTTACTGAAGGCATATATTAATAGCTGATAAAGTGTTACACATTTATAGCTGGTTTGAAAGCTGAACTGTTTAAAAATTAATATGGATTAATGTCCCATAGAATATGTAGCTTCTATTTTTCTGTTAAGTTCTTTGTTACTATTATTTCTTGAGTTATAGGGAATGTCTGTATCTTTGTATGTTTCATATATGTTATTCTTGTACGGTAATTCATTCCTACTATGAAAATGTAATATAAGTATTGTTAAGGGCTGTTTGCCATCATTTTATATATTTTTGTACTGTTCCCTAGCATGAGCTATGGCTCTGGGAACCTTTTCAGATAACAATAAATAAATATCAGAGCTAAAAATTGCAAACTATGTTATTTATATTTACCTATTTACAAATATACTTATAATGGTAATTAAAATATTTACATTTAGTATTTCAAAATTGATTAATTTTGGAGTAAAATTAATAGTAGTCAGTTGTTTGAAATGAATAAAGTCATTCCCTGTATTGAAGGCGTAAGCAATATATCTTAGTAATGCTAACTGGAATGTATTTTTATTAGTTTTCAGTTCCTTTTTATATGAAGGAAGTGAATTAAATAATACTATGCAACTGTCGTACGCTCCATTTTGAAAAGTCTGTTCTAGTTTTGTAGTCCTGCCCGTACCTGGTTAAGTATTAACCTAGTCTCGTTTTGATATTATAACTTGGTTGCAGAAGGTGAAAATGAAAGCTTGAAATATAAATGCGTCATAATCATTACGCAATACAATATTTTATCCTATTAAATAATTAAAGAATAGAATAGCACCTCCGTTTCCAATATTCGTTTTTCCATTCAATACGCATTCGTGCGCCTTTCTAGCCATTCATTACGGCCAACATCAGATTTTCGAAAGTCCTCCATCTCTTCCAAAGTGAAGCGTATTTCCCGCCGACGCATAGACATTTTACATTAGCATTTCATTTTAATGCTTTTGTGAGACGTTTGAACTAAATGTAAAAAACAAGAAAGACATATTTTTATTCTACAGCTGACATTACAATAGATTTTATTGCAAGTCGATATAATTAAAATACAGCTTCTAAATATAGTTTGGAGATGTTTAGAGTTAATCTGTGGTCACACCACAGAACATGTCACACTAGAAGAAAGGTTATGGAGGTGAATATGGAAATAGGATATGAGTATTACTCTGTCGTTATTGGACAGTTGCACAATGTAACAGTCTTTGTTTTTCTTTTGTTTTTGAGTAATCTCAAACAATGTGAACCGAAAGGTACGTCTAGCAGTCAAATGTTTATTTTAAGAAAAAATAACATAGCATTAAGGTTAGTTTCTAGGCACGGTTTTTCAGTAGTATTTTACGATTTTAGCACAGCAAGTATGTAAATGCCACCAAATCTGTTCTTGACGTTTTAGAACACCTTTTGCTGTCTCTATATTGGAAAACCCTAGGACATAATAAAGTCGTTTCACAATGGGTGATGGCACATCATTGTTTTCCCGTGTTATTAAAAATCTAATCATAGCTGCAGGTACGATGCCATAACAAATCTGCTGTGTGTACTCGTATAACTACTTACTCTTGTGCCTACATACCATTCTCAAAAACCGTATACTTCTTGTTAATCGAGTTAAACGCTTGTAGCAATTATTTACATATTTCCTGTGTAATAAGGGGAATACAGTAAGCGCAAGCTGTACTCAGATCTGTAAAGAGCTGCTCGCAATATGACGACTTCGAAGTACTATTTCATTTGCATATTACTACTTTCCATTTGAGAAGGTACCTAATAAGTATCGAAAATTCAAATATGTTCCATCCCCCTATATAACAAAAATACAAGAAGAATACATGAGAAAGGTTAACGTTGGCTAGTTCAGATTAGATTTATAATAATCCAGAGTAATGACAGTGGGTTAAAGATAGGTTGTTTTCTCTTAACTTTGTGAACCCACCCACACTCCTTTTAAAGCAGCATTACTTAATGCCATTTTAAGGTGGAAAGAAGTAAATAGTGAGCCAAAGGAAGTAGCAGATGGCAAGGTAGTTTAGCAAGAGATGCTTATATAAGAAATCTAAATCTAACCTCCCATCGGGTGCTAATTATTTTTCAGGTTTTACACTCTAAAACAACATTTCATTCATTCATAACCTCCTGTGGATCAATAACACTAGTCGACAAAAATGAACTTTTTTTCTTTCACAAGAATTAAAATGACATTTTCTACTAGTATTTTTTGTGCTGAATTCAAATATAATTGTAGTTTTTCCTCACCAGGAAGGAGTTTTGTGTGACATTTATTTGAATTTTTATAATATTCTAAAAAAATCTGTAACTAGCTAACTCAAAATTATAACTACTCATTCTGACTTACCTACAAAGTGGTAGATAGTGCTATTCAGGCATATTTTGCATCTGGAACGTCTCTCTTCTTGGTCCAACAGTAGTCAGCCAGCATATTGGAACTCCACTTGCTTTGGTACCTCTTTTCCATAGTAGAAATTTGCTAATGAAAACGCTCACAGTGCTCATTGCTGACAGCAACAAGATTTTCGGGGAAAAAGTCTAAGTGAGAGTCCAAGAAGTGAATTTTTAAAGACATGTTGCATCCCATAGCTTTGTAAAAATGCAGAAGATCAGTTACTATGTCATGATAGTTTTCTGCTTTATGGTTTACAAGAAAATTGAAACATAACTTTTGAAAGACTGCCAGGTTGCTTTCTCCAGTGGATTTAAGAGTCCTTCGAAATGCTCATCACCCATTAATGACCGGATTTGTGGTCCTATAAAATGTTCTTCTTTTAAGTTTAGCATCCCTGACTTTGGGGAATTTTGATTTCAGATACAAGAATCCATCAGATTGCTTATCCACAGCTTTGACAAAATATTTCATTACACCTAACTTAATATGCAATGGAGGTAATATTTTTTCAGGATTCACTAAGGGGACATATGATACATTTTTCTGGCCGGGATAAGATATGTTTAGGCCATGATTTTTTAACATAGTGAGACTTCCCATCTCTGCCGTCTCAAAGGCACAACAGCACAATTTGTTAAACCCAAGTTTCAAACTAAGCAATAAACCTTTAAATCACCACAGATATTCCATTCATGTTTTCCATATTATATTTTCTCTAAAATTAGTTTCATATTTTCAAATGTCTCTTTCATATCAGCGGCATGCGCTACAGGTATTCATGGAAGTTCATTGCCAATATGTAGCAGTGCAGCCTTCAAACTAACTTTTGAATCTATGAATAGTTGCCACTCATCTGGCTTGTTTTGAAGCCCACGAGTTTCCATAACTTAACAAATATCGCTACAAAACGCAATACCATTTTCTTCAGAGAAGCAGTCCTTGAAATCACTATGGTGGTCACGATAACTACATATTCTTACTTTTTTTGGAGTAGATTCCACCCTTTGAGTCTGGAAGTTAAACCTCCAGCTTGCTGTTTAGACAGATTTATATCCCGAATCAGGTCATTAAGGTGTTTCTGAGAGGGAAAGTATGGTTCTGATGAACAAGTATTGGCTTCATATGTAGGGTCATTTTTATTTTCATCAAAAGCATTTTCAGTTTCAGTTAGGTTAGAATTGCTTCAAATAATATCAGCTATCACCTAGGTCATATCAGCATATACTGGTACACGAAACTGTTCATTGTGTAAGACAGGTCTTATTGCAGATTGCAAATTTGGATACTTAACTGTATGTTTTTTTTAGATGTGATTCCTTTTATATTTGTCAAATAGAAATAACAATCACTTAAGTGATCCTTCAGTTCCCTCCAAATCATAGGAATTGCAAATGGCATACGATGTGTACCATTTTTGCACCCAGTCAGCAATCTAACACACAAAACACAGCATGTATTTGGTGCCTAGGTCTTATCAAAACCATGAGCCTGACAGCCAAAGTGAAGTTGATTACACTTCTTTACAAGTGGAGTCAAATTTCGCCTCAGCTCACCACAAATATATCAGAAACTTTCTACATCATTTACACACTTTCTTGGCATGATGAAAAAACAAAGCACTAAAATACAATGCCAGATGAATGGGTCTGTACATGTCCAAACAAGAATGAACCTGCACAGCCTTGATTTATGGTTCTTCAGCATAATATCACAAATCATTTTCACAGCTTGGATAAAATTGCAACATATGAGATAAAGGTTCCTATAACAGGTCAAAGAAAATGCTAAAATCCAATTAAAAAAAACTGAGCCCGATGGAAAAATTCTGACTACATTAGTACAAAAGTGAATCAAGAATATATTTACACATTGCTTCACTCACACTGTTTATTCACAGGGCATGTTTCAAGAGCTCTTGAAACATGCCCTGTGAATAAACAGTGTGAGTGAAGCAATGTGTCAATATATTCTCGATTCACTTTTGTACTAATTTGTGCTTCACTGTTCCTACGCTTCTTTCAAGTTTATACTTTGTGTTCTGACTACATATCTGAATTCAGTATGAAAAAATACACTAGATTCACTAATCAGATTTCTTGTGAAGAAAACCTTGTCGACTAGTGTAATCTAAGCTTAATATGAGTAGTCAATCCTAAGAATCATAAAGGAATGTGTGCAGTGCAAAAGTTTGCTAAGTAAATATTAGCAGTATATAAAAACAACGGTAGTAAGGTAATACAGTGAGAGATGCTTATATATAAAAATATAATTCATGCATTCACATGACTTTCTCTGATCACTTTTCCGTATATTATTCTTAAGAATGCTTGTCATACTATATACGTCATGTTGATGATGGGGTTAGAAGCAGGTTAAACTCTCTATGGGCGTTTGTGCATTTCCTTGACTTGTGAGCTTAGTTCAACCCATTTAGCAAGCAAGTTCTGGATATTTGCCTTATAATTTGAACTCCTTCACTGGGCTACTTGTCCATTTCGAAAACGAAATGTTACCTCCTTTCTAGCACTTCACACGCCAGTAAAAGATGAACTATATGTAAAAACCAGAAGCTAATAACAGTGAAGTAGCAAACATTACAATAAAATATAAATGTGCCAAACATAACTTACCTATTTAAGAAAATTGATGAACTTTCCACAGAATTCAAGAAAATTAGATTAAATATAATATAAAGAATTTGCTACATTTTTCTTAAAAAAAAAAAAAAAAAAAAAAAAAAAAAAAAAAATGAAATGTCCTATATTAAAATATCTGGCATTTATCAATTTACTTGTTGAGATTGTGAGCAGGTTTACATTGGAGGGACCAAACATAATTTAGAAGCAGAGTGAAGAAGCATTTTAGAAATATTAGATATAAACAGACTGATAAATTGGCCATGGCAGATCACTTTTGTCATTTAACCAGAAATAAATCCAGAAGTTAAATTATTATTAAAGCAATTAAATGGTCTGATAGATTTTATAGTTTGGGAGAAAATGTTTTATCTTAAAATATAGAAGTTACATAATGAATTTTAATGATGACAACAGAAATAAATAAAACCACATGATGCAAAAATGTTTTTCCTAAACTAGTCTCTTGAATTCTGTGGGAAGTTCATCACTTTTCTTAAAAAGATTAGTGAAGTTTGTGACAAATAATTATATTTTATTGTAAGAAGATGAACTGTTGTATAGAGTCAACATGAAAAATTCAATGCCATGACCGGGATTTGAACCACGGATCTCCTGGTTTCTAAGTCGCTCTAACCCATAATGGACTGAAACCAGGAGATCTGTGGTTCAAATCCCGGCCATGGCATTGAATTTTTCATGTTGACTCTATCCATCAAAATCCTTAGCCTATAAAAGGCTAGTATGGAGAAGTGATTAATTTCCATCAATTAACTAAGATGAACTGTTGTTTAATCACATTGTTCAAGAGGCACTTATTGGTTGATCTTAGAGTATCTCTATTGTTATAAGATTTTTCCTGAACAGTTTTTTTTACAGTATTTGTTTTAGAAGATTTATACTTATGTCGGTACAATACTATGTTTAAGTATTCATGAATTTAAACCATAAGTAGACATGTTTACATATGATCATTTTTAATTCCAATTTTCATCTCTTTGAAAACCTATATCAAACATCAAATTATTTGTGGATGATTTATGCTGGCTTCTCACATTACTTACATAACTCGATTACTCCTTGCAAGTAATTTTAATCCTCCGTTAGTCGCGTGGAGCCTGATAGGACCCTAGCTTTATATAAATGCTGTAGTTTCCGAATGAACACTCCTATGTAATTGCCTGACTAGGACAACTAACATTACACCCTACTCGAGTGTTTGTTGTGGCAACAAAATGTTCTCTTTATTATTGTAGCTACAAGAATGACGAATAAGCAGTTAGGTGTTGTATGGGCCTAGCAGGCCCCTTGCGCTTACTCCCGGTACATGTTGATGACATTGCTTTTACTTGTTAGTAAATTGTTTTACTTGTTAGTAAGTTGTGGAATGTTGCATTGTCAGTGGAAGGAGCTATTAGTTCTTTGTCATGAATATCAGTAAAAGATATGTTCTACAGAATCCCAAGGATTTGGAAGAAGTACATCATCTACTTTGTGATGACGATGCCTTACCGTTGGATTCCAATTTGTACGAATCAGATGATTCTGATTCTCAAGATAAAGTGGAAACAAGATCATTAGATTCAGAAACAGTAGTTTTGATCTCAAGTCTACGTGTTTCATTGGGCCAACTGTCAGAAGGTGTCGAAAAAAAGCCTGAAATAATCATGCATTACGATACTAAATCTGAGTTGATGTAATAGATAAATTTTGTACTGCATATAATGTAGCTAGAACAGCATGAAAGTGGCCAATGGTAATCTTTTACCATTAGTTGAATATTGCAGTTATTCTAGGGTTATCTTTCTTGGAAACCAAAACAAATATTCCACAAGACAGGAATATTTGAAAGTACTGCCCTTAGCTTTACTGCCTCAACAGCTACAAAGAAGAGCAATAGCATCAAAGCTACCCAATGATCTGAAAAGGCACCTAAAGAAATATAAACCTGAACAACCAACAGCAGATGAGTTATCGAATGCACGAGAATCACTGAAAAGGAAATTATGTGAACCCTGCAGTAAAGACTAAAGTAACAGCAAAACTAAATATGCATGTGGGAAATGCAATGCTCCTTTCGGTGAGAAAAAATGCCAAAATGATTTGCGATAACTGCTTAGTCAGGGGAAACAGAAGAAATAGTTGATGACTTCGAGTAACAGAACATTTCCAGTGACAAGATGTATTTTAAAATGTTATTTTCTTTCCGTATATTGTAATGCAAATTATAATGTACACTCTTCGTATTATATTTTAGCTGATGTATTTAGTATGATTATACTAATAAAAGCAATGTATATTTAACCTAAATAAAGCCAAAAACTGGGGAGAAAAAGAAAAAATGGAAAAAAAAAATTACAGGCATATATTCACATAAATATAGCGCGGGCCTCCTAGGCCCCACACAACCAACTGTTCTGCCAAGGCATACACCTAACAGAGGGTTAAAATGTATAGCAATAAGCAGTTCAGTTTTAATAAGTTACATAAGTCCATTTATTGTTCATTAAACCAAGCCGTGTTCTACCACCCAATGAGAAAAAAAATGCTCACTGTTAACAACTACCAACTGTTTCAGTGCTGCAAGATTGCAGTAGTTCGATATAACACATAATATTGAGTGGTCCGCATTTAATAGTGTCCATTACTATTCCAAATATCCCATTTGAAACACAGAATTAACGCCAGTGAATGAAATATGAAAGAAGTAATCCAAATATGTGAGCTGGAAGGTTTTATAAAATAATGCTAAAATTTGAGAAATTCAAGGAAGTACGGCAGATTTGGAAATCCTATTTTCCAAACCAGTTTTTATTCTAACTGGTGCGAGTTGGGTGTATGTAGCAGAGCTTGGCTGTCAGTTAATAAGTATTTGCTGGTTCCTATACTCTCTCACAGCACAGGCATGCACCATTCAAGTGTGGTGACTATATTTGCCTGAAAGTGCTATGACTAGTTGGACTAATATTGCAATAGGTGCTTGTAGTTTATATCTACTCCTGAGTTGTTTTTTTATTTTTTATTTACATTCTCCAATGTTTACTCATATCAAAAGAGCTCCAGAGTAAAAATGCAGATGTTTACCTTGTTTACCTCTAGGATTATTCTTGCAGTTACTAGTCTTTGTAGGAACTGGAAATGTCTGTCTGTAAGGTTTTATTAAACATGTAGTTTGAGGAATTATTGTTAAAATAAGATATTCCTGGACGATGAATGACAGTCCTATAGCACTAGGGAACAAAAATAATTGTTTTCATATATATATATATATATACCTGAAACAGAATAGGCCAATTCTTATGTAAACTGATTTGCTGATTCCAAGAATGCCCCTTAAAATGTTGTTTTTGGTATTCTTACTTTTTTTATGAAAACTTATAAAAATTCAAAATAACTGATATTTGAGTTTGATTTATGAGTCACTATGTTTACACTCACTTCACTTGTTGTATAATTGAAACGTTTTCAAGATAATTCGATCTCATCCTCAGCTGTTTGGTGACTAAATGAACCTTCCTCTCACACCACTTAAAAACACAAATTGGCAATATAGAAAATTCACCTACCATCCATGGGCTTTTAGAAAATTTGAACGAATCTTCAAAAGACGAAACTTAAAACTAGCACGCCAAAACAAATTCAGTCTGAGGAACCTGCTAAATAAACCACTGAAAAATACAATCCCCAACAATTTGAAATCAGATTGTGAAACCTGTGAAAAAAGCTACATAGGAAAAACTAAGAGAAACTTGTTAACCAGGCAAAAAGAACACCAGAGGAACATTAAGTTGAAACGAACAGAAAAATCTGCAGTTTCACACCATTTTTGGACAGAAAACCACAACATTGGCCACAACATTAAACTGTTAAAATCTTTAAGTACACCCATAGAATTGGATATTTGGGAAAAAATATTCATAAACAAAAACCGTAATAAAGTTATAAATTTTGAAATCCCAGCATTAAATGAAGTATTAAAACTTAGTGCCCCTAACACCAGATGGCAGAGTGATCGGAGCTCCGTAGTAGTGGAAGAAGAGGAAGGTTCATTTAGTCACCAAACAGCTGAGGATGAGATCGAATGATCTTGAAAACGTTTCAATTATACAACAACAAGTAAGTGAAGTATGAGTGTAAACATAGTGACTCATAAATCAAACTCAAATATGAAGAATACTTCACTGTTAATAATGCTTCTGCTTTTAATATTTATAACTCATATTTGCTTAATTGAGAGTAATAGTCATTTTATTGCCCAATAACATTGAAAATAATCATAATTTTATATATTATAATTAAAGTAAATCAACACAAGACAATTATGAGAACCATATACCTAAGTAATCTCAGAAGTGTTTCACTGTTGATTTTTTTCTTATATTGACATGTACTCTCCTGTTTGAGGAACTATCGATAATCTTCCAAAATGCTTGAATCCCAGCTACGCTGGTAACATCGTTCAATTTCAGAACTGGTGGAAATACTCCCCTTGCTCATCACTTACAGCTCCTAGGTTTGTAGGGAAACTATTAATGTGAGAGTGCAGAAAGTGAAGTTTAAGTGACATTCCAACCCATTTCTTTGTAGCTCCTTAAGTTCTGAGACTAAAGCTTCTTAATTTTCTTCTTTGTTATTGCCCAGGAAGTATTTCACCACTGAATTAAATTATTTCTGTGCTGCCAATTCAACAGGTTTAAGCTTAGAATAAAAGATTCTGTGTGTAAGAAGTAATGTAATTTGAGGACCAACAAATATACCTTCTTTTAATTTAGATTCACTGATTTTGGAAAAGACACTTCTTAAATGTTCAAATGCACTTCCACTTTTGTCCAAAGCTTTAATGGGCCATGCAGTGAGTGAGTGGTTAGACCACTTGCCTCTCACCAAGGCGGCCCGGGTTCGATCCCAGGTGACTGCAAAGTGAGATTTGTGGTGGACAACACGGTACTGGAGCAGGTTTTCTCCAGGATCTCCGATTTCCTCCGCCATCTCACTCCACCGGTGCTCCATTGTCATCTCATGTATCATCATTGTCACTGCCTGCGGTGCCTAATGTAGTAAAAGCGGGCGTTAAACACAACACATTTCATTTCAAACCTTTAACAACATTGTTTCACAAACCTGAACTTTATGTGAAGTGGTGGAAGAATTAGAGGCACATACTTAACACTGCTTGCTCCAGGAGTATAGCTTTCCCTTTTCCCCCACTCTTTCACTATAAAATGCTTGTCAGTTGCCCTGTTCTATAGAAACTTCTTGTGTTTTTGGTGAATTCTTTATCAATTTGGGTGAGAATTTTGTCGTCATAGACTTTCTTAATCCCTTTTACCCCTTTATCTACCAATTTTCTAATTTCAATGAATGCTTTCTTCTGATCTCTGTGATTGCCAATTTTACCATGCCTGTTTTCTTGTTTCAATAAGTGCATCACATTCCAGCGACCACCAGGCATACTTTCGAATTTTTGTTTGAGGTGCTATCTGTTCAGCTTTACTAAGAGGCTATTCCTGAATATTCTTCCAATCTTTGGTCTGGATAGTTTCTGGTGCCTTTATGAATTCATTTGAGCTTACTCTCTTTTCCGTACTGTACTTCCGACCTTTAATTTGTGTCTTGTTGTATTTTCTGTTTGGGATGACTTTGAATTTTATTTTAGAAAGGTAGTGGTGCAAATCTAAATTTGCACCTCTTAAATACCCTAACATTCATGATTTCCTTGTGAAATTTTTTCTAGATTGCTGCATGATCCAATTGAAAGTATAAAAGTGTTATTTAATAAGAAAATGACTATACTTTTAAATTAGGTAATATGATTAATTTATAGATGAGTCGTATTTATTACACATCTGCTTCACTTTCGTACCTATTTTGAGGACATGTTTTGCAAATCATCGTTTGCATCTTTGGCTCTTATGCCGATCCAGTGGATCAAACTTTAGTCGCATAAGAGCCGAAGATGCAAACAATGATTTGTGAAACATGTCCTCAAAATAGGTATGAAAGTGAAGCAGATGTGTAATAAATACGACTCATCTATAAATTAATAATTATTTCGCTTCACTGTGGTGTTCCAATACAGTTAAGTCTCGATATACCTAGTCTTACCATAAATACTGTCACAACATTCTAATTCAACTGACACAAAATGCTTGGAGATATTTTCATATCCTTATACCACTAGTTACATAGATATATAGAGAATTGAAATCACATATAATTATTCAAAATGGCCACCATTAGCACGCACACAGCCTTAAGTCTTTGTGGCCACTCATCAATTGCATTACGCACCACATCAAGAGGGAACTCGGCAACTGCCTTCAGAAGAGAGCGCTTCAAACTTTCAATATTGGGATGTCTCTTCTTGCAAGCCATCTCCTGAAGCTTGGACCACAATTTGTAGTCCAAAGGGTTTAGGTCCGGACTAGCAGATGGCCAGTCTGAAGTGGAAATGAAGTCTGGAACATTTGACCTCAGCCACTCCTGGGTTGAACCAGCCTTGTGTGATGGGGCAGAATCCTGCTGGAAGGTCCATCTCTGTCCACGGAAGAGTGTGTTGTTGAGGTTCTTAACTATTGGTTGAAGCACTGTGTTCTGATACACTTGTGCAGTTGTTTTCACATTTTTTTCACAAAAATGGAGCTCCATTGTGCCCTCGTTGCTCACACCCCACCACACCATGACTGATGCAGAATGATGACCCCTCTGGATTCTTGGAG
The DNA here is from genome assembly GCA_030765055.1 of Mantis religiosa. Taxonomy (NCBI): domain Eukaryota; kingdom Metazoa; phylum Arthropoda; class Insecta; order Mantodea; family Mantidae; genus Mantis; species Mantis religiosa. The sequence goes on along the minus strand of CM060952.1, from coordinate 33,690,763 downwards.
CCTTTTCACCAGCTTCTCTAGTTGACGTAGCATATACCCTGTCATTTTGGGCATTGAAAGTCTCCTCAACATTGAAAATTTTTTCATCAGTGAAAAGAATTCATCGGTGCCCATTTGTAGTGTAACGCTTTAGCAAGCGCTTTGATTTTAGAAGTCTCTGGTGCTTCAGTTCATTTGTAAGAAGGTGTCCCTTGCGTCGTTTGTAAGCATGGAGTCCCAAGTCACTCCTCAATGTGCGAGACATAGACATTTTTGAAATGTTTAGCTCTTGAGCCATCACCGACTGCCTTCTTACAGGATTTCTCCGCACGCGAGCCGCCACTGCTTTCACTAATTTTGGAGTCCGAACTGTGCGTGGTCTTCCTTCCCGCGGGCGATCTTTCACATCTCCAGTCTCATCGAAACGCTGGATAGTGCGATAGACAAACCTCTTTCTGATTTTCAGTTTCTGGAGAGTTTTGAAAATCTCACTTGGTGATTTACCTACCCTATATAGCGCTATCACAGCCACATGATTTTCATAGTCACCCCATTCCATTTGAAGATTTTACAATACAACTTTACACTTCCACAGCTGCTCCATCAATGACTCAGGCTACCTGCTACCGCTCTGGAATGTGCCAGAATGTACCCACAGATAAAAAAGCAGGTGTGTACCGGATAAACTGCAAAGACTGTGACAACTTTTACATTGGAAAAACTAAAAGGAATTTGAACATTGGGCTTAAAGAGCATTTTAGGAACATCAGGAACAAAGAAATAGATAAATCGGCGGTAGCATACCATTTTTGGAAGGAAAATCATGATATAGAACGAGAAATCCACTTATTAAAAAGTGTCCAAGGTCCAGCTGCATTAACCACATTCTTTCATAAAGAAATATGAAAGAAAATCGTTTATTTCGACACTACCTTTGATGAAAACCCAAACTTCAAGTTCATCAAGATACCGACAAAGACGCACCTATCACCTCCAAGGAGTTCACCAAACCAATATCTTTTAGTCGACAACAGCTGATGATGTTAGGAAGAACCTAATGAAATGCGATCTAGGTAAATACTAGCAATAAGTGGAGCATTGAGTACTAGTTTGACTCAAAATTATATTAGTTTTTTCTTAGATAACCAACAGGTCTTCTTTCCTGTGATAATGCATCAAGAGTACACAGAGTACAGTTGACTCAAAATTTTGTGTGGCGCAAGTTAATGCCTTTTGAGTACATTGGTGAAGAGGCCAAACAGAGAAAGATTTCTAATTGAAAGCCATAATATCCAATCCCTGTGCAAGGGCTATCTTAATTATCTCCATAAGTACAGAGATGAATGATACCCAATAGCACACGAGAATGAAACTTGCATCCAACAAAGTCACACTATTCCAAGAAGTTGGCCTGACAGCACTTAGGTTTCTTGGTATCTGTGTCCAGAGTAGAGTGACTTATACCGTGCAGGAGCTCTCCTTATTTACACATCCCAGCAGAAGACAGAAGACTTTCATAAAGAGATGAACATTAATCACTATGTCACATGGCTTCATGCTATATTAATCCCAAATGTACCTCCCAACTCTGTTCAAGTAATCGACAATGCTTAGACAAAGCACCATCAGATTCTTTAAAATCTGATATGCAGTCTTGGCTACATACAACATCACATTTGATGAGCCCAACACTATGACAGTTTTATAATTTAATTTTAGCCAATGAAACCCCTCGGAAAAAATATTTGATTGATCAATTATTGACTGAAATTACTAGGACTTTAAGGCTTTGATGCCATCCAGACCAGAACCTCATTAGGTTAATATGGGGAGATTTAAAGCAGTGGGTTACTGCAAGAAAGATTATGTTCAAATTAAAAGATGTTGAAACCTTTGGCAGTCGGAGATTTCAGGAAGTTAGACTAACAGAATGGGAAAATACATGTCATCATATCAAAAGAATTGAAGGATACCCACACAACTACCTTTTACATTGGAAAATTTTTATTTTCTAAAAAGTATTTCTAATAATTTGGATTAATACTGTGACTTTGTGGGTTCGTGAAATAAAAAGTCCAATTACACCACTCAACAATGTTCTTTATTTCCACCGACTTACAGTTAAACTCTTGCCAATTACACAGAATTTCGTGCTGCACACAGTTACAATTCACCAGTTCGTCCGTTACAATTTCCTTGTACTCGCGGTTACGTAAGCTCCGGTACACCTTCACAGTTACGTACAGTCTTCCGTTGCACAATCTTCTCGTACATTAACACGTCACTGACTAACTCTTACACCAAGAACTGACTGTCTCCTCACTCACTAACTGACAAAACCAACTCTACTCTGTCCGTCTGTAACCCTCTTTATATAGGAATATCGCCGGTTTCTAGTGACCAGGAGAATGTTCCAGATTCCGTAATTTCTGGAACCAGGTGGACAGAAACAGACGGCACACTGATGTTTTTCCTCCCAACCACTGCCTGTCACCACTACAAGACAAACGAGGGGGAGGTGTGGCTAACGCGGTCCTCCCCTGCCTTCCGTTCCCAGCTGGTTCCACAGGGTGTTCCAGCGCTCGCGTTACAATACCCACCATATGTTTAAAGTATTTTCATAGGAAATAAAATATATATCTTGAATTTTTTGGGAATGCCATCTGAAGTCATTTTTACAGAGAAAAATCTAGTACAAAGAGCTTGTTCATATGGCTCTTGTTAAAGCACATAATTTATGACAATTTTTCAGAATTCAAGTACTTTCACTACACTGAAATGGAAAATGGTTATTCGTTTCTTATTTCTCACTTTCCTGACCATGCAAAGGGGATGGATTTCCAAAGCAATCACATACCGACAAGCTCTTCAAAATTTTGTCTATAGCTAAAGCCAATTGTATATTCCCCTACTGTTATTGTACTATAAGGAAATACGTAATAAAACCATTTTAACGGAAGTTCATCCCGACTAACAAAGTAGATAGGATACGTATAGGAAAATTTTGTTAATAAGTCATACGAATGTAGCACTTACCAATTGACATTTAAATATGCGTGAGATACAGAATAGCTAGCATACTTCAGACTTGGTATATACATATTTAGGTTCAACATTTTCCAAGAATGTGAAAATCCTTCCACCCCAAACTAAACATAATATGAAAAGACCTCCTTGTTTATTTACTCAGAAAGTTCTAAATGTTGATTAAAATACTATTTGCATGACAAAACGTATCTTGGATTTTAGGAGAATAACCTGTGAAGCTCTCTACGAGGTTTTGTAGCGGGTAAACGATAAGAGAAACACTTGCTAACAAGTGTGTATCTCTCTGCAACACACTATTTATTTCAAATAACTGTGTCTCTAAACTATTTCTCATATAAATTTGGACTTTCTATACTGTTATCATCTTTTAAAGCACTGTCGCTATTCATTTGTTCTCGTGATGTCATGAAAGGAGCTCGTTACCCCGAACAGCTGGAGAACAAGAGTAAACACGAGTAAACATCTAGTGACTAGATCGTAGCGCGCCGTCTTCGTGTTTGTGTGAAGCCTCCGCTCTCTAAATAGTTTCTTTGGAAAATACCACACTGAAGCTTAGAAAGTATACTTCCTGTTTGCTAAAGCACAAAATTTTGAGTTCCAATTACGCTTAAATTATGAAACCATGAATTTCATTGAATTTCTAAACAAAAATAAAATAAACAGTTCATACGGAAATCGGTTGATAAGAGGAAGGCGCGAAAATAAGCAGTTTGAAAGTTTACATGGCGGAGCAATTTAATGTTACGAAATTTAAATTCGAATACGAAGTGTTGAAAAGACAATATTGAATGAATTTCTCAAGTTTTGTGTAAAGTATCCAGATTTTTTACAAATGAAGTAGCAAAATTAGCCTGCAAATATTTACGACGTAGTTGTGTAGATATGGAGTCAGGTTAAGGGTTATGTCGCCAGGAATACCGTAACATAAAGTTCATATTCCAATACGTGCGGCTCTGGCTGAAGAAGCAATCCACGTTTAAACACCTGAAAAGTGGAGTACCTGCGTTCAGCACCTCATTAGGCCAGAACAAACATTTGGAGTGTATCGAATAGATGTGATAAACGTCACATAGAAACATTCAGTGTTGTCCACGTGAACTTTGTCACTGGGATCATACGTGAGCGCGGAGTTATACGTCTGCTTCATACTCCGGCTGCTCAGGCTTCTTGTACCCAAGGTTCAAACATCTGACTATCGATTCGGTTTTTTTTTTATCCACAGGGACTCGTGAACAAAATATAGTGAAACTATTTCTGCAAATGTTTCTTTCAGTTAACATGTATCTTTAAAATTAAGCTAACAAGCCATATAAAATTAAACCGCGTGAGAACGTCTTGTGAGTGTAATACTATTTATTTTCTCAGCCACTTTTATAGGTAGAAAAGATATTGCACTCCACCCAAAAATTCGACAGCCAGATTTTTGTATTTTACGTCCTCCAACGTTAAGTCATATCGGACGATGAATGGAATGTCAATGAAATAAATATTATTTACATATATACAGGTGTTTACAACTAATAATGTACAATATTTAGGCAAAATGACTTTACAAAGTGGAGAGAGTACAATTAATGTTTATAAACTGTCCTCTAGATATTTTCTTACTGAGTAATATGCCCTTTTTACCAGCGTGTCTTCGACAGCTTTATTAAATGTTTTTATATCTTTTGTCTGCCTTATTTTAGTGGGTAATTTATTATACATTTTTATTCCTGCATATAGTGGACTTCTATCAAATAGTGTTAATCTATGTGCTAGTGGATTTAAATTACTTTTTGCACTGGTCTGATAACCATGTTGTTTTTGTGTACTATACAGGTTCTCAAAATATATATACTTGCAAAGCTCTAGTATGTATTGCGATGGGAAAGTTAATATTTCCAATTTTTTGAATAATGGTCTACAAGATTCTTTTGGACCTCTGTGTGTTATGCGGATTATTTTCTTTTGGGTTTTGAATATTGATTCCCAGGCTGTTGCATGACCCCAGAGAATTATTCCATACGACATGATAGAATGAAAGTAACTAAAATATACTACTTCTCTAGTCTCCAAGTTTGTGATTTGGCACAGGCAGAACATGTTAAAGCAGGCAGAATTTAATCTTTTGGCTATGTAATGTATATGTTCCGACCATTTTAACTAATTATTAACATATATCCCAAGTATTTTTGCTGAGGTGGCAGTACATATACTGGTGAGGTGTAACATGTTATTGTCTACTTTTGTTTGTTTTAAGTGCATAGCAGAAGATTTAGATGTGTTGAGTTTTAATCCATTACTATTAAACCACTGTTTCAGTGCACACATTGTTTACGCTGTTTTCTGCATCAGCTCTATGTTATTGCTTTAATCCTAATTGTTGTATCGTCAGCATACATTATTGCCAAAGCCATCGCGTAGCCCGGTTTTGTAAAGATATGACTACAGCTTTGGCTTGTATACTATTTTTCGATTAAAGGATATCTCACGTAATCTTACACAAACATACAATTTAATTAATCACAAACTGTACTAAGCTCGACGGCGCAAGCCTCTGGTGATCGATTAGTTCTAGAAATCAAACAGCTGAAGGTGGCATGGCTGCTATGTTGCACTTCAACTTTCTCTTTCTGCAAAGCGCTTAACGCACGTGCATTGCGTGCTATTTTTTTCGGTGATACTGAATAACAGAAGTGTGTACGCGAAAATAAAATTAACTGCGCTAGACCTTTGCGAACTGGTGATTTGTCCATCTGGCAGTGTCGAAGTCAACAATTAAAGGTGACATGACTGCTTGCACCGAAAGAAATATAAATGCTACATGAATTAAATCGTGAGTAAAAAGGAAGTATAAAAAGGTAAGATTTAAATGGCAAAGTTCAAGAGTTAAATATGTTTACATCGCATGTCTGCAACAATAAATACACATATTCATAGTGTAACTGTTTTAACTTCATATGCATGTTCAGTGTGGGTGATTTTTTTTACAGTTCTGTTATGCGAAAAATAAAAAATAGCACCAAAACAGTGTTTTCCCTTTTCTTTCTTTTTGTTATTTTCAGAGAATGTATTCCAATCGAGATTTCGCCGATCTATTGAGACCCTTGATATTCTTAAAATAAAAACACATTTTAGAAAGAAAGTCCGCGCGTTTGTGTGAAAATAAATGAGATGAATACTAAACTTTGTATTCTAAGTTCAGTGTCTTCTGGTGCAACAGGGACATTTTCAACAAAAGCCCCGCTCCAAACCACTCTTAGCATGAAACTATGTACAAAAGTGAATCGAGAAGATATTGACACATTGCTTCACTCACACTGTTTATTCACAGGACATGTTTCAAGATCTTTTGCTCATATCATCAGCTGATACTCGACTAATGTAAGTTGTAGTGGTTTCCTCTTTCTCCGTTTTGTCAATAGATGGCGTGATGTACTTGTCAAAGATGTCCGGTGGTGGAGTTTCAAAATTCATGACTCTATGACGATTTTTGTTAATTAAGATTTTTTCCCATACGGAAAGGTCTATGGGGTGATTAACATATTTTATTAGAGATGTTTCCAAATTGATGTCATGTCTAGTATTCAAAAAATGAAAAGCCACTGCTGATTTTTCTGTTTCACCATTTTTAATGTTTCTTAGATGTTCTTTAGTTCTGATGTTAATATTTCTTTTTGTTTTTCCTATATAAATTTTAGGGCAAGTTTCACATTTGATCTCATAGATTCCTGGTTTTTCTTTGGTAGTGATTGAATTTTTGGGAGGGCCTTTTAACAAATTTCTGATATTAAACCTATTTTGAGGTGCAAGAGTTATGTTGTGTTTTGAGAAGATTTTTTGGAATTTGTTATAGGCTGATGGGTGGAAGGTGAATTTTTTAAAAAGTTTTTTCTCTTTTTCTCCTGTAGGTTCTAGGGTGGTGGTTTCTTTTATTTTCTTAGCTTTGTTGAGTCTGTTAACTGTTTTGTCTACTAAATTTGGGTTGAAACCGTTGGATATAGCTACTTTTTTATGTTTAAGTATTCTTCTTGATAATCTTCTCTGTTTAGTGGAAAGTTGATCATCCGAAAGATTAAACTGTTGAAAATGGCATGTTGGTGTTGTTTTGGGTTGAAACTGTTGTTCTTGATGTAATTATCTGTGTGTGTCGGTTTCCTGTAAATACCAAAGGTGAGTTTGTTGTTCATTTTTTTGATCTTGATGTCCAAAAAGGGGAGCACACCATCCTCTTCTGTTTCCAATGTAAATTTTATAGCTGGATTTTGTATATTCAAAAGTTTAAGACCATCTTGTATGAGTTTTTTAGGTACTATTGCAAAAATGTCGTCAACATAGCGATACCACACTTTGAAATAATTTGTGAAAGCTTTTGTGATATGTGTTTCAAAAGCACTCATAAATAAATCTGCCAAGAAGGGAGACAATGGGTTGCCCATAGCTGGCCTGTTTTTTGTTTATAGATCTGTCCATTAAAGCTGAAAAAATTTTGATTGATACAAATTTCTGTAAGTTGTGAAAGTTCTTCTATTTCTTCAGATGTTATTTGTATTGATTTCAGCCATTTTTTGAGAAGTGGAATAAGCTCATTGGTAGGTATACTTGGATATAAAGAAATGACGTCAAAGGAAACTAAAGCATCTGTAGAGTTGATCTTTGTGTCCTTCAGGAGATTTAACAATTCAAACGAGTTTTTGATACTTAAATTTTCAAATTTTGTGAAAGATCTGAAGATATGAACCAGCCATTTTGATAGTTGGTAAGTGGGTGCATCAATGTTATTAATTATTGGTCTGAGGGTAATTTCAGGTTTATGTATTTTGGGTAAACCATATATGTATGGTGTTTTTGGATTGTCTATTTTATTGTTCAATTTATCTCTTTTAGTCATGATTTTACTGTTTTTAATTGCTAATTCTACAGATTTGCATGCTTTCTTTAATGGATTGTTTTCTAGTTTAACAAATTCTTTTCCGTTTAAAAGGTTGTCCATTTTTTTGCGATAGTCTTCTTCGTCCAGTATTACTATTTGTTACCCTTGTCTGCTTTTGTGTAGATTACCGGTTTTTCATTTAAATTTTTGATTAATTTTTTATATGAATAACTTTTTGAATTTGCATTTTGAATAAACAGTGTGAGTGAAGCAATGTGTCAATATCTTCTCGATTCACTTTTGTACTAATTTGTGCTTCACTGTCCCTACGCTTCAACCAAGTTTATACTTTGGATGAAACTATGTGTTACAAAATTTGCAATTGTTTCATAAATGACTCTTTTGATTACATTTAAGACATTTATATGGCAAATAACTTTGTATCTTGAATTTTTTGGAAATTGCCTGTGAAGTCCATATGGAAGCATTTTGTATATTATATAATTAATAGCGTTGGATAGGCGAAAAGGCACAATTTATTTAATTTTTTCATAGGCGATTTCCAAATATCCGTTATTAAAGGGTTCGAATTGTTCTATCCTTCATTTGTTTAGTCCTATAGATATTCAGTTGTTTGGGTTGCACGGAAAGAATAATGGTATTTTTTTTTCCTTGTTCCATTTATACCCCGCCTTTAACTGCTATGGTCATATCGGCGGCCGTCCTCCTTTGGAACATACTGAAGGTGTTAACTCGTTATCTTTGGTTTTTAATCATTAGATCACGCACACATTCACACTCTCATTCATACTTCCAGACTCTGGGGAAGATGGGGTATTATCTTGGTCGGAGAAAAAATCCCCACCCCCACCGCCGGGAATCGAACCCGGGACCCCTAGCACGGCAAATAATGGTATTGTGAGTCCATATAGCATCCAATTCTAAACATTTGACTATCACCATTCCCTTTAAGATAATAATGTAAATCTGCAAAGTTTTATCAGTTAATAGTAAATATATATATATATATATATATATATATATATATAAAATAGCTTTACATAATATTTTGAAAGAGAATTAATATGGAATTCTGAACAAGAGAAAGAACAAATATGAGAAAGCTATCCGTCCGTTCTGCCAATATGCTATAAACGTAAGCACGTGATTCGCAGGCTCTGAACAAGAAGCTGAAAGGTATAAAATGGAAATATAGGGGTGAGTTGGCCGTAAAAATGAGAGATAGCTGATATCAGGGAGTCGTTAAGAAGATAGAGTAGAAGACGCAGACGTGTCCAACAACGTCGATTATTAAAGAAAATTTGACGTGAGAAACTATCGAGAGCACAGTTCAAAAGAGTTAGCTAAGTTATAATATTACATTTATTTTTACGCTACATCATCTGAAGATGAAAATGATCCACAAATTATTGGTATGAAGATAATTATAAAAATGATTCTATTTGGATGAAAAGAAATTTGAACTCCGTTCCTAAAATGTAAAATCTAGATTACTCATTAAGTTTACTTCGTACGTGGCGAATTTGGTGCAAATGAATTAAGGTATGTATTTTTTTTTCAGAGTGTAGCGGCTAAGATACACTAGAAAACTAATGATTATTAGAGCTGGATTTATATGCACTACAAAGTATGAATATATGCATGCATTTATGCACTAAAAATCGGGTAAATATGCCTTGAAAGTTAGTAATATGCATTTAAAATAATTTACATTTTTCATCTTCCTCATATTTATTAATCTTGAACTAATAAAATGGTACATTCTTCAACACGGCACTAATTACAAACTTACTATTTATTAGTCTTTCAGTTTGTTTTAAACGATAGTCGTGTTTATTGCAATATGTGCTTTTCGCCGTTTTCTAGAAGAAAGGATTTTCTTGTCACTTAGAATGTTTCTATTTTTCTATGAGCAGCTGTTTGCAGATGTTGCCTAATCAATAATTGTTTGCTGCAGGGCACCTATAAAAATGTTATAAAAATAACATGGGTTTATTTTAGTTAAAACCCCCATTGATTTTTAAAATATTCTGAAAATATAACTTATGTTTTAACCACTTGCATAGTACCTACTGTATTTTATCTGTTAAGAGTGGGATTTCCATCAATCAATCATTAAATTTCTATCGAACTTACTGTTATTCTCCTTCGACATTGTAATATTCCGTTTTCTACTGCTCATATTTCAGAAATTATGATTAGCAGCACGTTAATACAATTAAAGTTACCTGAAAATAACACTTTTTAATTCTTGGAGATGTTATCGTTGAGGCAGACGGCTTCGTTTGTAATATTAACACAAACCCTATCAAGTTTTTTTTATGCAGCGCCGGCATCGAACTTCAAAGACTGCCGCAAGATAGTTGAGCACTATGTGGTTTGTTGTTGAGCGGCATATTTTTTATATCAGGAAGCGCCCATTGTTGATAGCTACGTTCTCATTTTTCGCTGACCCTTTATGGTGTATCCTTCTCGTCTTCTTAAAGCATCGGGGTGAAATATTTGTACGAATAAGTAAAAAAGTAAAATTTATGCATAAATATGTACCAATTAATTAATTAATTAGTTGATGATAGTGCATCTATATGCACTATAAAACTTCCGCAATAAACTCGTTACAATGTGGGATAAATTTATCACATGCATATGTTTAACTATCAAGAAATAAAACGCAAATATGCAAAAATCCGAGCTCTAGTGATTATTGTGCAAAATGTTATCGGTTTTATATATCATTCATTATAATCTTTTAAGCAGATTATATTTGCTGTATGTGATGCATTCATCAAAAACTTATTTACAATACTACTAAACAAATGTTTCTCTTGTCATTATAAATTCTTATTGGGAAACCGGGGTTTTCTTTCCAGTAATAACTAAGGCTATAATAGATAGTCAACATGACAAATTCAGTAATTATCGTAAGTTAATAACTTTACTATAGTAACAATAAAATTAAACAATTATGTACCTACTACTATAACTTACAATAGTTTTACATAAATTCACTAGCATATATGTTATATTCTAAGTATTCTTGTACAGTATAAAATTTTTGTTTAAACCATTTTTAATACTATAACAAATCTGTTTTGTGGCAGTTCATTTATTTCCAGAGGAAGCTTATTGAATAATTTTAACTGTTGATAACAGTGGCTATTTATGGTCTTGCTTAATCGGTTGTAGGGTCTTCGCTGTGTCTCCCGAACATGTCTACAACGTGTTTTAAACTAGAACAAGGGCTTTCTTGCAGGAGCACTGCTTTTACACAGTAGAGGAATATCTGCAATTCAACAAATCCAGATACTCATAAGACATGAATTAGCTTGTTCATTTCTCTCATTTATAATTATATCCAATTTGTGGTACATTATAATTGAATGTAGGTTAGGCATATTTGATGTTTAACTTTGTAAAATTCACTGACGTATCCTATATTAAGGTACTATGTACAGATTTGATTTTAAAGTATAAATAAATTTGAATTGAATTGAACGCTCAAATGTGCGCAGCTGCTGTGGGTGTTTCGCGCCCTTTGCTGCGATTGGCTGTTGGAAATGTTTCGCGCCGTCTAACCGCTGTTCATGCTTTCAGTTGTGAAGTGGCGACCGCGGCGATCGCGTAAAAGTATAGTAAGCGTTACATCGTCATTAATGCTAGACGTTCGTTGTGAGTTGTCTCTTTCGGTGTGTTAAAGGTAAGTTAAATGTACTTCTTACGAATCACAACTCAGTTTCACTTGTTCAGCAATATTGCTGTCAATATTTACAGTAAAGACGATTACAAAAACTTAGCGAAAGACGTTAACTTGACGAAACGATCGTTAGAAGCACTCAACGTTGTCGTTCATATGTGAGGACAAAGGTAAATTACAAACAGAATAAGAATGTGTCTTATTTCTCTGATTAGTTATTTACCCATTCAAACTGTTCATGTATCAGACATTCGCACCCATCTTTATCACCAGAATATTTTTCTACACACCACTTAGCCTTCACACCACATTGAGTTGTTGCTGGTATCCTTTTTTTCCTCTGTCTTCTGTCATGTTGGTTTCTATCCTTAATTTTACTGACTATCTTAGTATGAGAGGACCACATATTTGAAATAATTTTTATAATAATTCAATACTCATTCCCCTCTTTCTCCTATACTCCATTTTTGGCTACTTCTCTTTCACTGTCTTCTGATGTCACTCCTGCTAATTTCATTGCTGTCTGACTTTGCAGATTCCGCATTCGTTGATTCATCAATTCATATGCCTGGCTTTCTGCATTTGTCACCAGTAAAGCCCAAATTTCTAAGCAAAATGCTTATAAATGCTCTTTTGCTGAAATACGGGGTTTGCTTACTTTTTTATGCTTTTTAATTAAAATAGCATATTTTATCCAAATCATGTAAATTTAAAAGTTAATTCTCACACCTAGCCATCATTTTATCATTCAGTTTTTATTGTCTTGCTGAAACTGTTAGGAGCCAGTATAAAGACGTGGATCTTGTCCCTAGCACAAAGGAAAATTGGAGTTCAAAAATTTCATGAAGTCTTTCCAAATTTGTCTTTACGTCATCAAGTATTTTAACTCGATGGGGTTCTTGGTTAAAGCCTGTGTTATATCACACAGAACATTTCAATGAAGTAAAAAGTGCTGTACTCCTTTGGTGCAGAAGATGCAAGTACCATAACTGCTTCTCCAAAATATCTGTTATTATAACACAGTTGGAAGCTCAAAATAATGCCTTGATACATTCACTTTCTTTGATAGATGAAATTTCAGTAACCTTATCTTCAGAGACTCGTGGTATTGCTAAAACTGCCTTATTGCCAAAAATCCAAAAAAATTTAAAAAGCTTTCTGGTACAGAAATGTGTATCGAAGGGGAATTCACTCAAGAACTATGCTGCTTTTCACATGTTCCAATAACGTCATGCGATATATTGAGACCCTTTTCACTGTATAAAAAATTCTTCAGTGACAAATGCAGGAGCTTCACTCAAGATAAGCTCCTCGTGTACGGTAACAAAAGCAATGTGTTGATGATTTTTATTTGCTTATTTTTTGTTGCTTAATTGTTTCATTTTTCATGCCTGTATGCTTACTTATTTCACCATTTGATTATGCTTACAAATCTGGGCTCTAGTCATCAAGTTCACGGTTTCACTGTGCATAAGTTATTCTCAATATCTATTTCTCCTTCTGCCAATTTGCCTTCTATTTATAATTTAACATTTCATATATATACAATTTTCCATTGTCTTTGTGCAACTTTTCTGAATTCTGCTAGCTTTTTAATAATTTTCTTTGCTCATAGGTGAAACTTCTGTTAATGTAAATGCCAGTACCTTTTATTTTTCCTATGAGTAAGGACTATGATACTGTGAAACACAAAATTAATATAATTTGGAGTCTAATCCTTGTTTCACATAAGCTTGCCCCATATCTCTTAGCGGTCACGTGATCTAATCACCTCTCTAAAACAAGACCTAAACTTAACTTAAGAAACACAGATCAATACAGCTTGATAATCAAGTTAAGTAGTTCATTTCTTTGACCCAATTAATTTTCTATACTCACTCCATCTCCTGACCTGGCATTTAATTTACTGTAAACAGTCTTTTGTTCAGTAATGCGAATTTTGATAGTGTTTTGTCTTTGTTTATATTTGTGTTATATCCAGTGATTCATTTGTGGTTATAAGATTTAGTAAATATGCTGATGATGGGAGAGATGCACATTACCGAAACATTGATTTCTAATCGTCTTTTCACCTGGCTTGCTTCCCGAGAACAACTTGAGCATCTGCATCTCTGTCAAGTCAAAAGTCAATGAGTGGTGCAGCCAACACCACGTCTCTCACCCAATTACTGTGCTCCAAAAAAGTATTTTTGTTAATATTCATTGCAGAAGCCTATTATGACAAATAGAAATACTTACATTATAAAAATTAGGAACATAAAAATAAACATTTGCACATCAGATAAAATAAAATATCTGCACTGTAAGGAAATTCTGTCTGAGAGATAGGTCAATCTTACTTATGCTATGAGGAATAACTGTCCATCAAACATGTGTTGTGTAAGTAGTGCCTTATTGCTACTGCAGCAATCATCTAATTTAATGGTTGATGATATGATCACACTGAAGGTCAAATCTGAAATGACTCTCTAGAGACTTGTGCAAGTATGAAAAGGAATAAAAATGTGACCAAATGAATATCTTCAGCTTTATTGGATTGCATGGTATAGTAACCTGTTTTGATGCAGAAAAGATTTTTAAGCCATTTTGGAATATACTACTAACATATGAATCTTGATACTAGCTGTAATGGTGTGCGCAAAATGCTTCTCTTTAGGGGCAGTAGGTGATGACTATACTATAGTGTGAAACCAATTCATTTTGTATTATGTTATTCACATAAATCCTGTGATTTAATGATCTCTATGTTAATTGCTCAAACTGCTTGTAGTCTGATTACGTAGAAAATGAAGCTAGCTACAGTGAAGCAATGAATATTTGTAACTGCTTGTAGTCATTTTTTCATACTGTCACTCTTGTCCTTGCTACTTCTTTCCCATTCATGTACTTTCTCCCTATCTATTTCATCATCATGCCTTATTAATCTAATTTTCTCTTTGCATTGAAATCCCCCATTAACAAAAACACTATGCCCTGAAAATTATACATTAGCTCCTCCATATCATTCTCTAATCTATTAAATGTTCTATTATCAAAGAAGCTTGATGTTGGGGGAGGGTTATAAACTATTCCTGTTCCTATTTCTGGACCTTTCTTTACATTCCTGTCTTCCTGTGTCACTGCCTCTATTCTGTTGCTGTTGAGTAACTCTGATCTAACAAATGCACCTACTTCCCCTGACGCTTTCCTTTCTTTCCTTTTAGTGGCTCCAGTGCCTATATAGCTAAAACCTCTAAGTGTATTAACTCATTGTTTCCTAGCCACGTTTCTGCAATTCTGTCTTGTCCAGCTGTTACATTCTGCAACTCCTCGTTAAATCAGTTTGCTTTTTAAACCCTCAGCATTCTAGAACATCAGCTTTAACATTTGTTGCTATTTATTTCCTGAAACAAAGGAAAGTTTGCCTTTTGGTCACTAATTTCTGTTGTCTTGTTACTCATGTTGTCTCTGCCTCTCTCTCTCTCTCTCTCTCTCTCTCTCTCTCTCTCTCTCTCTCTCTCTCTCTCTCTCTCTCCTCTTCTTGATTGAACACTACTGTATTCCCCTCTCCCTATTACCACCATCTCTCTTCTTTCCAACATTTCTTTTAACTCACTTTCACTCACAAACCTTAAAGGGGACTCACTTTGCCCCACCATGTATGCACTTGCGGCTTTCATAGCAATGTTTCCCCTCTCTTCTGTCCTATCCTTCTGCGTCTGCACTGCTCTGACCTCTTCGTGTTTTTTCCATGATTTGTCCAGAATGGGGTGTTGCATTGTCCTGTTGCAATAACATTCTATTTTAGTTAACTAATACTGGGTATTTCTGTCTCAAAATTTCATGAACTCATTCCAATTGTTGAGAATAAAGATTTGCATCAATCGCCCACCCATTTGGAACAAACTTCCAATAAAACACATCTTCAGAATTCCACCAGACACACATTACTTTGGGACCAAACTTATTTTTTTTTAATGATGACTTTGACGGGTTGCAGAGATCAAGCAAGTTTCCATCTATCATCCATAGGATTATGTATAAGCTGACAACAGATATCCACTCTATGTTCAGCCACTTGAGAGTCAGTTCATGAGGTACAGAGCTACAGCTTCTGATGATTTTCCAATGATTAAGATTTTCCAAGTGTCTTAATGTGGCAATGTATGGTATCTTTTTATGCACCAAGTTCTTCTGAAAGCCTACAGTTAAACCTACAGGTACTCTTTTGCAGATTTTCTTGCCAAATTGGCATGTATTCCCAATACTCCTTACTTTAGGTCTTGCAGAACGTGGTAAATCTTTAGTGTTTTCGTCTCCATTGTTGAAATGTTGGAACCATCTTGTGCCACACGCCCAATAATGACACCTTTTCCTTCCCCTTCACATATACTTTGAGCTTTGGCAGGGGATTTATAATCTTGTTTCCAATAATGCTTTAGAAGGACTCTAAATTCCAACTTTATCTCCATTTTGTGATTGTTTATTAACAACTGAAGACTGATATTACTTGGGACAAATAGTTTGAGCTTTATATGTGTTTGGAAAAATTTAGTAACAGTGATGTCAAAATTAACCTCAGAAACTATTTGTATTTGGTTTATTAATACTCGTCACTTACTTGTTTATATTTATGACAGACTAGTTTCAAAGGCATTCGCCTCCATTTTCAATCTCTTTCCAACTGGCATCTGTTGTTGTCTGCTCTCTCTCTGGTGGTGGAACTATGAACTTCTTTGTCAAATTATCTACCGGTGGGATTTCAAAGTTCATTACAGGATCCTTATTTTTCCATATGAATATGTTCTCCCATGTTGTGAATTTATTTTGGTTTATCACTCCTTTTAATAATTTTGGATTTGGATCAATGTCATGGTTTTCATTCCAAACGTGAAATGCTACTTCTGACTTATCTTCTTGTTTCAATCTGATGTTTCTAAAGTGCTCTTTGACTCTGGTTTTTAGATTTCTTTTAGTTTGACCTATGTAGCATTTTTCACAATTCTTACAACTTATCTGGTATATTCCGGATCTCTTAACTGATGGGATTTCATCTTTTGTTTTTGAATTTAGCAATTTTAAAATTAAGTGTCTATTAGTAGCTGCCAAGGTGATATTTTGTTCCTTGAAGATCTTTTTAAATTTATTAAATATTTTTGGGTGATATGTGAATGAACTGAATATGCTGTTGCTTTCTTTTTCTTTTGTAAATGTGGTTGCTTCCTTAATGGTTTTCTTTAGTTTAGCTTTTCTAATTTTCTTCAACACCAAACTTTTGTTGTATCCATTTTCTTCTGCTATGTGTAGTATTGCTTTTTGTTCTTTGAAATATTCTTCTTTTTCCATGGGTATGTTGACTAGTCTGTGTGTAAGGCTGTTTATTATTGCATGTTTATGTGTAATTGGGTTGTGGCTATTATTTTTTATGTAATTTTCTGAATGTGTTGGTTTCCTGTAAATTCCAAATTTAATTTTTGTCATTCCTGATGATATTTAGATCCAAGAAAGAGAGTTGTCCATTGGTTTCCTTTTTATAGTGAATTTTATAGTCCTTTCTTGCAGATTGAGTAATTTTAATGCATCTTCTAAATGTTTATTCGGTACATTTGCAAAGATGTTGTCAACATATCTATACCAAACTTTGAAGATCAATGGTAAGGACTTTTTGATTTGTGTTTCAAATGCACTCATAAATAAGTTAGCCAAAAAAGGTGAAAGTGGATTGCCCATTGATAACCCTGATTTCTGCTTGTAGTGTTTTCCATTAAAGCTGAAGAAGTTTTGTTCAATGCATATTTTTGTTAGAGAAATATATTCTTCTGCTTCTATTGCTTCCATTTCTATTGTAGTTAGCCACTTTTTTAATAAAGTCTGTAATTTTTCTGTTGGTATGCTTGGAATTAAAGATGTGACATCAAATAAAACCAATCTGTCATTTTTGTCCAAATTTATATCTTTGATTTTTCCTACTAAATCTAAAGAGTTTTTTTAAATTTGCACTTTCGAATTTTGGGAAACCATTAAATTTATTTAGCAACCATTTGGCCAATTATATGTGGGGGCATTTATACTACTAGTGATAGGTCTCATGCCTTTCCCTGTTTTATGAATTTTTGGCAGCCCATATACTCTTGGTAATGTTGAGTTATCTACTTTAATTTAGTGAAATTCTTTTTTGTTGATTATTTTGCTTTCTTTTAGAGTTTTATTCGTGGTTTCAATGCAGTACTTTAAAGGGTTAGTTTCTACTTTTTGGTAATTATTGTCTTGCAACAAATCTTCCATCCTATTCGTGTAATCTTCTTTTTCCAAAATTACTAGTTTATTTCCCTTGTCTGCTTTAGTATAAATAACTGGTTTCTTTTTAAGGGCTTTTATAATTTGGCTACTAAAATTAATTTTATTTTCATTTTTAATCTGTTCTACTATTTTGGAGCATTTGTTTTTTACTGTGTTTCTATTTTCTTCATTAAGTGTTTGTTTAGCAATTTGGATGTCAGCAATATATTCTTCAATTTGGTTGGAATAGTCTACACATGTTTTTAAACCTAGATCTAAATATCATCAGGAATGACACAAAAATAAAATTTGGAATTTACAGGAAACCAACACAGAAAATTACATAAAAAATAATGGCCACAACCCAATTACACATAAACATGCAATAATAAACAGCTTTACACACAGACTAGTCAACATACCCATGGAAAAAGAAGAATATTTCAAAGAACAAAAAGCAATACTACACATAGCAGAAGAAAATGGATACAACAAAAGTTTGGTGTTGAAGAAAATTAGAAAAGCTAAACTAAAGAAAACCATTAAGGAAGCAACCACATTTACAAAAGAAAAAGAAAGCAACAGCATATTCAGTTCATTCACATATCACCCAAAAACATTTAATAAATTTAAAAAGATCTTCAAGGAACAAAATATCACCTTGGCACCTACTAATAGACACTTAATTTTAAAATTGCTAAATTCAAAAGCAAAAGATGAAATCCCATCAGTTAAGAGATCCGGAATATACCAGATAAGTTGTAAGAATTGTGAAAAATGCTACATAGGTCAAACTAAAAGAAATCTAAAAACCAGGGTCAAAGAGCACTTTAGAAACATCAGATTGAAACAAGAAGATAAATCAGCAGTAGCATTTCACTTTTGGAATGAAAACCATGACATTGATCCAAATCCAAAATTATTAAAAGGAGTGAGAAACCAAAATAAATTGACAACATGGGAGAACATATTCATATGGAAAAATAAGGATCGCGTAATGAACTTTGAAGCCCCACCAGTAGATAATTTGACAAAGAAGTTCATAGTTCCACCATCAGAGAGAGAGAGCAGACAACAACAGATGCCAGTTGGAAAGAGATTGAAAATGGAGGTGAATGCCTTTGAAACTAGTCTCTCATAAATATAAACAAGTGACAAGTATTAATAAACCAACTACAAATAGTTTCTGAGCTTGAGCTTTGTTTATTTGCGGCAGTAGTAGGAACTAAACATACTGTAATGACTGGCTATAGGGTGCGTATTAAGTTTGTTTTCTAGTTAACTGTGGTGTGACACACGAGTATTGCAGCACAGTGTGGTGTTGTATCACAAAGTAGGTGTGTAGGGTTGTTAACTCCCAAAGCCGTAGGATTATCCAGAATGATTTCCAGTTCTGTGTGGAGAAAAAGCGAAACAGTCTATATCTTCCTTTCTAAAAGACAGTGGCTAGAATGACTACCGCAGTAGAAAAAGTAAAGCCACAATAAAAAGAATTGTTAAAAAATTTGAAAAAGCTATTGTTCAGACTCATGACTTATACTCTAATCGGAAAAAGAACTTTCAAATGATTTCCATAATTGTCGTTCACAGAACTTTCTTTGATTATTATGAAGTGTGTAAGGAAATTCCACAAGGAAGAAATTATTCCATACAGTAAATGAGAAAATTTATTTTGTGGTGGATAGAAAACATTTTGGCAAATATTAAGGAAAATGGGTTTTAGTTTTAAAAATAAGAATATGCGACACATTTTAGTGGAATGCCAAGATACAGACTGTCATCTTATCTCTGCGATTTAAACCTCATTTAACCGATATGGAATATCATGAAGCAAAAGAATAGCAGAAAAAATGTGTATTCTACTTTAAATGCACTTAAGGGATTAACCAGATAGTGTTTAAACGACAACACTGAAGAGTATTGGAAAAATGAATTCATCAAAATTAAATATAGAGAATAAGAATATCGGCATCGAGATGGGAGAAGAAATAGAAATAATAGTAATCAATGTGTGTTGTGATAGCACTGATGAAGAGGAAGAGAAAGAAAATATTTAGTCAGTTTTATGGATTCCAGAGATGATAATGGCAGCAGTTCCTCAGACATAACAGCTGATATCCATTCTTTAGACGACATCACCACAGATGAAAGCTTACAGATACAGCAAATGAAACATATATGGAAGAATCTGAATCTTCACATCACAATTGACTGCCTCATTTTTCCTGTGCTCCTTAGTGTCTACCTTCACTAGTATAGTTAATTTTGTGACATGCTGTTTACCTCTCCTCCCTTCAGCTAGCCAGCCGGGCAGTGTAAACAGATGACAGCACCTCCAAGGCCAAGTATCCTCCTGAATGTCCCGGGTAATATATGCTGGCAATGTATGCAACACTAGCTACAGCATCCTGTAAATAGCATTGCCAAACCAAAGAAACCCAATAAATTTTCCAAAACACCAAAATAAAACATAAAAATGTCTTTACTTATGAGATCACCTAATATTAGAAACAGTTCTATTTCTAAAATAAAATAGGTATAACTGCTAAAATAATGAAAATATTTGCAAGATTTACTTGAAATTATTAGAATATTTGAGTAATCTGTACTAGAACTGTTCACAAAATGGAGTCACGCATTCCGCTATGAAAATATACATATAGTTCCTTTTTTTTCGTGTAATTTATGTCCTCCAACGATAAGTCATATCGGACGATGAATGGAATGGGTGAAATTATGCTCAAATGAGCCCAGGGTCCATAGAGCTTAGAGTTACCTAACATTCGTCTTTCAGGATAAGAGACAACCCCAGAAAAAAACCTTATCCAGGTAACTCACCTTGACCGAAATTCGAACTCGGGGCCTCTAGAGCATGAGGAATACCCACTACCACCATGCTACTGAGGCGGGCACATATAGTTTTAGAAATATTTGGTCATACAATGCTTTCCTGCGTAATGTACAGTATTTTAAATGATACTAAAATAGTTTGTTTAATATAAAACACACAAAAAAAATATTAAATAAATCTGGCAACTTGAGATTTTTACAACAAAGATAATAGTTACTAAGTATTGTTTGACTCTAAAGCAAAATCTACATGTGCTATTTTAATATTCGGTCACTCACAGTATTCATCCATTTAGAGATTTATAAAAAGGGGAAGCTCGCATCCACATTACATTTGCGAAAAACCTATATTTCTGTGCTGTTTGTGATGCTCCGTAAAGTCAAATGGGACACAAAGGAAACAACACAAATTTGAACACAAGGTTTTATGATCTTTTACTATGCTAAAGGTCTTGCATATAGAGAAATTGCTGCTAAGATAAATATACCACGAAGCATTATTGCAACCATCATCCGACAATACATAGAAGAAGACAGAATCAAATCTTTGCAACAAGCAGGACGTCCACAGAAGCTCAGTCAGAAAGAGAAGAGACTGCTTATGAGAAAGGTAATAAGTAATCCCAAAATAAGGACCCCAAAACTTGCAACTGCATTGTGTTTGACTACTGCTAATGTGCACTCAAACAGTTGCAAGAGTTTTTTGGGAAGAAGCTGCAATGAAAGAATGGTAAGCAAAAAAGACCAAGAATGGTGGATTGGAGTTGATGAAAATCCCTTTAATGTATTCTGTACAGAAGGGAGGGTTCATGTTTGGCACAAGTCCAATACAGAGCTACACCCTATGTGAAACAAAGGTAGCAATGTCATGGTGTGAGGGTGCATATCAGTATGTGGACTGGCAAATTAGGTATTCATTGAGAATACCATGGATAAATACCAGTACCTCAATATTTTTAGAGAAAACGTCCACCAGTGTGCTGAGAAATTAGGAATAAGAAATACTTTAGGATAATGACCCAAGCACCAGGCATACATTGTTAGAGAATGGTTGTTACACCAGGTGAGTAAGCCAGGCCTTATTTTTTTTGGAAGGTAGGCCACCCATCAAACGACACGCATGCCTTAGTCCAGTTTTGCGCTTACTAAACTGTATTGCTTTACTTTCTTAGAGAGAGGAATGCGCAAAATTCAGAGGAATAGTAGCTTAAGGGACAAAACATACTGCTCGCTAAAGTACACCTCAAAAACCAAGACTCCTTTCCTGAGAGCAAATTGCTGTTTCCAGCCGATTTTACAAACTTTTTATTAGAGTATTCATGGCAAAGTGATTCAGTAAACACCTTGGAGAAAATGAACCTATCATATGAGTACACTAATGTCAGTGGCAGATTCTTGTACTTAGAGAGGGAGTTGACTGCCAAAAATTAAGAAAATATTAGACACGCCTCATCCATCATAGATCCAGATAGTCAAAATGGACATATTATTAAACAATGGTTTATTTACATTTTTGAATAAACTATGTCTCGTGCATCTCAATTAACATGCATAAGATATTTTGCCATTTAAGTAATCGTATTAAAATGTCCAGCAAATAATTAAAACTGTCTTAAAAGGCTAAATCAAGCACGAACAATCACAAGATGACCAGGGCATAGCGTCAGGCATACAAGTCATACTATTGAATGCAGAACATGCTTTGTCAAGTCCCGAAATAGCTGAATAGGTTTATGACCTCTCTTAGGCACTTACCCCCAAAATTACACAGGTTCAAGTCTCAGTATTGTAATTATTATTTTTTTTTTATGTTCATCAAAATTTGGAAACCGAATTCACAATAATTTAATTATAAAGTCGCTAGGGGGTACTTTACCCAAGAAGGCCATCAGTTGGAGCACTTGCTTCGTAAGAGGAGTCGTGTTCCAGGAATAGAAAAAGGTTCATTCCAGCGCCACAAAACATACCAATTTGAAACAACATTTTTAATACCACAATAATTCTATGTCGAGCTAATGGCTTCATTGCCAAAGCCTAGCATTTGAAAACAACATAATTTTATGTCCGCATGTCAACTTCATGTTAAACTCTGATACTGTAATTTCTTTGTTTTCTGTGTTCAAATGTATATAAGTGAACCTTATCTCAATTGCACCTATCTACAGGTGTGTTTAAACACCTACGTACTTTGAGTTCACCAATTAAGAAGCATCAAGCAACACCAAAAATATAAATAAAACAATTAAAAATAAAAATAGTAACAATTTTCAGAATAATACTTGTAAATTATGAGTATTACATGGTAAAAAAATAAGTATAGCTATGCAGAGGATTCAAACCATCTTCACTGCAGACAGATGACATTGCAATTTTGCGCTCGTTCTAACTTAGCTATCCAGTAATGTGTGAGGCAAACATCCCGTTTAACATATAGTATTAACTAGTTCCAGTGAACATTTGCAGGCATGCAAATGTCAGCTGTTTAATCACAAATATACTACAGGCTATGCGATAACATCTATATTAGTACTAATTTCATCTAGTGTTCAACATCCATGTTAAATATGTGATTAGAACCTAGTAATAGCGTCAATGTTTTCGTGTTGGAGTATAAAATGTGGATTGCATAAAACTCGAGAATAAGGGGGGGGGGGGGCTGACTCACCTGGTATAACTACTGAAAAGTAATACCTGTGCCTCCAGAGATCTTAATACAATAGGGAATGTATGGAGTGAGCTAAAATAAAGGAATCAGAAATTCTCTCATCTCTTCTCAAGAAAGAAAAGGGGGGGGGGGGGGAGAACTTGCTCAAAAATGGGTAAAAAATCGAACCTGACCATACAAAGAAAATTTCTAATATGAAATCACTCCTGACAGAAGTAATCAAATGTAAAGAATCCCTGAGGTACTGAACTTAACCAGTGTGAGGGAATAGTACACATATTATCTTTTTGTTGATCAAATATTAAAGCAACTCTTAAAGTTCCAGCAACTGTCCTGAAATATTTCTTGTCAACACCTGCAGCACTTAAAAAAGAACAATTGTTTTTGTTATTGTTGCAAATGACATGTATTTGTCTGCTTTTACTTTAATTATTACTGTAAACTTTGAGATTGAGGTACAGAACTTGGAAAAAAATATTTTTGTGAGTGTCTGTAATTCCCTATTCAAAATATAGAAAGATTTGTGCATTTAAATATAGAGGAATGATTATTATTTACAGGAACATTGCTTTTATTCGGATGGGAACTTGACATTCAACAAGCATCCCTTTGTATAAGCTATAGTACGTGCAGTAGACCCTCATTATTTTGAAATTGGATAAACTGAAAGTTCAGTTAACCTGTAATAGCTGTTCAGTCCTTGCCGAATTACCGAGTGGGATGGCTCAGGTGGTTTTGTTTGGCCTGCATCGAGAGGTCCGGGTTCGGTTCCCATGGTTGGCCTGTCTGACCCATGGTTTTCATAGGTTGCCAGCTGCATGGACCCCGAATTCATTTGAGCATCATTTCATCCATTGTCCGATATGACTATGTTTAAGGATCAGTAAAATTGAGTTGAGTTACATTTAATTGCTGTTTTTAAGTAGAGTATAGGCTTTTGCTGTGCTTAATATGAACGTATATGAATTTAGGAACTTGCAACAAGAATGTTGGTTTCTTTTAAAATGTGAGTCCTTTGGCAATTTGAACTGTGTACAGCAGACACATTGTGATGTTCCACTAGTTGCATTAGGACAGCGGTCACCAAGTGGATCAATTTTGTGCTAGAGCAAATGACATAGCACTGTGCACTGCCATGAGTGCCGTGCGACTTCAGTTTGAAACAAGACATGGAATTGGACAGCAGTGTTGTCTCGTCTGTTGCGGTTTGTTTTCGTAAACATAATGTCGGTTGGAGAATGTAATGTAACACGTAGGACATCTATTCCTACATTTATGCCTTCATGGTAAGTGTGTTTTTTATTTATAGAAAGTGGGGGAATGGCAAAATGTTTAGTTTGTGGTAAGGTTTTGCATGCAATAAGAAAATTCAATTTGAAAAGACATTACTCAACTCACGCGAGTGAATATGACAGTTACCAAGGAGAGGATCGTGCACTATTAGTAGTAAGACTGAAGGAAAAGCTGCTGGAAAATAGTGACAACCATAACATCAGTGAGTCGACTGTTCGCCTCAGTTTCAAAATCTGCTTCCATATAGCAAGAAAACGAAAACACTTTACAGATGGTGAATTTATAAAGGAGTGTATCACTATAGCAGCAGAGGAACGGTGTCCACAAGTCCAGGAATTGGAAGCCATAAGTTTGTCACCTTCGGCCGTGGCCCGTCGTGTGCAAGATTTAGGAGACGATGTTCAGTTGCAACTTCTAGACTTACGTAAATCATTTACGCATTATTCCTTGGCTATTGATGAGAGTGGTGATATATCTGATACAGCCCAACTTCCAATATGTATAAAGGGTGTAGATTCAGAGCTTCAGATTAAACAAGAACTGTTAGATCTTGTTGCAATGAAGGATACTACAAAAGGATCAGATTTTTTTGTCATAAAGAGATCATTGAAAATTTTGGTCTCCCTTGGGATAAATTGGTATCTGTCTACTGACAGTGCTCCTTGTATGGTTGGGAGTCGAGCTGGTGTGGTTGGACTTCTGAAAGAAAAAATAAAGAGTCTGAACATAAATAATGAGGTTATGCCTGTACATTGTATTGTACATCAACAGAGTCTCTGCGCCAAAAGCATTAAAATGAGCAATGTGGTGAATGTTGCGAGCAAAACAACTAATGCAATTAGGTCGAAAGGGCTCAGTCATCGTCAGTTCCAAAGCTTCCTAGAAGAGTGCAATATCAAGTTTGGTACTTTACCATACTATTGTGTAGTTCAATAGCTAAGTCGTGGAAAGTTACTAGATCGATTCTTCAAACTACACAGTGAAATATCGTGTTTTATGGAGCAAAAAGGAACACCTGTACAGGAATGAAATGAAGAGAAATGGGTTTCCTACTTGGCGTTCCTGGCAGATGTGACAAAACATATCAATATACTGAATAAATCGCTGCAAGGAAAGCATCAACTCATCACAGATTTGTATGATAGTATCAGAGCATTCAAAATGAAACTATCCTTACGGGAAAGGTAGTTAACCTCAAAGAACTTGGTACATTTCCCAAAGCTCTCAACTGTTCAGCAGTTGGTTCAGGTCATGGATTTGCAAGAATATGTTCAAATATTAAGAGAGTTGAACCAAGAATTTCAGAAAAGGTTTCAAGACGTGGTGCAATTAGAGCCAATTTTCCAAATATTTGCTGAGCCATACTCTACAGATGTTGATAATGTTCCATCTGAATTGCAATTTATCGATTTGCAATGCAATCGTCAAATGAAAAATAAATTCCAAAATAGAATTAGTTTGATTTCTATTCACATTTTCCAAGAAATATATTTCCTCGACTACATAGAAATGCCGCTCCTGTTTTGTGATGTTCGGATCCACATATATATGAGAACAATTTTTTTCGCTAATGAAATTAAACAAAAACCGTTGCAGAAGTCAATTGACGGATCAGAACTTTAAATGTCAACTTAAACTAGCTGCTGCACAAACATTGTTACCTCATTTTGAAAAGCTAGTGTGTCAAAAGAGACAACAAAAATCTAGAAAACTAAATTCCGCTTCTGACTAATATGTTGTGCTTATTGCTTTTCTTCGAGTTGTTATTTAATACTGCTGTATTGTAAGTAGATTGTAGATTATTTTCATTTTATTTAAACTATCAATTCATTTTTTTTTTCATTAAAATAAAAGTACATAATTGAATGATAACGAAAGAAACAATTTATGTAACAATTATATCCTTCATATTACAATTTGATTATTACTGTTGCACAGTCAGTTGTGCATTTATACCTCGGCCGTTCTATCTCCGGCTCTGACATTTCTCGAGAAGGGGAAGCAGGCTGTTGCCAGTTCTTTAGCGGGAATTTCAAGCAGAGGAACAATGCGTATTTTAAATATTTCATGTATTTGGATATTTCACGAACCAGTAACCATATTATATAATAGCGATAATAATAGGACTTACGAACACTAAACATTGGAATTCACGCACGAAAAATATACCAAAGAAAGTTATCCAGTGCAAGCCGCTATTAGGCCACGTGGCTCAAACAAATTTAAGCTGGCAACACGGTGTTGGGTTCGGGAGCCACGCCAACCAGCGACAATGCTGATTGGCGCTAGCAGACAGTTTTAACTTCCTGACCACGACACCGGATGTAGAGACTCCCAGTACTACCAACAGATGCAGTTAGTGTGTGTGTGAAAGGTGTGAATGAAATATTCGAATAGAGTGGTGTTGTAATAAATATCTTGCATTATGATGAAATTGTAAATTCTATTTCAGTGTTTTAAAGTTAATATAGTCCTATATTTTCATTCTAAAGATAATTTTGAGGATATGTTTTCAATTGCTCATTACTGTATGTTGGTACTATTAGGTTTCCCCTTCCACCTTTTACAGTCGCAAAACGTCAGAGCCGGAGATACAACGGCCAGACAGTAAATTGTAAAATCGGCATTCCGCCACTGCTCTGAAGGCTACGGAGTGCACAGTAGACTATTTCAGCATACAATGGGTAAATTTACATGACCCACTGTGCATTGAGATGGTGGCCTCTGCATTAGGAGAATTTTAAAAGATTAGGATAATTGCTAAATAACATTAGGGAACGCAGTTATGTTCACATGTTTAAGTTAAAAAAAAATACTGCTTCTTCACACAGTGAATTCTCCTTTATTCCACCACAGCGTACAATCCATCATTATCACACACACACACACACACACACACACGTCCGTCCTCTATAGTCATCCCAAAGACTGACTTCCTGCTCTGCTAATAGATACTACCCGAGTTACTATACTCAAATGTTCTACATTCTTCCATAAAGCAGTCTTCATGTGCAGACTCTTCCGCTACTACATTAGTCGTTGAGTGATTTATTTAAAAATAATTATTAAAATAAATTAATTTAAAAGTCTTATGACTTTCCCCCTTCCTGGCTAGTTGCAACCTAACAAATACATATTAAAAAGCATTTATAACTTGTATACTGAATTAATATTCAAAATGGTGTCCATTATATTGTGGCTTCATAGAATTAAAAGTCCAAGTTGCAGAAATTCAAAATCAAATGCAGAAATTTCCGTAGAAATACACTTTGTCCACCAGCAGAATTACATAACACACAAATACAATCTTCCAAGGTCGTTGACCACAACAAAGAGTTCACTTCCAAAGCACCAGTTTCAATTACAACTCTCATCCATCTCTGTTTTCAATGGCTGCGCCGTGGCTCAGTGGTTAGACCGCTTGGCTCTCACCAAGGCGTCCGCAAAGTGAGATTTGTGGTGGACAACACGGCGCTGGGGCAGGTTTTCTCCGGGACCTCCGGTTTCCCCCACCATCTCATTCCACCGGTGCTCCATCTTCATTTCATGTATCATCAGTGTCATCGCCTGCAGTGCCATGTGTAGTGGAAGCGGGCGTTAAACACTACACTTTTTTTTTTTTTCTGTTTACAACTGTTTATGACTGTCTTTACCACTCTGTCTGCTACTACTGTTTTCGAATGCTGCGCTGTGTGTCGCCTCTTATCTATACCACTTATTCATATCACTAGACATTTCTGGAATATTCTGTAACAGACAATAACTTGGCTGTTCTCTATCAATCAAGATGTCCCTAGAATGTTCCATTGACCTCACTTTATCTGTTTTGGCATGCCTTTTATCTCTACTCTATCTTTATCTGCTTAGACAAGCTGTTTATCTCCGTTCCTTATCTCTGTGGCGCGCTATCATAATTAATGGGTTTGCGACAATATGCAGAACATTTGTATATTTCAGTGTAGTTAGGTGTATGGAGACTGAATTATTATTCAATGGCAAGCAACATGGTAGGATTTTCAGGATTGAGGAATATATGGCATTTTCCTACGGATTTTATAATTGTAATCTTGAGTTTATATTTTAGTTGATGTAAAATGAAAGATGAGAAATAAATTACAAATATATCAGTGTATGATCACATTTATTATACTTCATAAGTTCAACATATCACTCTTATATATGACAATATTTAGAATAAAGCATAATATTCCATTTTGCTTTGTTTCAGGTGCTGCACATTATTTTGATAGCAATCTACTTCAAATGACACTGCCGAGTTAGAATTCTTTTTTTTTTTTTAAAGATTCAATACATTATATAAAAGTAGATTGCACAGAAATAGGATAAAGTGCAAATGCAGCAATCACCTGTTGCTAATGAAAAAGTTAAAAAAACTGGACACAAAAAGAAGAAAAATAAGTGGAAAACTAACATTGTAGATTATATATGGTGTCAGGCATGCAAGGTTTATCTGCAGAATAGTGAAGATATGCAAGAACATGAGAGAAGAATGGATCATACATTAAATGCAAATTTTCAAGAGGTTGTGCAGCTAGATGATTCTGCTGATGATAAAGAGCAAGAACACAAAAAGCCTAGGCACAAAAGAGGGAGAGAACCAAAAATAGCGCCGTTGAACTATAATATTGAAAATTTATGGTCTGAAATAATTGAAGCAGAGGGTAAAAATGGAGCTAATTTTCTTTATGCTGGAACAGCTATGTTTCTTTGCAGACCTTGTCACATGTCAGTACATGTAACAGAAATTTCAGAACATGTGCATGGGCTAAAGCATCAAGAAGCTATTAGTATGGAAATAAACATAAATAATAGTCATAAACTCATGTGTGAAGAAGAACAACTTTGGAAGAGATTACATCCTGCAGTCAGAACTCATTATAAGTTCATCAGAATTCAGGACGAGAGAAACTCATTTTGCTTTTTGTGTGAGAAATATGTTCCTGCAACGAATACACATAATTTGTTGTCTCATGTTGCTGGCAAAAATCATATGAAAAATGTGATCCTGTACCTGCAATCATTATACTCACTCTTAAAAGGGATTTGCCTTAATCCAAATATTCAAAGTCTGCTTAATCTGTCAAGATCACAGTTCAAGGAGACTCAGATACTTCAAGCAATGATTGAACCAACTGATGATAGGCATGTAATAAAGCTGCGCACATTATTAAAGAAAATAAACTCGGCAAATAAGAATAAACCATTATGCAATGTAATGTGTAAATGCTTACTTTGTGATCAAGCATTTGATTCAGGATTACATTGGTTAAATCACTTGAATGAATTATCCCATAAACAAGAAGTTGAAAACCTAAGCAAAACTGGCAAAATAATTGATGTATACATCTGCTGTGTATGCAACATAATATTGTGTGGTAACGAATCTGATCATCATTGTGTAGATGAAGATGGACCAGTTGTTCCCAGGGTACTTGTCACAGGTAAGAGAAACTTGCTGTATCTTCCAAATGTTACATACTTGGCAGTGTGCATCATTCTCATTACCCTTTAAGATCTTGTGCTTACTCTGGTCAGAATTTGACTAGGGTAATCATCCAATAGATCATGGTTTGTTGGCATGCACCCACTTTGGTTTGAGCTTATTATTTTTTTGCAAGAGAGTATCCAGAAGTACATTGCTTCATCTCTTTTTCACTTGTTCTACCTCTTTGATGAAGCACATGCAAGTACTTGTGCAGTATGCAATGAAGGAAAGCAGAAGTAGCCTCAAATTTCTGTAAACATGAAATAGATGTCATTAAATTTCATTGTAATCTTTAACAAAAATAGAAAGAGATAAACAATGCAAAAATGGAAAAGCTAGTCTTACAATTGAGTAGAAACCTATACCTCCACTATTAGAATTCACTTTCTGAAAGAGAGAGGTAGAAAAAAGTTAAAAATATCCCCTGACAAGGTTTGATCTTGGAATCTCTTGAATATGAAGTGGCACATGATACCCTCAACCGCAGTGCTTTAGTTCTGTGTTTTGTCATGTCTCTGATCAAGATATTTAAGGCACCTGTCACATAAAACGCTTAAGCATTAAAAGTTACCAGGGAAACCGTAACTTTATTACAATGTGCACATTAGTGATAATTGAGTGTTTTGGTTGCAGATTTTAATGTATACCATTCTGACATTTTAATACAGTACTGCAAGTAAAGTGGAAAAGCTAATGAAAAACGGTTGTGAAAGCCAGTCAGATTTAGCTGCAATAAAAGCCTTAATCAAACATCACCATCGTCCACCATAAATGATTATTGATCATTTTTTTATCTATAAAAACTTGATCGGGAATGGTGCACATGACCAACAGTCTTATTCTATTCTTTCCTATACATGACATTTTCTGTAGCAACATAGCCATTAACAAGAATATCAAATAGTACCTTTGGTTAGAGTCAGAATCCAAAAGAGGAACTTATATGTGACTTTCTCTTGAAGATTGAGTTCATAGAAATACACTCCAAGTTTTGTTCAAGGCGAGGGAAAGTGTTTGTAGAATGAATGGTCCATTCAGCTGCATACTTGCCAATTTTTAACAGTTTTCCCTTAAAATGCACAGAGATGAAGATACTTTTACATTTTTATTGGCCGTGGAAACAAATTTACAGGTTTTTTAGTAGATTTTCAGCACAGATATAAGAGGATTAATTTCTATTATATTGTAACTTAAGTTTGCAGACTGGATGTGTATTATCATAATTGGTACAGTACTGTGAGAAATGAGACATCTGTGTCTTTTTTTCATTAGGAAGCATGATCACTTTTGACTGGGGTGCAACAAGATGCTTAGCATCCAGATTTAAAAGTTGGCTGCATTATTATTTACTTATTATGAGGGTGGTTCAATAATTATCCATGTTTTGAATGAGATTCCAATTTTTCAAATACAAATTATTTCTCAGCATAGTGCCATTTAGGGATACACTTATCTATCATTCCTGCTATTTTTTAACCCCTCCAAAAATATTAATTCTCAAGCTCTACAAAATACACCTAAATTTTGTTCAGAGCAATTTCATGTTTTGGTGCAAGAAGAAGATTATGTGGGCAGGGGGTGTCACTGCTGTTCATGCAGTTTGACAGCAAGAGCACCAAATGAATGTGCTGGCATATTGCAATGAAACAACACTCTACAGTGCCAAATGTTTCAATTTCTCAAATGGGACCAGTAACTTACTATAGTATTATTTGGATGCATAGGGTTTCAAGGCCTGTGTCTTGATGCATATATTTAGTTTCCAGAAGGTACATATAGGCATCACAGTAGTAGTGTCTCATAATTCTTTTTCCAAAAGCTCAATGACACCCTTTGCATCCCAAAAAGTCATTGCATTACTTTTCTAGGTGATGGAGACTATCTTTGCCTTGTTTGGAGCAGATTTACTGGATACCATTGTTTGGATTGTTGCATGAATTTTTAAATATAATATGAATCAGGTCTCATTGATGGTGGACAATTCAATCTAAAAGTTTTCCTTCAGATTTTATTTAATTATATAGCTCTAAACATAGCTTCAAAATTAAAAGCTACTCCTGCTTGTTGTCCAGTATGAATGTAGCAACGATTTGGTCAACAACTTTTTTGCCTACAAATTAACGATATAAAATGAGATGCTAATGCACCACTTCATTGTTGTACTTAAATAGAATATTCAAGTGAATGTTGGGAGTCATATTTGGACTTGCTAACTTTGTTGATTGCTTTTAATGAGTTTAGTTTCCTTTGTATATAATTTTCTTAGTTTTTCTATACAATAATCATAGTATCATGAGCATATCCAGTGGCAGAATCCCTAGCTGCTTCTGTTTTTTAATAGACTGTTGGTATATAAATAAATAGAGACCTAATTTTGACCCTTGTGGGACAACAGCGTTGTTAACAAACAAAAAATATTGTATTATGCAGTTTCAGAAATAAAAAAGGTATTCAGTATGTAAACAACAAGAAAAAGTTCATTACAACTTGTGTATGGAAATATATTTCTGTATAATATAATATATTTCTGAGTTCTCGCCTTCAAAACAGGAAAATTCACTGGAATGTTCTTCTCACAGATACTTGCCGTGACAGAAGATTCAGAATACCTTGACAGTTTGCAAGGACAAGTACAAGACAGTTTCTATTCTGAGGCAAAGAATACATTAAGTGATACATTTTGTATTCAACTGAGTGACGTGTACTCAAATCGTGAAATGCACTTCATACATGGTAAGGTGGATGACTATGCTGTGCTGGCTTATGGTTTATTTCAGGAGAGGTACCCACAGCAAAGATGTCCAGATTAGAAGACATTTGAATGTCACCAACACTATGCATTCAAGGAAATTTACTTATCTTATTTAAATCCTGGGACCGGTTTCAAAGCAAAACATCTCCTTCATCCGCAGCCACTCAGCTTGACACTCACCCACTAACTGACTGACCTTGACCACTACCGGAGTTTGAAGAATAGCTCCTTATCTAACTGCCATCTACCGGGGACAACACAAACTTATTGATGACATCTATTGGAGGGATATCAAAATTCATTACGCGATCCTTATTTTTCAAAATAAATATCTTGTCCCAAACCATTAAATCTATCGGTTCTTTCAATTGTTTCAATAATTTAACTTCTGGATTTACTTCATGATTATATGACCAAAATTGATCAGCCACTGCCGATTTCTCTGTCTGTCTATATTTAATATTTCTAAAATGTTCCTTCGCTCTGGTTTCTAAATTACGCTTGGTTCTACCAATATAGATCTTATCGCATTCTAAACAGTTAACTTGATAAATACCAGATTTTTTGTTGTCTGAAATTTTGTCTTTTTTAGAAAACTGTAGCAAATTCTTTATACTGTAATTATTATGAGGTTCTAGTATTATACCCACTTCTTTGAAAAATTGTTGGAACTTTTTATTTGCCCATGGATAAGTAAATTTTTTGAAAATATAATCATTTTTTTACTTTTTTAAGAGTGGAAACATCATTAACATTTTTTTGATATTTAAATTTTTCTACTCTTCTGATTATAAAATCTTTATTAAAGCCGTTAATTAAAGCAGTGTTTATAATATGTTTCTATTCCACATTAAATTCTTCTTCGTTTAGAGGTATGCTTATCAATCTGTAGGTCAAACTATTAAAAACAGCAAATTTGTGTGACATAGGATTAAAACTTTTATTTTTGATATAATTATCTGTGTGAGTTGAGATGCCAAAGATGCCAAAATTTTTTCAAAGAAGTGGATATAATACTAGCACCTCATAATAATTACAGTATAAAGAATTTGCTACAGTTTTCTAAAAAAGACAAAATTTCAGACAACAAAAAATCTGGTATTTATGAAGTTAACTGTTTAGAATGCGATAAGATCTATATTGGTAGAACCAAGCGTAATTTAGAAACCAGAGCGAAAGAACATTTTAGAAATATTACATATAGACAGACAGAGAAATCGGCAGTGGCTGATCATTTTTGGTCATATAATCATGAAGTAAATCCAGAAGTTAAATTATTGAAACAAATGAAAGAACCGATAGATTTAATGGCTTGGGAGAAGATATTTATTTTGAAAAATAAGGATCGCGTAATGAATTTTGATATCCCTCCAATAGACGTCATCAATAAGTTTGTGTTGTCCCCGGTAGATGGCAATTAGATAAGGAGCTATTCTTCAAACTCCGGTAGTGGTCAAGGTCAGTCAGTCAGTTAGTGGGTGAGTGTTAAAGCTGAGTGGCTGAGGATGAAGCAGATGTTTTGCTTTGAAACCGGTCCCAGGATTTAAATAAGATAAGTAAATAGTGAAGTTGTGTTACCAGTGTTTAGTTATTATTGATAACCTAGTATACTTCACTGTCAGCAGCTTCAGTTTTTTACATTACATCTCCTGGTTTGGAAGGGGAAACCCAAGGTCAACTACTAATGTAGAGTAAATTCTATCATCAACTGTCTGGAAACTGTTGCAAGAGCAACAGTTGTATCCTTATGATGTTGCAACCTGTATTACCATACTCGAAGTTGTGTTAGTGGTTTGTGCAGCAGTGTGCTAAAAATCCAAACCTTCCTGCCTATGTAATATTTACAGATGAAATGCAGTTCGTAGAAGATGACATTACAAATTTCCACAACCAGCAGCAAAGGTTTCCTAATCAATTGGTGGGTAGAGGCAGCCCAATTGTTTGGCCGCCATGCTCGCCTGATTTGAATGCTGTCAATTTTCTACTTGTAGAGTTGTTTATAAGCATTGGTATATTTACCTCTTATGTCTGATATGGAAACTCTTCAGAATCAAGTTTTGGCAAGTTATCAGGAACTATACAATACTTCTAGAATTTGGAGTCATAAGACATGAATGTGAAACCTGTATTCAAGTGGGAGGTTGACACTTTAAACCTCTTCTGTAAATAGTCTCCTATAAGAAATTCATTCCAGTAAATATCATTGTTTTGAAGGCCATAACTTGGAAACCAAGTATTTTTGCACACATATTGTAATGAGAGAACGTAAGCTTTCTCGGCCAGAGTCAATATTACAAATAATTATTTCCGGGCTGTTTTGTCGTGGTCTGCTGGCGCGAGAACGTCCATACGTTTCGTCCTCAACTGCAGTGGACATATTCAGTGGCGCGGTCGAAGTTTCTTCAGTGCCTGAGTCGCGCTATGTATGCTTGGTTGCTGGGGGGCGGAGGCCCGCATCATTTTGGCTTTTTTTTGGGGGGGGGGACGTTTCCTGACTTCGAGCGACAGTATGCTAGTTTCTGTTGAGCTTTAAGTCTTCTTCCTTTCTGTTAAAATTTTCTGGATTCTTGTAAATGTCTATGGCCTCCCGTTGTAGTCGTGTACGGTAATGCACTGTAGATCAGGCATCGGCATACATGTACTCACGGAGTCCTCGCAACTATGACGTATCAGGGGCAGCGCTTACTGTCTCACCATCCCCTCGCAGACTTCACTGACAGTGCATATATACGGATCACCGGCGGGCTGTCGTGTCGTATTTATCTGTACGTCTAAATATATATCTGTCAAAGTCAAGGGTGGCTGTGCGGAAACGTGGGAGAAGTGTTTTTGTTACGCGCAAGAAGACAACGTAAGATCTTTGTTGTGCTCTAAAGTTCAGAAAGGCACTCATCAATGGAACATCAAGCGACATTATGATACATGATCATAAAGATCACCACACAATTAAGGTCAGCATGTATTCATACATTTACACCACGATTTAAAATAGCATAACACTGACGTAATGTCCTTTATTCCTTTTATTTTCTTCAGGTGTAGATCGGAGCAACCAGTTGCAACTACTTAAGGAGCAATATTCAGATACTACACGTATGATAACACGCCAGTTATGCTGATGCTTTGGAGGCTCAGTCAATAAGTCTTAGTGATGGAGATTTCATAAAAAAATGTGTTAGTAAAGTTGCCAACATAATTTGCCCTGAACAATATGATATATTTAGGAATATTGCATTATCACTTAATCATACAGAGAAGGATACATAAAATAGCAGAAATAACCCAGAAAAGACTACTAACCAAGGTCCATGAATTTATAGCTTTTTCTCGCGTTCAATGAAAGCGCTGACGTTGACACAGTACAATTGGCAATTTTCATTCGTGGAGTTCTCAAAACCTCTCCATACAAGATTAGGAAGTCATTCCACTTAGGACACACATAACAGGGGCAGAATTATTCCAAACATATAAGAAATGTTTAGGAGAAAGTAAACTGAATCTAAAGTAATCTTGTATCCATAGTAACAGACGGGGCTCGAAATATGACTGGTGAAAACAAAGGTCTAATTGGTAGAGTAAAACGTTATTTAAATGAAATGGGAAACACATTAACATAATATTTTCACTCGTTTCTTAGGCCATCTCAACAGCATCAATGACAGCATTAAATTTACCATGGAAAAGGAAAAGGATCACTGCCTTGCTTTCCTGGATGTTTTGGTGTCCAAAATACCGGCATGACGTTAGGACAGTTAATAGGAAACCTTCCCACACAGACCGCTAACTACAGAAAACTTCTAACCACCACCCACGGCAGAAGAGAGGCATAATAAGGACCTTGACTGCACGGGCTAGGCATGTCTGTGAACCGGCTACCTTAGAACAAGAAATCAAACACATACTACTATAGGCTAACGGGAACTGTTCTAAAGAAATAAAACGGGCTTCACACTCCACTAGAACAACGAAAAATACGGAGACACAGAAACCGCAGAGTACAGCCTACCTGCCATACATAAGTAGAGTAACGGACAGAATCAGCAAACTGTTAGGAAAGTTTAAATAAGAACCGTCTTTAAACCCACCCAGAAGCTCAAAGATCATCTCCGTTCAGTCAAGGACAGACGGGACCCACTGGCAACAAAAGGGATCTACCGTGTTCACTGCAGCTGCGCCAAGGTGTACATTGGCACTAGTACATAAACGTAGCATACGTACGCGTATTACGGAAGACCTAAGTAACTGCCGGTTGGGACATACGGACAAATCTGCTGTTGCTGAACATGCCCTTCTGATGGGACATGACATCAAGTTCCAGGAAACAGAGGTTCTCGACAACACAGCCCAGTACAACGCTAGACTACCAGGAGACTATTGAAATTTTCAAGCACAAACATAATTTTAAGAGGAAGGAGGAAGTAGCACGTTTGCATAAAACCTGGTTTCCCTTGTTACCAAACACAAGGCCGAGACCGTTTACACGAGCCGGACCAACCGAGACATAGGCCTGCAGCAGTCTTGTGACAGGCGGACGCGCAGCCAATAGAAGAGAAGTAGGCGGTCTCCTTCTAGCCTATATATATGGTGCCCTATGCCCACAAATGGCGAGTCGAAATAGGTCTCGTACCTCATTTCACGCGGTCTCGGGGAGTATGACCTCGACCCCGGAGAAACTCCTAAAAGACCCAGACTTGTGTTAAGTCCACAATAAACTCATAAACCACACCTTACCCTTACAAAAGCTTTCTTAGAACTTCCAAAACATTTCTCTAAACACTATCACCACCATTTACCCACCACCCGTTAGTTAAAACCAATCGTTATGCCAGTAAGGGATGTAGACTCGGTATGGCAATAGTCTAAGGATCCTCCTTTGCGGAGGAGGACTCCCTTCAACGACACATCTATGATGTGTGCAGTGTGATTCGCATTTTAGAATGCGTGTGGCCTGCCTGGTCAGGGGAGCCAGTTACTTCATTTTGCTCGAGCCCAGCTCTAGACGTCATCTTAGCGAGGCGCATCTCCGACCAGACTCCCGATTCCGACTTCCGGGCTACATCTGCCATCGCACGGACCGTCAGGGTCGTCCAGGAGGCGGAACTGCGGTGTTGGTGAGGCGGAATGTGGTCCACCGACCCGTCCAACTTCCGCATCTACAGACCCTAGAGGCCACGGCCATTAGTATGGACCTTGGTGGTTTGGAGGTCTTGGTAGTCTCTGTGTACCATCCACCACAACAACAGTTCGTACGTAACGATTACCTCTCCATCCTAGCCCTATATCCCAGTGCTATCATGGCTGGCGACTTCAATGCAAAACATCAACGTTGGCATTGCGGTCGTCGGGCGGATGCAAGAGGCAATGAAATCATTCGTCTTATAGATGCAGACCCTCAACTTCAAGTGCAGGGTTCCTGGCAACCCACTCATTATCCGCGAGGTAGACTGGCTTCAGTCATCAACTTCGCTATCGCAAAACATTTACCATTTCACCTCACCCTTACATCTCTGAATGCATTACATTCCGATCACAATCCGATGTTGCCAGTCATGACATCTCGCTTCAAACGCGAGAAGTCGATTGGGAAGGCGTCAGGAATTGTCTCCGCACTTACATCCCGCCAAACCCTAAAATCACAAATATACCTATTCTGGAGAATGCAATCTCATCCTTCACTTCCATCGTGACGTGAACTGCCAAAAACCTGACACTCCACGCCGCAGCTCCCTTCATCCTGATGTGCTCCCTTTGGACATAATCCTTCTAATCCGCCGATCCTGGGCAGCACGGAGACTTTATCAGCGTCACCGCACGCAGCGTCATCGAGCGCTCCTAAGACGTTTACGTCGAGATGTCAGTGTCCGAGGACAAGGTGCAAGCGTGGGAGGACAAATGGATAGGTTGCGCGTCGAAGATGGCGACTTGTGGAGGATAGCTAAAGCCCTCAGAAACCACAAAGGTCAATACAACTCCCCCATCCATGGCACCCAAGGCCTGGCCTATGAACCCCAGGCCAAAGGTAATGCTTTCGCTGACTACCTTGAACGTACTTTGCTTCCAAGAGATGACCCCCAGGACATCTCTTCTGAAGGTGTCCGCCGGGAGGTGCGTCGTTTCTTACGGCGCCCTCCTGAGGATGTGGAAAGACTCCCAACCATCCGACCTAGTGAAGTCCAAGGCGTACTCCAGCATCTCAAACCTAAAAGGGCGGTGGAGTCTGATGGGCTGACACTTCTCATGCTCCGTCATCTTCCCTTTAATGCGGTACTCATCCTAACTAGAGTTTTCAAATGTGTCTTACCCTTGGGTACTTTCCACGAGAGTGAAGAGAGGCCCGGGTGATATGCATATTGAAACCTGGGAAGAATCAGTTACACCCTTCCAGCTACCAATCCATTAGCCTTCTTTCCACCCTCTTGAAAGTACTCGAGAGGCTGATTCTCACCCACTTGTCGCCAATTCTGGGAGACATTCAAGCCATTCCCGACCATCAGTTTGGATTTCATCCTGGGCACTCGACAGTCCAGCAATTACTGCGTGTGGCGGAGACCACTGCCCTGGGCTTCCAGGAAGGCACCTTCACGGCTGCAGTTTCGTTGGACGTTGAGAAGGCCTTCTCTACAACATGGCATGCTGGGCTCCTTTACAAACTGATCCACCTGGGGCTCCAAACACAGATGATCATCATACACAGCTTCCTACGATACCACACCTTCAAGTCACAGTCGCAGGGAAAACATCAACACTAAGCCCAGTGAGAGGCAGAGTCCCCGAAGGCTCTGTACTATCTCCCACCCTATTCAACATCTTTATGGCAGATTTCCCCACAGAACCACGAGTCGAAATGGCACAATATACTGACGTGCTTCTGTTCTGCAAAGACAAACACATCCTCAGAGCCTTCAACCCCTTACAAAGACACCTCCGTCTCACACAACTGTGGTGTCAGCATTGGCGGATGTCTTAATCTGGACAAAAGCCACGCCATACTTTTCACAAAGCGCCACAATCCCGCAGACTGCCCCAACTTCAGCTTCCGAGGTTGTAGGATAGAGTGGACTAACTCCGTCCAGTACCTTGGAGTAAAATTGGATAGAGGTCTAACTTTTCGCCAGCACATCAGGGACCTAGCGGCAATTGCTTCCCTGTATCCAATGCTGGGGTCGAGCTCGATGCCGGTTGGCCTGAAGTTATACCTCTTCTGAGTGCTGGTAATTCCAGTGATGCTATATGCCTGCGAGATTTGGGGCATGGCTGCAGAGGTTGTCAGGGCTTCAACGTGCAAAGAATAGAGGACTGCGGTCTATATATTCTGAGGGTTGCTACTTTACTACCAGGTTGCTTTACGAAGCCTCGGGTCTTCCATACGTGGAGGATGAAATTAGGTGTCGGGCATCAAAATTCTACGCTACTTTACCCAGACATAGAAGTGCCCTTTTTAGATCATTGGGAGATTTGACCCCACTAGACACCGTTCCAGGCTGTTCCAAGTACCCCGCATGTCTTGCGGTCACCTGAGATAACCCAGGAGCTAATCCTAGCAGCAGCTAAAGCTGAGCTCCACATAATCTTCTAAGCTGTTTAGCATCAAAATTTTTCAACTAAATAACAAACTTTAAAATTAAAACATCAGGGTGCAAGGTATTGCATCCATTCCCACAACCTGAAGGTACATAAAATTGTAACCTCAAAAATGAAACTCAAACCTCAAAACCCACAACACATCCTACAAAATCCCAAATGAAAAACCGGAGAAACTTTCTTTTGTGCGACGCGAAAATATTTTCTAAGTCCAACGGTGCACGTATATGCATGCGCAAGCAGACAGCCTGAAGTCCTCATGTTGCAGCCAACATGAGAAAGTTATGTAACACTTTTAGCCAACCTCCTCAAAAATGCACCCCAGATATCTGTCCTGCACCGGTGCAAAGGGGCATGTGGAAGTGATTAGTGTGGTTTAGTCTTGGAAAATACTGACCAGTATTATTACAGGTTTTACTGCTTTACAAAAGTAGGCTTGCTGTCCAGCAAAAGTGCCAATTGTACTGTTAGAAGTGAAGGTTGTTTGTTCTGTGCATTCTTCAAATATTTAAGATTCGTTCAGTGCATTGTTGAAAATCGGAAAATGGCTCGACTAATCAGTAAAATATGAGCTCGCAGACTGGTTCATCTACTGCCGCGAATTGTGTGTGATTTTACCAACAGATGTTAAAATTGACGTTAACAAATGTAACGTAAAAATTGTCACAGCGCTAACACTAATGTTAAATTTATTTAGGTACTACTTTGTGTTAGTTTGCTAGTGTAATTTAGGGACAAGTAAGACTGTTGGCAGCATTGCGTTCAGTGGAGAAACAAGGATAGTTTGGTTGCACTGAATTCTTCAATATGGCTACATACAAAGCAAGGAAATAATTAATGTTAAAAGAATGTCCTCCAGCACGAAATTGCACTAAAAAGGTAAAGAATTTTTTATTAAAAATCATGCTTGTATATAACATCAAAAAGTGTGAAGGACTTAGAAAGAAATCGCCGCGGCGCATATTAGAAAGAAGAACCTGCGGTAAAACCCTTAACGGGTGGGCACGCAGCAAAAACCATCTGGCTTTATAAAGCCAGCCAGCACCTCGGTTGGTTGGTCAGTCAGTTTGAGTTTTTCCTAGTAGACCACGGCCGCAAACTTCCACATGTTACTGGATTGATGCCGGCCGTGAAAGCCTAAGTCGTTATATGTGTAAAATATCAGTTCCATATCTATTAACAATTTTGTGAAAAGTTCCTTATCTTCAGCAATGTCAAGTTGTGCTATATCAATTTGTAACATAGCGTCATGCAAAGTAAAAATTCTGAAAAAATACCATAAATTACAGCTATTCTAAACAATTCTAGAAAATTTCAGCTTTAGTTAAATAACTATAATTAACATTAAATTTAATATTTACTGTCCCTTAGACTTATCCCTTTAACATGTCATTTTGAGTCTTGCTGTTGCACCATGAAAATGAAATTAAACTTTTAAGGTACTCAAATAATCACATGCTCTAAGTATACCCCAGAGGACTTTTACTCTATAAAGATTTTTCTTTGAGTGGTACAATTTTGAAACACCAGCTATTTACAATATCACAAAAAGGGCAGTACAATTAAGAAGCAGCCGATACTGTCAGTAAATTGCCATTTGATGAGGGATGATTACTGGAGAAAGAAAAAAACCAATTGACCCCGAAGTGTGCTGACTGTTTGTCATTTTTATTTTATTGTTTCTTTTCTTCAGGCTATGGTAAGGAAGCACATTTAGAAAGTCTTTATGATGTATTGCAAACTTATGGAACAATAACAAATTGTGCTGTGACCCAATCTGAAGCAATAGTTGAATTTCAAGAACGGTAAGTATAGCATTTATTTGTTTGTTCCTCAAAATTATTTACCTTTTCATGCAAAGTTGAAGAGAGTTCTTTTGGAAAATGAAGTTAAAAGTATTCAGTTCAGCAGCATTATTTGTACTTATATTGATTTCCCTGTTCTCTCTCTCTCTCTCTCTCTCTCTCTCTCTCTCTCTCTCTCTCTCTCTCTCTCTCTCTCTCTCATATTTCATCAGTAATCAGTGGGGTATTTTGTTGAAGTAGATACATAGAGCACTGGAATGTTGGAAGAATATACCTATTTTAATAATTTAAAAATATGTTGATGCAGCAGTTGCACTTAAATTACAAATAGTGTACTTAAGAATAGCAAATGTTGCCTTTAACATCTTAAGTTTCTGTTACTGAAAAGTTTCTCAACAAAGCCTTTTCTGTGAATTGAGACATCAGACATTTCCGTCTAAGTTTTTGAACGCTGTCAGTTGCCAAGTTCATATCATCTCTCTTGGTTTAACAGAATTTTGTCTAAGGTAGCTACAAAATAGGAATGAATTAAAGTTGGGGCTAGGCGTGGCTGTTCTATGGCTACTAGCCAATGCGGTGCGTGCAACGTTGTACAGTTACGCATGCATATTGGCTTGCTTTGCCGAACCATACGGCTAATTTCTTTGCATGCACTAAAGATACCCGTTAAAGAATGATTTTGTTTTTCCCGTGTTACAGAGCTATTTTTTCTGAGGATTACTGTCCAAGCCCCATGTTTGTAGCATATCTGGTTTCGGAGCTACGGTAAGATACGGCGCCTGACTATAAAGAAAAGAACCATTAACTGTCAGAGAAGAAAAGCTCACACGTGCTATGCTGCGGTTGCATTTTGTACCTTGCATTCAGTAAAGTGGTGATCTTTTAAGAGCGCACACGTGCTTTTCAAAGTTAGTGAATATTCTGCTTAGCAAGCCTAGTATTGGTGCACTTAGTAGTAACTGCGAAAAAACTCATAAGATTTTTGATGGATAGAGTCAACATGAAAAATTCAATGCCATCCCGGGATTTGAACCACGGATCTCCTGGTTTCCGTCCAGTCACTCTTATCCTTTGAGCTACCATGGTCAACGTGCCGTCTTGACACTAAATTCTCCATTTGACTCATACATTTCCCCAGTAGACCACTAGGAGCTCTCGCATCCGAGATACATCGTTTGTGGCGACTTATTATTGTAAGTACTTGAGTCCCAGGCTTCATCATTTAACTTTTATTATTTTAGTTAATTGATGGAAATTAATCATTTCTCCACACTAGCAGTACATAGGCTAAGATTTTTTATGGATAGAGTCAACATGAAAAATTCAATGCCATCCCGGGATTTGAACCACGGATCTCCTGGTTTCCATCCAGTCACTCTTAACCTTTCAGCTACCATGGCCAACGTGCCGTCTTGACACTAAATTCTCCATTTGACTCATACATTTCCCCGGTAGACCACTAGGAGCTGTCGCATCCGAGATACATCTTTGTAGCGAAAATCTTAGCCTATGTACTGCTAGTGTGGAGAAATGATTAATTTCCATCAATTAACTAAAATAATAAAAGTTAAATGATGAAGCCTGGGACTCAAGTACTTACAATAGTAAGTCGTCACAAACTATGTATCTCAAGTGCAAGAGCTCCTAGTGGTCTACCGGGGAAATGTATGAGTCAAATGGAGAATTTAGTGTCAAGACGGCACGTTGGCCATGGTATCTCAAAGGTTAAGAGCGACTGGACAGAAACCAGGAAATCCGTGGTTCAAATCCCGGGATGGCATTGAATTTTTCATGTTGACTCTATCCATCAAAAATCTTAGCCTATGTACTGCTAGTATGGAGAAATGATTAATTTCCATCAATTAACTATCATAAGATTTTACTTAAATAGGCTACAAATATTCTTGTTAATGTGTATTCCTTTTTCAAACAGATGTCAGTTAGACATTTTTGAAAGTATAGATTTTGCTCAGAGTGGAGAATAAATGTTACAAGCTTGTCACGTGAGTGCTCATTCTGTGATGAACATTGTTAAAGAAGGCAAACAGTTTACCAAATAAGGAGAAGTTTTCATATTTAGATCTCCAGGGAAACATCGGGCAGCTATAAAA
This sequence comes from Mantis religiosa, assembly GCA_030765055.1. Lineage (NCBI taxonomy): Eukaryota > Metazoa > Arthropoda > Insecta > Mantodea > Mantidae > Mantis > Mantis religiosa. Next base: position 33,646,345 of record CM060952.1, on the reverse strand, counting down.
CATGCTATGAACTTAAACAATTTTCAAAAGTGTGTTTCACTTAGAACAATTTATGACTTATATGGGAAGTGTGAATATCCAACTGCCAAGAGGCTAACCAATTTAATGAAGGGGAAAATAGAAGACACAGATTCTGTATCTTCTATGCATATTATTCTGAAATCCCTTGGGTTCAAATATAGGAGAACCAATGATGGTCGCAAATTTCTGCTGAAAGAAGCGATATTGTTGCTGCGAGACTAAAATTTCTGCACACAATGCACAACATTAGTACATCTATTCATGAAGATGCTTCATAAATACACATTCATATCTTCCGTATTTTTAAGTATTTTAATGAAACAAAAATTGGTTTAAAGTCAATTACAGGCTATACAAATATGGATCATTAAAGTAGAAACTATATTCACAAATCGTTGAAATGTCACTACCTTGTTTGACTGTAGCAAACACCTCATTTCGTAGAATGTATCTTAATTTGAATCATTTTGTTTTGTGTGCATATGAACAATAGCTATGTATGTGAACTGTTCGACAGTTCAAGGTTTTAAGGTTCAGATTGTGCAATAATCATTGTATATGTACTCACACACATGCTGAAATATTAAGCAAACTTCTCTGTCAGCATTGCATCACTGTACATCTCAGCATCTGTATGATACTTGCGAGGTCGAGACAAAGACAGATATATCTTTCATCTCTGTTGCTCACTTGCCATGGAACTGGCAAACCGTATTGGCTCAGCCCATGTTCATTCTTATTTTGTAGCTACTCTGGCAGGAATTCTTTTACATGCCAGTAAATCTATTGATGTGGGCTGTTACTTGCAAGCACACTTAAAAACCATTGATCTGGGCTAGGATTGAACCTTTGTAAGCCAGCTTTTAACTAATTGTTCCATCTGAAGACTTATGATTCACTCAAACTACCTAATTACTTTGAATTCCACTGATATTAATTTCTTCAATCTCATCACTTTTCGCCTACACTTAGAGATGGAGTTTTCAATTGTCAATCTCATATCATTGCTTGATGCGAATCCTCCAGTATTATTTTCATCAGTCATTCCTTAAAGACACATAATTTAATATTGATTTGGGTGGCTCAGTGGATTAGGCACTGGCCTAGTGATCCCAAGGTTGTGGATTCAAACCCACCCTAATTAGTTCTTTTAATGTATACTTAAAGGTGACAACCCCATGTCAATAGATTTAGTGGCATGAATACAAGCTGCTATGGAAGTATAAAAATTGAAAGAAGCATAGAAACAGTGAAGCACTAGTTAAAATAAAAATGAGTCAAGAAGTTATTGACACACTGCTTCACTAACACTGTTTTTCACAGGATATGTTTCAAGAGCTGTTGCTCCCATCATCTTGAAACATGTCCTGTGAAAAACAGTGTTAGTGAAGCAGTGTGTCAATATCTTCTCGACTCATTTTTGTTTTAAGCTGCTATGGGATGAAATTCTGGCATATCAGTGATGCTCATGTGATCTTTGCAAATGATATCGTTAAACATAAAAGGAAAAACATGTTATGGTATTTTAAATCTGTAATGCAAAATAATTCTGTTACATGCTTCCATTATAATTCTGTACGTAAATATAGGATCTAACAAAAAGGTATGTCAAAACTCTGGGAAAACATTTCTTGCATATAGGGAATAAAAAAGGTTATATGAACATAGGGACAGAAATTGTTTATTTCCATAGTACAGCTTCCTTTCTGCTGCTCTGCTTACACAGTGAGATGTATGTGACCTGTGGCCATAACCCCACAACAGAATAGTGATTTAATAGTGTAGTAGTAAACATTCGCTTTTACATCTGGTTAAATGGGATGGAGATAATGTGTGTCACTGTTGTCATTGTGCTGCAGTACCATATGTAGTCCGCTTGTTAGACACCAGTATTTAGTTCATTCACAATGGAGTTCTCATTTCAGGCTTTCTTTCCGTCGATTTCTGAATAGCAGATTTCCTAGTAGGTTGACAGGAAGAGGTGGACCAAATCCGTTGCCTCCACGCTCACTTGACTGAAACCCACTATATTTTTATTTGTTGGGGATATTTGAAATCTCTTGTTAATGCAATTCCAATTCCAGATGTAGAGACTTTTTGAGCTTGTATTGTGGAAAGCTGCCAGACAATATGAAATTCTCCAAGTCTAACTCAGCGCCTAGGGAGTCCACGCAGCGGTAGGTTAACGGATGCATCGGAGCTATTGGAGGCTATTTTGAACATGTGCTGTGGTTTCCTGTTTTGCCCCCATTTGGTCATTGAGCGTTGTTGCATAGGATTCAACTGTAGAAAAGTGCTCTGAAAAGGAAATAATTTCTGAACGTATATTATAAGACTTTTTTTTATTCTCAATTCACAAGAAATGTTTTCTCATATTTTTGACATACCCTTTTGTTATATCATGTACAGACTTTTGAGTGGATTAATCAGTTGGCAAACACATGACAATATTAAAACCAAGTTCAACAGTCTCTCATGTCTTCATAAGTAAAGGTGGGAACAAATGATTGAAACATGCTAACTGAAACTTGTACAATCTATGCAGGACTTATTTATGCAGAAAGTCTTTCTCCATAAGTGCAATAGTTTAAAATTGATGCCTCTATATCATGCATTCATTGATGTAAAAGGTTAATTTAAAAAATAGAAGTGTTAAGGTGGTTAAAAATGTTCTACCATTCTTGAATTTGTTAGCTTCACTCTTCTGCATTCTCACTGAATATTACACGCATTACAAGAGATGGGCAAAAACTAAAAGCTTTTTAAGACATATGTGTCAAATAAGAATATTGGCTTTTCTCTTGAATTTGACCGCTCATGCAGTGTTTATTTTAAACAAAACATGTTTCTGAACTACCTAAGTACTACTTGCACACTTTATCTTGAGCCCTCGGATCCAGTGCTACGACCTTTGGAATAATGAAGGCCTATGCTTTGTAAAAGTAAGAACTGTAGTGTTACCATTAATTATTCATTTCATTGTACTGTGATACCTTTGTTTCTGTACTCTTGCATTATACCTGTTTTTGTGTTTAACCAACTCAAATAGTAATTTAAAGTACAGTAAAACCTCGGACATCCGGGCCAGTTTAAAATATATATATATATATGTTTAAGGTAATAAATTAAGATTAGCAACTATTCTCAAATTCAGCGGTGAATTCATTGCCCTCAACCCACCTGCTTGGGACCAGGTTGGAAGAGAAACTTTGATAAAGTCATGGAAAAAGTTTGGCATGATAGAAGAAAAAAGTATGGAAGAAGATGTATAATAATGCTGTTCTGTTGTTGGTGAAGACATTGATAATTAGTTGTAAAGCAACAGTGACGGAGGTTAAAAACCTATTGCAAAGGAAGGCATTATTGCATATGCAGTGTTGCTGAAAATGAAAATGAAGAATATTCAGATTCAGACAGAGTTGATGAACTAGTTGTGGTTACGGTCCATGCATAAGCAGTAGCAAACAAACAAATTAATATAATTTTGAGTCAAACTAATACTCAATGCTCCACTTATTGCTAGAATTTACCTAGAATGCGTTTAGTTAGGATCTTACTAATATCATCAGCTGTTGTTGAGTAATGTGTCAACTATGACAGCTGAGGATGTTAGGAAGGTCCTAACGAAATGCATCCTAGATAAATTCTAGCAATAAGTGGAGCATTGAGTATTAGTTTGACTCAAAATTATATTAATTTCGTGCTTCATTTTATCATAGTCCTTACACATTGGAAAACAAATTGATACTTTACTTCAAGAGTCAAGCTTAAACATTGCCAAATGAACTTCTGATATTGAAGCAGATACAAGATTGAGCTGTTTGTAAGCAATACGCTAAACTAACACAGCAGAAGCTCACTGCGTTTTTTTTACTACCAACTGGTTTGTAGCTATATTCTGTACAGTGTAAATACATAGTTAAGCTATTACAGTACTTACAGTTTATGTTGATTTTAGGTGAAATTATGCCAATAATAATTTCTAAACCCCATTAAAAATATTTTGATGATGTACGTGGTTTTTTGTTTTTCCCTGCCTGTCCTTCCCTGGATAATCTGGATTTTCATTAAATCAGATTGGCCCTAGTCTGAGTTGATCCAGGTAAACAAGGTTCTACTGTATTAAATGTCTGAAGCAGATCCAACATCGATGCCACATGTCATGTAAATAGTAAAAGAAGGTATACCATGTGTTTAGCCTTTTACTTTAGCTGTTTAACATAGAAAAAACAATTTTGGAACTATCTTACAAGCTTCTATGAGCTTAAATCCTTTTATGGAAGTGTTGAAAACAGTGTTGTTGTATAAATTAAGTTAATTAGGAGTCGATTAATAACACAAAACAACACTCACTTTTAAATTTTCCCGGAACCGGTTTCTGAGGTCTTCCCTCTATCTTCAGCCGGACATCGGCTGATAGAGGGAAGACCTCAGAAACCGGTTCCGGGAAAATTTAAAAGTGAGTGTTGTTTTGTGTTATTAATCGACTCCTAATTAACTTAATTCTATGAGCTTGCCTCGGTAGCGTGGTGGTAGCATGTCTCCCTCATTTTCAAGAGGTCCTGAGTTCGAATCTTGGTCAGGGTGAGTTACCTGGATAAGGGTTTTTTTCTGTGGGTTTCCCTTATCCTGAAAGACGAATGTCAGGTAACTCTAAGCTCTATGGACACTGGGCTCATTTGAGCATCATTTCACCTATTCCATTCATCGTCCGATATGACTTAATGTTGGAGGATGACAAAAAAAAAAGCTATGATATACAGTGGCATAAAAGACATGGTCCTGTTGTCTTCAATAATACCATCTGGAAGCTCAAAATAAAGTGAGAGTAGTACTTAGTTTCGATTCTTGTGATGTTATATATAAAATATGCATTAATAAGGCCAGCATATACAGGTTGAGCCAGCACTTCTGCAACAAGCTACGTGGACTGATAGTTGTCCCAAAAAGGGTCACATTTTTTCATACCACCAATGTTGGCTGACATATTGTTGAAGAGCCACAAGATTGGGTAGACAAGATTCAGAGATTACATATATGCATTTCTTGCTTTAAGAACAATGCAAATTAAATGAAAAGATAATTAGAGAAGGTCTTCAATGAGTCCATCTTTGCCTTTTTATGCATGCACGACACTGTTTCATTGATAGTCGAACCCTCACCAGCATGTCTGCCATATGCAGTCATAGGTAGTGCGTATATGAACAGTTAAGTTCTTATGGAAATTGTTCTTTCACACTAGCCGTGTGTAGGATGCGCTATGAAAGGGTAGAGCCAGACTGAAAAATTCAATGCCATAGCCGGGATTTGAACCATGGATTTTCTGGTTTCCGTCCAGCCGCTCTAACCATTTGAGCTACTACGGCCAACGTGCCAACATGACATTAAATTCTCCAATTGACACGAGGTTCAATTCTAGGTACCATACTGTTCTTATTATACATAAATGACTTGCCTGAACATCTACCAACTAAAGGCACTGATATCACATTATATGCAGACGACACCACTTTACTTGTTTCAGCAAAAAATGAGCAGTTAAATAGCAAATGTATGGAGGTGTTACTAAGTCTGGAAAAATACTTTTATACTCACAATCTTACTCCAAATATTAAAACAAATTACTATTAAATTATAGATGAGTCGTATTTATTACACATTGGCTTCACTTACGTACCTATATTGAGGACATGTTATGTGAATGATGATTTGTGAAACAGTCCTCAATATAGGTACGTAAGTGAAGCCGATGTGTAATAAATACGACTCATCTATAATTTAATAATTATTTCGCTTCACTGTGGTGTTCCAATACAGTTAAATTTTGATAAATTACTTACTGTTTTCACAAGGCAGGAGCTATATCTATAATGGACTGAATTTGACATACAAAAAGGAAAATATATATATATATATATATATATATATATATATATATATATATATATATATATAGTGCAAAACACAAAATTCTTAGGCATTAACATTGATGATAATCTCTCCTGGAAAAATCACATTTCGACTGTCTACTCTAAACTTAACAAGACTGTTTAAGTTAATTGGTGGAAATTAATCATTTCTTCACACTAGCCATACATAGGCTAAGGTTTTGTATGGATAGAGTCAACATGAAAAATTCAGTGCCATGGCCGGGATCTGAACCACGGATCTCCTGGTTTCCGTCCAGCTGTTCCAACCCACTGAGCCACCATGGCCAACGTGCCATCCTGACATTAAATTCTCCAGTTGACTCATATTCCCAGTAAACCACAAAGGGCTCTCATATCCGAGATACACTGTTTGTGGCGACTTACTATTGTAAGTACTTGAATCCCAGGCTTCACCATTAAACTCTTATTATTTAATAGGTGGAAATAAATAATTTCTTCACACTAGCCGTACATAGGCTAAGGTTTTATATGTACTGCTAGTGTGAAGAAATGATTAATTTTCACCAATTAACTTAAATAATAAGAGTTTAATGGTGCGGCCTGGGATTCAAGTACTTAGGATAGTAAGTCGCCACAAACGGTGTATCTTGGATACGAGAGCCCTTAGTGGTTTACCAGGAATATATGAGTCAACTGGAGAATTTAATGTCAGGACGGCACGTTGGCCATGATGGCTCAGTGGGTTGGAGCGGCTGGACGGAAACCAGGAAATCTGTGGTTCGGATCCCGGCCATGGCATTGAATTTTTCATATTGACTCTGTCCATTTATACCCCGCCTTTAACTACAATGGCCGTTCTCCTTTGGAACATACCGGTGTTAACTCGTATTCGTTAAGTTTCTTTCCCCCCCCCCCTTTTTTTCCTTTTAATCATTCACACACACATTCACACTTCCAGACTCTGGGGAAGATGGGGAATTATCTTGGTCGGAGAAAAATCCCCATTCCCACTGCCGGGAATCGAACCCGGGACCCCTATCACAGCAGGCAGGTGCTCTACCAACTGAGCTACGGGGCCAGCCAAGACTGTGTTTTTGTTACGTCAACTAGTTAACATTTTACTTCCGCAAGCAATTCATCACGTATAGTTTTCTTTATTTCATTCACATCTGGAATGTGAGGCTATGTTATGGGGTTCTGCTGGTAACACTCTTTTTGCACACCTATTTTCAGTCCAAAACAGGGCTATTAGAGTTTTAGCTAAGCTGCCACAATCTGAGTCATGTAGACCATACTTTAAGAAATTCAAAATCTTACCCCTCTTTTGCATGTACATAAATTATGTTATTTTGTATGTAAAAAAACATTCAACAATATCCCCTTGCCTAAATAAAGATGTACACAAACACCACACTCGCACACAAAATGACTTTTTTCTTCAATCTTATGGTGCCAGTTTGGAAATAAAAAAATAATTTATGTTGGATCAAAATACTTCAACATATTACCAAACAGACTGAAGTCAGTGATAGACAGAAATACTTTTAAGAAAGAGCTCAAAATGTATTTGTTAACCCATTGTTTTTAAAATGAAGATGAGTTGCTTATCCATAATGGAAATTAATCATATTTTAAGCATAGTTGAGTTTTTGACATAATACTATGCACAGATTTACATTATCAATATTTAGGTTAATTTTATAAACTGGTATTTTTTTATCACATGACTGATGTTGTCATAAGAACAATTGTCTATATGTGTATAGTGTTATTTTATATTGTAATTATTTTGTATTATAAACTGATGTGGCCTATGTAACACTGTTTTTGTGTATACTATAGGACTGAAAATAAATAAATAATTCAACATAAGTATGTCATTCTCCTTGAACTAGGGGTAAAATGCTAGCCTCTGGTTCTCAAGGTTGCAAGTTCAAACATGGCAAAGGGCAGTGGTTGTTTTTTTTAAGGATGTGAAGACAGTGGTCTTCTGTAAAAGATTTATGGCGTGTAAAAGAACCTCAAACCTTATACAGAGGCTTGTGAACTTTCAGTTTTTTTCTTTAGGATTAAAGATTCTGTTTTAAAGGTTTTAGGAATTAAGTAAATTCTAATGTGAAAAAGTTTCAAGATATTCGCTTTATAGGAAATTTGTCATTATTTTTATCTAACTTCAAAATTAAGCAGTCTTGCATGTCCAATATAGAATGGGACTTTAACATTTTGCTTGAAGCAGGCCAAATCCCTAAAGAGTTGGAGATGCAGAATTGGCAGTACATCATTGTACAAACCACCGAGCAGGTTGACTTAACAGTGGTTGGTCCAAGATGCTTTTTTTGGAAGTATGCAAAGCTTTGTTCTTGCTACATTCAAAGACAGAAGATTGGCTTATGCATATAGCAAAGGCAATTTTTCAATCTTGCTTTGTATAAAGTCTTTAATTGGAGGAACTAAAGTTATACCAAACTTTTTAAAAAAAATTGAAAATGTACTACATTTCTCTAAAAAAGATAAAATTGCTAATAATAAAAAATATGATATTTTAATTTAGATTGTGATCAGGTTTATATTGGAAAGACGAAACTTCATTTGGAAACCAGAATGAAAGAACATTTTCCTAACATTAAGTATAAACAAACTGATCAATCAGCCATAGCAGATCATTTTTGGTCATTTAACCATGAAATAAATCCTGAAGTTAAATTATTGAAACAATTAAATTGGTTCAATAGATTTAATGGTTTGGGATAAGAACCAGGAGATCCGTGGTTCAAATCCCGGCCATGGCATTGAATTTCTCATGTTGACTCTATCAAAGATATTTATTTTAAAAAATAAACATTGCGTAATGAATTTTGAAATACCAGCAGTTGATTCTGTTTTTGGTTTCATTTTCAGATTTTGCTAATATTGAAAGAACATGTAACCTGTGATAGTATCCTTGACGACGAAGTGTGTTGACTGAAGATGTGGACAAATGTTCGTGAAATCGATCTCATCAATTAATAAGAAAAATTTACATCATTTTCTTAAGTGAAGTTTTTGTTGCAAATAGTTGTATTTGTGTAATCCCCTATGACTATTACTTTACCATGGAATAAATTCTAGAAACAGTTGCTAGTATTGATGCCATATGAAACAGATGGAATACCACCAAATACAACTACATAGCATTGTCACATGGTAAATGTGATGCATGATATAGCTGGCTTTTGGCGAGTTGCATTGCATTTTTATAAATCGTGAACTTCCACCCAGATTATTCAGATAATGGCAAGCAAATGGAGGTCATGCATTGTGTATAGTACATCAAGTTAAAGGGATATAGCTTGCTTAGTAAATTATAAATTGAATCAGCATGAAAAGCTCTTGCTATTCAGATGATAAAATGTGAGCAACTATAATTTAGCTTAATGTGTTCAGTTCGATGCCCAACTCCTGAAATAGAGCATTATAGGATACATATTGATTAATCAGACATGTGGCTCCTAAACAATATTTTAGAAGAAAGTGTCTTCGCTATATCTATCATTCCAATAGTTGTTGCAGAGATGCTGGATCACCCCGCATAAACCCTTTTTTTAGACATTTGACTATTAGCTCAGCTTTCTGTATTCCCTATGTTTACTGAACCATTTATTATAAGAAGTAGAGATTTTTTTTTGCATGAATAATTTGCAGAATATATAGGTATACACAAAAATGGTAGAAAAAGTCATGTGGTTATACAGGGGATAGGCAAAATAATATAACAGCTGTAGTAAAGGGATAGTTGTTTGACGGTCACATTTCAGCTAAGGCACCTGACTTGCTTGAATCAAGTTCATTACTGACTAGGTATGAGTCCGGTTGCTTACGAATACTGTACACTTTGTATTTGCATTCAGAGGAACAGATAGACTTGCAATGAAAGATTTAATAGAGTTCCAAAAAGGGTAGATTGTGGGAACTCAATTAGCTGGAACAACAGTGGCCAAGACAGCCAATTTATTTGTTTCAAGAGCAACTTTTCAACAGTCATGACATCCTACACAAAACATGGAAAGACATCATATAAAACTAATAATGGGAGAAAATATCAAAATTAAATGATAGATTGTTGTACACTAACAAGAATTGTGTCAAAACAACCCAAAACTACTACAACTAAAGTGAATACAGAGCTCAATAGTAATCTTTTAGACCCTGTATATATCAATACTGTCCAGCTAAGAACTCCATAAAGGAGATATTCATAGACAAGCTGCTATACGTAAACAATTAGTGAGTAAAACCATCACAAAGAATCATAAGAATGGTGTCAATAGCATAAATCCCGGACAGCTGATCAGTGGAAAGAAGTCATATGATCTGACAAGTCAATGTTTGTTATTTCCAACATCAGGCTGGATTTACATCTGGAGAACTCCAAAGAAAGCTTACAAACCTGATTACGTGATTCCAACAGTTAAGCTTGAAGATGGATGTGTGATGGTGTAAACAGCCATATATGGTATTCTGCTGGTCCTATCATTACTCTCAAAGGTAAGTAACCAGGTGCACCCCATGATTCAAATGTTGTTTCCCAGTAACAATGCCATATTTCAAGACAATAATGCACCCATTTACACAGTCAGGACAGTACGTACAATGGTAGTCTGAGGAGCATGGAAATGAACTGCAGCATCATCCCTAGCCAACACAATCCCTGGACTTGAACATCATCTAACAGTTTGGGCAGTATTGGAGAACACAGTATATAGCAGATTTTAACCTCCCTTATCACTACAGGATTTAGAAGAGCTTCTGATAGAAGCTCATAACATTCCACTGGAGGCTATACAATCATATTCCAGTATTCCAGGAAGAATTGCAGCTGAATTACGGGCAAATGGGGTCCATCCCCTTTAATAAACTTTCCTAAGTGCAGGTGTTTCACATTATTTTGCTTATCCCCTGTAATTTGTCAGTTACCTTTCCTTTTTCCAATTTTTTTCCTGTTGTTTTTAAGCTCCATAAATAGTTTTCATTTTTTTTCTTTCTTTCAGGGAAGCCATTCGCAATATACTGCAGGACAAAGTGTACTCTAAGGAAAATGTTCTCACTATACAACCATTGACGTTTAAGGATGTACAAGGCAAGAGGTTTTCTTTATATTTTTAAAAGATCATGCTTGTTAAAATGCAGCTGCTTTATAATAGTAATAAGCATATTATTACATATACTATGTAATGGTAATTTCAGAATTAATTTTTTTCTCCAAAAACTAAGAAGAAATGTCAGTTTTGCGGTTAAAAGTGTTGCATTTCAAATACAGATGTGGCCAGGTATCAGGAAATTTTAAAACCGTTCCCATTTATTCACCTTTATAATAGGAAAACAAAGTATCTAGGCAAGCAGTTTAACTCGTTCTATTTTCCAAAAGCAACAAAACATTCTTCAAAAGACCATTCTTCTCCATGCATTTAAATGTTTTGCTAACAGCAGTAATTGCTCTTTGTAGCATCTCCACAGGAATTTAAGTTTCCTCCAAATTTCGTTTTTCAAATCCTAAATTGAAGTAGTGCTGGAACACGTTTATATTTCAAATACTCCCTAAGAAATAAGTAATCTGATATTCCCTTGGAAATAACACAGGGAAAATGCAGCAAAAACATATTCAGAAGCTCAGTACCAACATCATATTTGTCATTTGCAGAATATGAAATGGTTTCTTATTAATTTCTTGTACGAGGACTGTTATAAAGAATGATCACAATTTTTTTCTGACAATGTACCTTTACTCATCCTCATAATTTTGATGGTCCTTCTCAAAATAGTCTCCCCTGAATGCAATGCACTTGTCCCAGCATTTCTGCCAGTCTTCAAAGACATGCTGTAAACCATTTTTTGAAAAATCCTTCAAAATTGCCTCCACAGCCTTCACCACTGCTTCTGATGAGGGATAATGCCTTTCATGAAAGCGTTTCTTCAAGTTAGAGAATAGAAAAAAGTCACATGGGGCTAAATCCGGACCACAGGGAGGGTGAGAAATGTACTTAACGTTGAGTTTTGCAAGATATTCAGCAACAACATTGGCAATATGCAGCCGCGCATTATCGTGGTGAAGCATCCAGCCTGCTTCACGGAAATGTGATCTTTTGTGGCTGATATGGACTTGCAATGTCTTCTGGACATCCCTGTAGTATTGTCCAGTTACTGATATGTGTGCAGGTACAACATGCTGATAAACCATTCCATGAATATCAAAGGTTGAGATGACCATAACTTTCCCAGCAGAAGCAACCACTTTTGCTTTTTGGGGGGTTGGTGATAAAGGAGATTTCCACACTGAGCTTTGCTGTTTGTTCTCAGGATAAAAATGATGTAGCCAAGTTTCATCAGCAGTGACTACATTTGAAAGAAACTCTGGATCTTCCTCTAACATCAACTTTAACTGCATGCAGACCTGCATGCAAATGTTCTTCTGTTCGGGAATCAACAGTCTTGGAACCCATCGTGCACAAACAGTCTCATCTGTACTGTTACTTCACCAACATGTGGGTGGCACCTAATGAATAGTTCAGTATTTCAGAAAGTGATCTTAAGGTAATTCGTTGATCCTCTCTCACAATGGCAGCAGCAGTGTTGATGTTTTCTTCCATAAGAGCAGTAACTGGAGCATCAGGTCCACCTTCCTTTGAAATTGATTGTCTCCCCTCTTAAACATTTTTATCTGCCCTCGAGCTGTGCTGTAGAGAAGAACAGATCTCTATAGGCCTCCTGTAACATTGTATAGGCTTCAACTGAAGATTTGTGGAAACAAAAGCAGAATTTCTAAGCCGCATATTGTTCCTCGCATGTTACCTCCATTGAGGCAGTAGGCGATACTGAACATGTCTGAACTTGCCTGGTTCTCACAGGCGGGAACCAGGAGTACCAACAGTGAAACTACTATGGCATGTATGTTTCACATTAAGCTAACAGAATATAATAAGATTGAATTTTAGCGCAAAAAATTATGACCGTAAAAAAAATTATGATCATTCTTTATTGAATGGACCTCGTATGTTTGTGGTAGGTCATTAATGGAAATGAGGCCGCGTTATGGCTGAGTGCAATTAAACCCAAGGTGACCTGGGTTTAATTGCAGGAGACTGCAAAGTGAGATTTGTGGTGGACAACACGGCGCTGGGGCAGATTTTCTTCAGGATCTCCTGTATCCCCTGCCATCTCATGTATTGTCAGTGTCACTGCTTGTGATGCTGCATATAGTAAAAGTGGGCGTCAAACACACACACACACACACACACACACAGACACACACACACACACACACACACAGACACACACACACACACAGACACACACACACACACACACACACACACACACACACAGACACACACACACACACACACACACACACACACACAGACACACACACACACAGACACACACACACACAGACACACACACACACAGACACACACACACGCACACACACACACACAGACACACACACACGCACACACACACACAGACACACACACACACACACACAGACACACACACACACAGACACACCACACAGACACACACACAGACACACACACACAGACACACACACACAGACACACACACACAGACACACACACACACACACAGACACACACACACAGACACACAGACACACAGACACACACACACAGACACACAGACACACACACACACACACAGACACACACACACACACAGACACACACACACACACACAGACACACACACACACACAGACACACACACACACACACACAGACACACACACACACACAGACACACACACACACACACACACACAGACACACACACACACACACACACACACACACACACACACACACACACACACACGGAAATTTTTTGTTTATTAACAAACTCAGATGAATGAAAATGAATTTCATCACTCATCAATAAGTGTTAGCTAGTCTTGTTCCTGCCCCCCTTGGTAGCGTGGTGGTAGCATGTCTGCCTCACGTTCAAGAGGTTCCGAGTTCGAATCTCGGTTAGGGTGAATTACCTGGATAAGGTTTTTTCCAGGGTTTTTACTTATCCTTAGACAAATGTCGGGTAACTCTAAGCTCCATGGACCCCGGAATCATTTGAGCATCATTTCACCCATTTCATTCATCATCCGATATGACTTAACGGTGGAGGACGTAAATTACAACAACAAAAGTTAATCTTGTTCCTATTAACTGCAGGAACGTGTGGTAGAAGGAAAGTCTGTATCCATGGTCATGTTCTCATAGTGCATGCAGTGGGTGGAAATGAAGAACTTTAAGCTTTGTTTCTCTATTTCTCATTCTCTGTCTCCACGACATAAATTGAAAGACCTGAACCATCAAATCTAAGTCTGTGTGTTTCCCTCTGGCAAATACTTGTATATCATAACAATCAGTTTTATGGGTACTTTAAATAAAACACCCCATATTTGATATATCTCACCAGTGCATATTGTCAATGGTTCTTCAATTGAAGGTATCTGTTTAAAGTGTGCTCTCACTAATGCTCATATTTACGCTGTTGTCATTGCATAAAAATACATTCATCTTAATTTCACAGTTTATTTTAGGTGTTACAGATACAGCGTTTAATATCAATAACAATGTAATACCAAAAATAAAAGACTGTGAAACAGTTGCATGGGGGTTAAACACTACCACTTTACACTTAAGTTGTATCAGTATAGGCTTGAACAATATAAAACAGTCAACCAGTCCTTGATAAAGAAATCAAGAAATACCAATCTGCAAAAGGTCATGTTTCATGCAATCCATGAATAATTGATAACTGCGAGTGAAAGTAGGCAAAATAGGCTATTTTAAGCACTTCAAGATTGACTGATGATCTGCACTATATACTTTAAGATCCGTCAATCTTGATGTGCTTAAAATAGCCTATTTTGCCTACTTTCACTCGCAGTTATCCTGTAGCATAATATTCTGGGGAAAGACGAGCTATACGAAAAGAATGTTTATGATACAAAAGAGGGCCATATGTTTAATGATGATTCTTTCCAGTACCATAAGTTGTAGACCTTATTTCAGATCATTGAATATTCTGACAGTTCCATCTATATATCTCTATGAGGTGCTGGTAATTGCTCATAAACAGTTAAATATTTTTGTGACAAATGCCGAAATACATAGTCACAACACTAGAGGTAAATCACATCTTCATGTTACAGGACATAAGAGAACCCTATATGAAAAAAGTATACACTATAACTGCATTAAATTGTACAACAAACTTCCTCAATATTTCAAAGAATTACCAAATTTAATAATATTTAAAAGGAAATTAAAGAAATATCTAATACAAAGCTGTTTTTATTCAGTAAATGAATACCTTGATGATGAACAGTGAATCAGTTTTGTTAGAAATATGTATTACATTCTAATAACCTATTCTTTTTATATATATATATATTGCAATTGTAAATACTATCACCTTATTTGTTTATCCATTCATGTGTTTACTGTTAATCTGTAATATAAAATTGTATTGACGAAGCCGATATTTCTGTAATTGGAAATCTTATGGTGAATAAATTTGATTTGATTGAAACACATGTTAAATTATTGAAAACAAATGTATGTTAAGCACTATATTGTTCCATTTATCAAATTACCAGCAGATAATATAACATTTTATTTAAAAGTTAATGATCTCTCAGCAATTGTTTACACTAGAATTTTGCAAAAATATCATTGGTGATCTAATGCTATTCAACATTATTATATTAAATGAGCTTTAAAGAAAGAAAGAAATAAGGAAAATTAAATTGCAGTTCGTGCAGATAGATGTGAACAGTGTAAACATGATGCATATTATTATACATATGTATTATTAGAATGTGTGTTCTTTTCCGGTTATTTTAGCACATGTAAATCTGTCTCCTTAATATTGAAGTATTATTGGAATGTCTGTTCTTTTCTGATTTGTAAAATATGTATATTTCTGACGTGTCCGATAACATGTATTTGTTCAGTTGGACGATTAATAAATAAATAAATTGGCATGATGCAGTGGGTCTGTCAGTTGGCGAGTAGCTGTGGCTATGTGTTTAAGATGGATGGTGTCATTTATGCGAGGCATCACCTCTTCACCCTCACTCCTTGTACTGTGCATCGACTGCTCTCGTCTATTTGCATGACTACTTCTTTATGGATGTTGAATTCTTATGGGTTTTTCTCTGAGTTTGAATTCTGTGATTGAAATGTTTGCAATGATAGTCTCAGGTTATTGGTATTCACCAACTGGAAAATTATAAGAAAAATGCAGAACAAATTAAAGAAGATTCAAAATCTTTTGTTTAAAATGTTTTGTCAGTAACCATTGATAAAATATTGTTTGTTACCTTTTTATTTTTTATATGACAAATAGTGCACTTCAAAATGTTAAGTGACCACTCTTGTTTTAAATAGCCTTGTGTCTATAAATATCAACCTATACAAGGGTGAGTCAAATGAAAACCTTAAATTTTTAATAGCAAATCAAAATTTTGCGCCATTATTCTGTAAGTTGGTAAACATGCTACAGCGTGCAGAATGGCCTGTAGATGGCAGCATAGTGCAGATGCACACATACCGTCGCAATATCAGTATAAAAAAGGCCGCCCCACTTGCGACTTGCACCAGGGAAGAGCAGCATTCTGTTATTCGGTTTTTGCGTAGTGAAGTACAAATGGAGTAGGAAGTTCGCAAATGGTGTGTCTTTAATGGAGGATGCCCCAAATCCAGGTTAGGCACAATGAGTTGTTTCTCAACAGAACATTGCAGCAGTTGAAGCCATAGTGAAGGAAAACCGCCGACTGACACTGAATGACATTGCAGCATGTTAACATATTAGTCATGGGTCAACACACCACATTGTGCATGATGTGCTCCAATTTCACAAAGTGTCTGTAAGATGGGTGCCACAGCAGCTGACTCCTGAAATGGGAGAACAACATGTTGATGCTTGTGAAGAACTTCTTCGGCACTTTGAAAACGAAGGTGATGGCTTCCTTGCAAGAATCGTTACTGGGGTTTACTTCCACCAACAGGAAATGAAGAGAGCGAGAAAGAAATGGCGCCATTTCTAATCACCAAAACCAAAGAAGTTTCGAACCGAACCATCAGCAGGGAAGGTTATGCTGACTCTCTTTTGGAGTGAAAAAGGCGTCATTTTGGAGCATTACATGCCTAGAGGTAGTGCATCATACACAGATCTCCTAAAAAATCATCTGAGCCTGCAATCAAATCAAAGCAATGTGGATTGTTGTCAGCAGGTGTCCTTTTGCAACATGACAATGCAAGGCCCCGTACAACAGTTGCAACAATCACAGCCCTGTATTTTGTATGTCTTCCACGTCCACCATACACACCAGACCTTGCTCCAAGTTATTTTCATATGCTTGGGCCACTCAGACGCAATGGGAGGAAAGAAGTTCCATTCCGATGAAGAGGTACGCCACGCAGTGCATGAATGGTTGCGCGGACTACCAAAAGAATTTTTATGCTAAAGGCATTTATGCACTTTGTAAGCGCTGGAGAACTTGCATTGAGCGAGGGGAAGATTTGTACACTTTTGCACAATAAATAATATTTAAAACAATATTTAAGGTTTTCATTTGACTCACCCTCGTATTTTAAACATTTGCCTGTTGTCTTAGCTTACTGCATATAGGTATAACAAAATGCTTATTGCCATAGTACTTTATAAATGAAATCATATATTGTGAATATCGGTTACATTAATAATAAGCTTCTGCATAAACAAGCTGTACTATAGTCTAAGAAACCATGCTATAAGCAATCATAAAGAAAAGAAAGGTATAAAATTAATATTTTGTTGTACCCAAATCAGAATTTAACAGCTAGTCTTTTGATGGCAACTCATAGTTTCAGTTAAGAAAATAATTTGCATATCTTTTGATTTCAGTTGAATATAAGGTCTTAATGAGCTGTTTTCATTGAATAACATAGTTTAATATGAAAATGAGATTTCAGCTGCATTTGGCTCTTGAAGGTTTTACCAACATAAAATGTGATGTGATTTCTTGGGTCTCATCATATCTAATATAGTTCTAAAGATAACTTATGATGGTTAGAAAAAGTCATGTGACTGTTATAGATAACGTTTTCCTTTTCTTTAGATTTACCAAGTCCTGTGGTGGTCAATCCGTGTTTGTATTCAGTATTTTGTTCTGTGGAGAGCTTCAATTGTAAAATAAACAGTATTTGTGAAATCATGAATGCTGTATCCAATCGGACCAGTGAGGAAAATTTGGCTAGATTTCTGGAGAAGGAACTAAGCAAAGCATTTAATAAAAGAGTAAGAACATATCTCTTTGGGTCAAGAATATCTGGAATTGCTTTTCAAGATAGTGATGCAGATGTCTTTTTAGATACAGGTGAGTTATGCTTATTTAAGAAAAGTACAGAAATTCATACCTTCCAGCATTTAGTCTGTCCATAAAATGTACGGGAACAAGAGGACTTTTTATACTGTAGCAAAACTCATTTTTCTGGATTTGTAAGCAGATTTTAAATATAAATTTTCACTACAGAGAATTAAATTAAATGTTATTAGGTAGATCAAATTGTAACTTAAGATTACAGAGTGATATTTGTTTAGTTGTACAGTTTCCATTACAATTTCAATACAATAAATTTAACATTGACCATGCTGTATTATACTTCCTGAACAAATACATGAAATTGCTTACCCTAAGATTTACTCGCTGACTCAGCTCCCAAGGCTATAAGCCTTTGGTTTTCCTGAGCAGCTTGGTATCATTTCTTCTTAACCTACGCTTCTTTTACCCTAATCCACTTTTCTCTTATCCTATGTAAGAAAACTCCTATACATCTATTTTTCTTTTCTCCCATCCCTGTTAACATGCGTACCACCAATATCTCTTTACTTACACTGTCCCATTTCTTATCCCATATTTTTTTTCTGTATTTTGTTAACACCTTACATTCTATCGGAAATGAACAGTGCTCTCTTTGTGTCCACAAAATTCACATATCCCTGCCTCATTACTTCTCAACCCTTTTAAGTATAATATTCCTACTCTCATCCATGCTATGCCTTCTCTTCCAGTTTTGCCACATTGATCTATATACTTTTCCCTACCCGATTCTGTCTTTAATTGCTTATAAAATTTCAAATATTTCTTGGTAGAGTCAACATGAAAAATTCAATGCCATGGCTGGAATTTGAACCACGCATCTCCTGGAGATACACCGTTTGTGGCGACTTACTATCGTAAGTACTTGAGTTCCAGGCTTCATCATTTAATTCTTAATATTTTATTTAATTGGCATGTTGGCCATGGTAGCTCAATGGGTTAGAGCGACTGGACGGAAACCAGGAGATCCGTGGTTCAAATCCCAGCCATGGCATTGGATTTTTCATGTTGACTCTATCAAAGATCTTAGCTTACATACGGCTAGTATGAAGAAATGATTAATTTCCATTCAATTAAATTCAAATATTTTTTTTCTCCTATACTTTCTCGTATCTCTTGCCTGTCTGTCTTGTACTCTAGTTCTCACTTCCTTCCAAAAACCGCTATGATTTGACTCCTCTGCTCTCCATAGATCTCCCATGCCTATCTTCGATACCATTCTTTCCAATTCCGACCAACTATTTGTATTTTTAATGTTTTGCTGTTGCTTCATGCACAGATTCAATAATTCCCCTTTCTGCCCTTTAATACACTTATACCAGAATTTTTATATTCTCTTTATTATTATTCCTCTCCTTTTTGTATTACCTAGCTGTAGTAATACCACTTCTCTTGGTGCTGATTTTGGCAGCCTTAGTAGTTCTTTGCAAAATAATCCGTACATCTGGTCTAATTTTGTACCTATCTCTGATGTGCCCCATATCTCCACTACATACATTGTTCTGGCTTCAAAGACCGCTTCATACATTCTTTCCAAGCATCTAACTGCATCTCCAGTTTATGTTTACATATTCTTACCCCTGACATTGCCGCCCTGCCATTACCTATAACTTTTCTGGCTTGTGAAGATTACAGAGTGAATGTAGGTACGATGCTAATTGGTATACAGGGCTCTGATAGGCCAGCAGGTAGTTGTGTGCGTCTGTCTTCGTGATCTCCTTTCACTGTACTACAACAAAATGTGTAGATTACAAATTTGATTGCACTATTAGTGACCTCTAACTTCCAGCAATTTGATGAAAATAAATACTGATAAAACAACATTCCAAATATTTAGCTTAAAAAAGAAAATCCCTAAACTAAATCTGCAGTTCAAGAAAACAAACCTGAAACAAACATACGAAACAAAATATTTAGGAACAATTTTTTATTCAAAATTATCTTGGAGACATATTGAAGCAGTAGTAAACAAGTCAACCAAAAAATTTTCAATTTTGAAAAGATTAGCTGGAGTCAAGTGGGGCAGTAATCGAGAGACACTGAACACCACACACAAAACATTCATCAAGCCAATACTTCTTTATAATGCAGAGGTAATAATTACAGCAAACAGTTCTAACATAAATCACCTAGAAGTATGCCAAAATCAGGCCCTGCGACTAATAACCGGTGCAGCAATATCAACTCCAATCATGGTAATGCAAGCCTTAACTCGGAACTATCCAATATATCTAACTTAAGAGGAGCAGGCACTAATACAACATGAAAAAATGTTGCGGTTAAATGTTGGGAGAGAAAATTACTACAACCAATCAAGATGAAATCACAAACAAGTTTCCTACACAACGTCATGGAATTAAAAACATCTGAATCTTCCTAATTCTGAAGAAAACGTTTTAATCAAAGAAAACCCACTGACTTTTGAACCAATTAATATTCAATTAAATTTAGAACAAATAGCCACAAAATCTGAAACTTCCAAACCTGTACTAAAAGCGCTAGCATTAGAAACTGTGAACAGTAGATACCCACCTGAAGAATGGTTACATATCTACACAGATGGATCTAACTTGGACAACAACTCAGGAGCAGGAATTAAGTGTGCACTGTTCTCATTCTATCAACCAGCAGGATACCACACAAAAAATTTTGATGCAGAAGTTACGGCTATTCATATTTCACTCCAACACCTATACAGAATAGATAAATTCAAAAATGCTGTCATACTAAGCAGCATTATGTGCAATAAGTTCATATAAAATGAGGTCAATCAAAATTAAAGAATGTCACAAAATGATCCAACAACTTCAAAAACTACAGAAAAGAATTATATTACAGTGGATACCTGCACATTGTGGAATTGCTGGAAATGAATCAGCTGATTTTCTTGCCAAAAAAGGTGCAAATTTAATTCAAAACGAAAGTTAAAACTTACCCTTTACATCCATAAAAAGATTAATCAAAAGCAAATATAAAAACAAACAAAACCAATCAATATCTAACAAAGCCAAAGATAAAAAATGGAACAGTTTAATTAAAAATCCAGAAATTATTCCAGAAATCCCACGTAAAGCTGCAGTAGCAAATTTTAGATTACTTACGGAGCATGATTATGTGGCCAAACACGTACACAGAATAGGAATTTATAGAAGTCCAAATTGTCCTCTGTGCAACAAAGAAGAGGAAATGACTGAAGAACATCTTTTAACCTGTGAAGTCCTACCTGCCGGACCCACTACACAGAAATATTGGAGAGCAAGAGAGCTAATGGCTTCATTGCCAAAGCCTAGCATTTGACAACAAAGAAGAGGAAATGACTGAAGAACATCTTTTAACCTGTGAAGCCCTACCTGCCGGACCCACTACACAGAAATATTGGAGAGCAAGAGAGCTGATGGCTTCATTGCCAAAGCCTAGCATTTGAAAACAACAAGAACAACTTCCAGCAATAAATGTGAACATTCAGTAATAGACTACATGAATTGTAAAGTCAGTATCTCACATTAATTGCTTATCCTATTTGCAAGTTATGACTGCAGAATATAAGTTTTGCATTTTTATGTCAGGTTTCGTCTTTTATAGTTCTTACTAGCAAAAGTAAAATATGTTCTAGAAATATATGTATCAAATAAGAAGCGGGTTTTCTTTGTTTTAAATAGTAATATTTGTACCAGGAGAAATGTCAAGAAATACTGACAGATTTTCAAGGATTCTTATAAGATGAAATTCCCATTTCCTTTATTTGCAATTTTTTTTACATTTTATGCCTTCTGAATTTTATGTCATCACAAATTATTACACTTGCTGCACAAGGGAAAACTGTACAGATTTCAGTTTCAAGGAGTTTACAAGTATGGAAATTTAAATTTGTTTTATGTGTATTTACTTATGAAGAGTATTTTTATTTTCTACAGTGATCAAACTTTGGTTCATATTGTAATATCAGAATGTACCCATTGCAATAACTTTACTCCCCCCCCTTTTTTTTTCCTCCTCATTTATGTCCTCCAATGTTAAGTCATATCGGACGATGAATAAAATTGGTGAAATGATGCTCAAATGGGTCCGGGATCCTTAAAGTTTAGAACTACCTGACATTCATATTTATGGATAAGGGAAAACCCCAGAAAAATCTTATGCAGTAACTCACCCTGACCGAGATTCAAACTCAAGACCTCTTGAATGTGAGGCAGACACGCTACCATCTACGCTACCGAGGCAGGTGGTTTACTCCCTGTAATTGTATTACAACTTTCAGCAACTTTTGAGTCTTAATTGGGTTGTAATTACTCAAATTTATTGCTCAATGTTTGTGACAGTTTTTGCTAGCACCCTGTTTAATAATACCGGGCCCAAATGACCTCACTGTCGACGCGCCCTAAAACACCACACACTCACTCACACTGTTAAATAATTTACAGTGAACTTTATTTATGAATCTTAGAAGAAAAGTTTTTCAGGAAATAATTTTCAGAATACATATAACTTGGTTACAAAAATTGTATGGTCATTCCTCAATAAATAGAACATAAATGCTCAATGTTATTGTGTACTTTGATGTATCATTTGGCAGAAGAGGAAACGATTTTGTCTTTCAGAATGTGTTACACGAATATTTATCTTTTGTTACAAAAATATACACGTGCAATTGCAACTGTATACCTATATAGTGTTCAAAATTTAAAAATATTGAATTCTATAAAAATGGTACTGTCCAATGACACAATGAAGCCTGCTAAGCCGGTGAAGACATTTAGAGGCAAAACATCTGAATTGCATTCCTAAGACGCTTGATAATTTTAAAATAAAAAGTAAAGAGATTAAAATGAGTAAATCTAGAATAGAAAATATTTCTACTGGAACCATTAGTGGAAAAGCAACACTAGCTTCCTATAAAGTGGTGCTACTCATTGCTTAAAGTGACAAGGCTTATAACATTGCAGAGGAATTAATATTGCCAGCAGGTAAAAAGATGTGTAGCATAATGATTGGTGACTCAGCTGCCAAAGAGCTGAACACAGTCCCACTATCAAACGATTCAGTTAAACATAGAATTGTTGATATGTCTCAAAATGTCCTGGACCAGCTAATTGTGAGGTTAAAATCGACAACAATGTATGCTTTACAACTTGATGAAAGTACTGATTTCACTGACAAGTCTTCATTTGTTAGCTTTTGTACGTTAGGAACACAAGAAAGAGCTTGTTGAAGACCTATTCTTTTGTGGGGAAGTCTCTAATACTCCTGAGGACGTCTTTAAGACACATGATGGATTTATTTCAGAACAAGGTCTTGAGGGGAAGTTGGTGTAGGCGTAAGCACCGACGGAGCTGCAGCAATGTCTGGACACAACACTGGATTGAAAGTTCGATTTCAAGCTGTCAACCCTGAGATTAAGTGGATTCATTGCTCGATACATATAGAAGCATTGGCTGTAAAAAAAAAGTTCCGCCAGATTTGAAGGAAACATTAGAAAAGTTGGTTAAAATTGTTAACTACATTAAAGCCTGTCCTCTTAACTCACAGATATTCAAGAAGCTATGTGAAGAAATGGGAAGCGAACATATACAACTGTTCTTGCACACAGACATTAACTGGCTTTCTTATGGAAATGTTTTTTCACAATTTTTCTAATTAAGTGATGAAGTGAGGCTACTTTTTGAAGATAGCAAGCACGAAACGTTTCTCCTCAGCGAACGACTGTGTGACTTTGAAGGTTGTGCAAAGTGGCATATCTAGCTAGCATCTTCTCACACTTAAATGAACTAAACCGAAAATTGCAAGGACCAAAACCAGATGTTTTCAGGGTTCATCAGAAAATTGAAGCAATAATAGGAAAACTTCAAGTGTGGAAAACTCATTTAGAAAAGAAATCCTTAGGCTCCTTTCCTATTTTGAAACAATTTCTGACCTCATCAGAAGAAACTTTGCTTAAAAATATTCAAGAAGCCATAGTAGAACACTTGAATGGCCTATCAAAAACTTTGAGGAAGTACTTTCCAGCACTGGCAGATGATCAGAATGAGTGGATAAAGTATCCTTTCCAGAAAAGATAGCCTTTCGGAAAAAGAATAAGACCAACTAATAGAGTTAACAGCAAAGGATGCAAGGTTGTATACCAGGAAAATGAACTTGCTACCCAAAGCACTTAAGTAAATTTTGCCCTTCCCAACCACCTATCTGTGCAAGCAAACATTGTCAGTGTTGTGCAACATCAAGCCATTGAAGAATATCAGACTTCCAATGTAGAAACTGACTTAAGAGTAAAAGTCACCAACATTATGCCCAGCGTAACTGAGCTTATTCAATCAATCAATTTTATATGTACAAAAATGGTTTCTTTACATGGAAAACAAATTCATTTTAATAACATATTATGCCTAATGTTATTAATCCTTGGGTAATCCAAAGCATGTGGTACTTCAAACTTTTACTGATGTAAGGCTAAAGTTATATAAAAACCTAGTTAGGCAAACTAGTATAAAATTTACTTCAGGGTGAAAAAGAAAAATAATTTTAATAAATTCAATCTTAAAATATACATTTTTAATTTATTATTAAGTAAATTTAAAACTAAATATAAGAGAAAATATCTTAAATTATACATACAGTAATTATTTAAATTCCAATTATAAAATTCAACCAAAAGTCGATTTGTTCATATAAATTGAGTTGCCATGGGGTCTGCGAAAAAGTTGTAAGAGTAGCTGCAAAATAAGAATGAACATGCATTGAGCCAATACGGTTATCCTACTGTCTTGGTGTTGCCAGTTCCATGGCAAGTGGGTGACAGAGATGGAAGATATATCTGTTTTTGTCTCATCCTAGCAAGTATCATACAGATGTTGAGATGTACAGTGATACAATGCTGACAGAGAAGTTTGCTTAATATTTCAGCATGTGTGTGAGAACATACACAATGATTATCACACAATCTGAACCTTAAAACCTTGAACTGGAGAACAGTTCGCTTACATAGCTATCGTTCATATGCACACAAAACAAAATGATTCAAATTAGATGTGTTCTACGAAATAAGGTGTTTGCTATAGTGAAACAAAATAGTGACATTTCAACAATTTATGAATATAGTTTCTATTTTAATGATGCCAAATTTCTATACTGTCTGTAATGGACATTAAACCAATTTTTGTTTCATTAAAATACTTAATAAATATGGAAGATATGAATGTGTATTTATGAAGCATTTTCACACCATGAATCTCATGTACTAATGTTATGCATTGTGCACAGAAATTTTAGTCTTGCAGCAACAATATCACTTCTTTCAAGCAGAAATTTGCAACCATCATTGGTTGAACCCAAGAGGTTTCAGAATATTATGCATAGAAGATACAGAATCCATATATTCTAGTTTCCCCTTCACTAAATTGGTCAGCCTTTTGGCATTTGGATATTCACTAAGTTGTAGCATGTTTTTAGCTGCCCAATGTTTCCCTGGAGATCTAAATGTGAAAACTTCTCCTTTTTTGGTGAACTGTTTTCCATGTTCATCACAGAATGAGCACTCACGTGTCAAGCTTGTAACATTTATTCTCGACTCTGAGCAAAATTTGTACTTTCGAAAATGTCTTTAATTGACATCTGTTTGAAAAAGGAATACACATTAACAAGAATATTTCTAGCCTATTTATGTAAAATCTTATGAGCTGTTTTGCAGTTACTACGAAGCACACCAGTATTAGACTTGCTAAGCGATATATTTACTAACTTTGAAAAGCACATGTGCGCTCTTAAAAGATCACCACTTTACTAAATGCAGGTACAAAATGCAACTGCTGCATAGTATGTGTGTGCTTTTCTTCACTGACAGTTAATAATTCTTTTCTTTCTAGTCAGGCACCTTATCTTTCTGTATCTCTGAAACCAGATATGCTACAAACATGGGGTTTGGACAGTGATCCTCAGAAAAGTTAGCTCTGTAACATGGAAAAAACAAAAATCTTTCATTGGTATCTTCAGAGCACGCAAAGAAATCAGCTGTATGGTTCGGCAAAGCGAGCCAGTATGCATGCTTAACTATACAATGTTGCATGCACTGCATTGACTAGTAGCCATAGAACAGCCCTGCCTAGCTCCGCCTTACGTTCATTCCTATTTTGTAGCTACCGTAGATGATAAGGGGGTCCTTGAGGTAAAAGAGTTTGAGAAACACTGCCCTAGAGGATTAATTGTTATTATGTTAATATTGCACAAATTTACTTCTAGTGTATTTGAAGTTGGAAAACACAAAATAGCTAAGGGGAAAGTACTTTAAATAAAAATAATTTCAAATTTGTGCTTTCAGTCGAACAACAAAGCCTTTAAAATCCTTTTTAATAATTGTATTTAACTCACACAGCAGCTCAGATTAATAAATTTGAACACTTAATATCTGAACTTTTGTTGCACAGTATCTCTTTGAAAACTAAGAATGAAGGCATTTTATTAAGTTAAAATTTCCTACAGATTACTACTACTGTACAAGAATAATTGAGCCTTATACTTCGGTTCCCAATAATGAAAGACATAAAGGCAGCATGCAGGTTTCTCCTTGCATGCCCAGATTTACGTAAACTTAAAAGCAGGTTCATCAGTATCAGTATTGAATTCAAGATAGTTGTACTCCAGCTAAACCCTGATTTGAGTTAAAAGTTGTTTCGTGATTTGGTGTATTTGTGTGTAGAATGTATTTTATTCAATATAGAATTAAGATTAAAAACCTATAAATCAAATAAATTACAATCTTTCAACTAAATGACAGTCAACTGCCATTTTATCAAGATATGGTAATGTAAATTGATTTCTCATAACTTACTCAAATATATGATTGTTTGATTGGATTGGATTGCAGGAAATATGTACAGAGGACATCATGGACAGGAAGTGTCGGTTCAGGACAACCTAGTTCGTACCACAGCTGAAGCATTAGAAGCTCATGAAGACTGTGAACAAGTTGTACCAGTGCCTAAAGCTCGCACACCTATTGTGAAATTTGTATTTAAACCTACAAATACTCACTGTGATATTGCCTTTCGACATGGACTTGGCTGTGAAAATACCAAATTAATCAGGTATGTTATTATATTGAATAAAAAAGAAGTATTTCAGAAAGTGGAGTGCCATTGTTATTAAAATTAGGCAAATGAGTCAACCTTGTATACACCTTTCTCCACTTAAAAGTTTTTTAATGAAGAATAGTTTCTGGGAAGTTCTTCCCTATCCAGAGTTCTGTGGTTGACTGATGATGCACCCGGTGTGTGCATCTGGCTTGGTGTCGTGTTGCCATCTGATAATCTGGTAAGTTTGATGACATCGTCCATGGCAGGACTGTTTTTTTTTTTTTTAGTGATGAATATGTTTTTCCAAATCTGCAGTTCATTAAAAAAAACTTGTAAGTGGAGAAAAGTGTATACGAGCTTGACTCATTTGCCTGATTTTAATAACAGGTATGTTATGTTTGTATTTTTCTTATGAAAAATTAAGAGCTTACAAACTATTCTAGTAGTTAATTATACAATAATTTATTTCAATAAGACTATAACAGGGTTGACAGATGCCTTCTTTTACCCAGATTTGTCTTAATTTAAAACGTTTATTTCTCTATATCGAGATTTAACTGTATTGGAACACCACACTGAAGCGAAATAATTATTAAGTGAAGCTGATGTGTAATAAATACGACTCATCTATAAATTAATAGTTTATTTCTCTATTCGTATTTGCATAATTGCATAGCATTTTTTTTCTCTGTATCTCCCTTTCTTTCTTCCTTCTGTTTTTATAAGATATAGCAGTTATAATACTACAAATTTTTTTGTTTTTAAAAAAGACATTACAAAGAATCTGTATCAAATGTTGTATGAAAAACAAAATTAAGTGTGTGGATGCATTCCAAATGTTGACTGTGGCATATGGTGAAGCTACCTTGGACCAAAGCAACGTTTATCGGTGGTACTAAAGGTTCTCAGAGGGTCAAGAAGACCTGAACGACGAGCGTTCCGGATGCCTGAAGTCGTTAACAACAACGAAAACATTGAAGAAGTGAAGAAAATAGTATTGGCCAATTATTGAATCACCGTTAGAGAAGTTGCTGAGAAGCTAAACAATCTATTGGCTTGTGCCACTTGGTTTTGACCAATGATTTGGGCATGAGACGAGATGCTGCAAAATTCGTACCAAAGTTGCTCAGTTTCGACCTAAAATACCATCACATCAACTTGCTAAGGAGCTGTTGAACTCTGTCCGCAACGACCCAAATATGCTCCAGAAAGCCTTAACTGGTGACAAATCATGGGTTTATGGTTATGACGTGGAAATTGAAGCTCAATCATCCCAATGGATGCTGCCACATGAGCCAAGACGAAAAAAGCGTGCCAAGTTCGGTCAGATGTGAAGGTTTTGCTTACAGTTCTCTTCAATTGCAGGAGCGTGGTGCATTGTTTTTGCCACAGGGTAGAACGGTCATTAAGGAATATTATCTGCAAGTCATGCGCAATTTGCACAAAGCAATCCACCAGAAATGCCCGGATTTGTGGAAGAACAAAAATTGGCTTTTGCACCATGGTAACAAACATTGTTTTTTGTTCGCAACTTTTTTGCCAAAAACAACATTTATGATGCTGCAGCCACCGTACTCCCCAGACCTGGCTCCCTATAACTTATTTTTTCTCCCCAAAACTGAAGAGGCCCATGAAAGGATGATGCTATGCCACGATTGAGGAGATAAAGACGTCATCAAAGGAGGAGCTGAACATGATCACAAAAAAATGATGTTTTAAAATGCTTCAAGAATTGGAAAAAAACGTTGGCACAAGTGTATAATATCTGGTGGGGATTACTTTGAAGGGGACAAAATAGATATTTATGAATAAACAAATACTTTTGAAAAAAAAACAACACAAAATTTGCCATTGAACGGACCTCGTAAGAGATACGCACCATTTGTGGTGACTTAATATTTTAAGTACTTAAGTCCCAGGCATCATCATTAAACCATTATTGTTTGATTAAATGATGGAAATTAATCATTCTTTTCACTAGCCATGTATAGCCATGGCATTGAATTTTCCTTCTGACTCTTATCTATGCTCAGTCATGTCTCTATATAGCCCTTCATCCTGTCACTGCACCAGAGATTTTGGAAACAGTGGTCCAGTGAATATTGTAATAGTCTACAATGACTCAAGTTGCAAGATAGTCATCCAAACATGGCACATGGTTGTGATCATAATTGTCAAGAATAACATTCTCCCTCTGCTGCCGTGGCGATTGGCAGTCGTGGAGATGCCATCCACACTAGCAGCGGAAACCTGAAGTATTCCATACAAGAGCTCTATTACCCAATCAGTGATTGGCATACCTATTGTTCTCTTCCACCTTTGTTTAACCTTTTTGTGTACATGGGACACATTTGTCTCATTTATAAAGCCCTTAATTAATTTAATTGTAATCACAATACATGCATTGCAGGTGCTCCACTTAAAGCAGGGATATTTGTTTTATTTAATTTCTTAGTTTTAGTGGCAACCTTACTATGATTGCCACCAGTTGTTGGTTATTGTTGGTGCATAAATTTCAATAATTAGTCCTTTAATTTTCTTATGCATCTGAAAGGGTTAACATGTTTGACTCAGAGGAATCAGGTTTCAGTTTTACGAATTCAAGCCTATATTAAACAACCAAACACTCAGGAAGATCTCAAGTCATTAACGCTTGTTTGTATTTCTGGTTTAATTTAATTTGTTAATGAACAACAGTTTCAAAATTAGTTGCATGTATTGTCTCTTTAATTTTTCTGGAGGAAGTCATAACAAAATATCAACAAGTCATGAGCATAACTATATCGCAATCAGGCAACAAACAAATAAACTGACCCTGGCTGAAAATACCAACAAAAACATCACTACTGTGCAAACTATAAAGCATGTGATTACAAAAAAGCTCAATTGTATAACGACATCTCTAATAAATGAAGGCATTTCTATTGTTTTTGCTCTTCTTTTACTTTCACCACCACCATTTCTATTGCAGTTATTTTTTAATTAATACTGCTCCTAAAGATAGTAGAATTCAATATAGAATAAGGATCAAGTATAACTGGGGACTTCTGAAGCATTACTTATGCATTAATTGGGTTATGCCTATAGTTTGAATTAAGCAAAAAACCTGAAAAACAATTTTTCTCAGACTTAACAAGGATGCCAAAGGGTAAGCAGAAAAATTGTGGAAAGATGTTTGAAATCAAATCAAGAATTACAGAAACATATAAAAAGCAATTAAATAAAGAATTGAAAAATGATATTTTTTCACAAATACAACTGGGGTTCCTATTTATTATTAATAGATTATATCAGTTAATTATAGATATGGTGAGAGTGATATAAATAAAAAACTGGTGACAGTTGTTGAATTGACATATAACACATATAAGTAAATTTTCAGCTTTCAAGGTCATTATCTAATGTTTGACCTTGAATTACACAAATTGTCCTCTTGGAAGGTGTTTAAAATAAATACAGGATGTAACTAAAATGTATGTTAAAACGTTGGGAAAACATTTCTTGCATACAGAGAGTAAGAAAATGTTATATGAACATGGTCCGGATATTATTTATTTACATGGTAGAGCTCCTTTTCTACAACTCTGCTTACACAGTGAGATATGTAATACATAGCTATCCTGTCGCCATAATCCCACAACAGAACGGTGGTTTAATAGTACAGTAGTAAACATTTGCTTTTATATCGGGTTAGATTGAGTGGAGATGTTGCTTTTCACCGTTGTCATTGTGCTATAGTACATTACTATATGCGCGCGCGATAAGAAGAGCGTTCGGGTTCCAAGTGAAATTTGAAATGCGCTATACACTGACTTCTGGTGGGCTAATATGCTAAGCTTTATCATATCCACCATATTTCGTTTTGATCAATTTCGAGGTTAATTAGCTAACCAGTTTGCAACAGTCGCATGTTAGAATTAGAATTTTAGTTTGTGCTTGGCAACATATACATGTTATGAGACACCTTAAAATGTATACTGTATATACATATAGTCAAATTTATTACATACAATATACACAGTAAGCAGCTTTTCTATGGTTTCATGTGGTATTTACATAGACTAATTTACTACAAGAAATGTCATAATATGAATATTACAGGTTTGTGAATGTACTATGCTCCCAGTGCTCATTTACATGCTTATAGTTCTAAAAATTCATTAACCGTATAAAAACAATGTGCGTGCAAAAATTTCTCAACCTTATTCTTAAAGTGTTTTTATGATGCAGCTTGTTTAAATGAATTTGGAAGTTTATTATATAACATTATCCCTTTGTAGTTAAAGCTTCCTTCATAAAGGATTATTAAGTGCGCCCAAATTGCCAGTTTATCTTTGTTACGAGTGTGGTGGTAGTGTACATCAGCATTTACTTGAAAATGATTTATATTTGTATGAACATTTGTGAATGTTATGGCTCTCAAAAGGGGACACATTTTTATTCGTCTACATCCATATAACTGTGATCTGAATGCAATTGAGTTGGCGTGGGCAAAACTAAGGAATGTTTTCAGAGGATGCAACGTTACTTGCGATATCTTCGCTTATCTTACACACTATTTTGCTGAACCGTGTTTTCAAGGTTGACCACACTGCAGAAACAAATGAGCGTTAGCTCTCGTTTCTTCCCCTCTGCCCGCACCACACCGTAAATCCAGCACTCTTATCTTGCGCATACTGTACATAGTCTGCTTATTAGGCAGCGGTACTCAGTTCATGCACGAAGGAGTTCCCTCTCATTTAAGGCTTTCTGTCCGTCAATTTCTGAATAGCAGTTTCCTGGTAGATGGATAGGAAGAGAGGTGGACCAATCATAATTTCTTTGCTCACTATATCTTTGAAACTGATTCATCTGTTATTGTCGCATGGATTTTATATAATTTTTCCTACACTTACTACATATTTTTACTTTCTCTGCTGTGAACCTACAGTAAGCAGAGAAAGTATTCTATACCAAGATTTCAGTGGAAATTTATGTTTTGAGTCCCCCTTAATTTACAGAAAAAGCATTTTTAGAAATAGTTTTATGTACAGGGGTGGTTTGATAAGTTCTCAGAATAGAATGGATAGAAGTACTTAGGATACTGGAATGTTTTTATTTTTCAATATAGTCTCCTTGTAGATTAATGCACTTGGTCCAGCGAGGTTCCAATGCCTTGATCCCATCTCGAAAATGAGATTCCTCCAGGCCTGCAAAATAGTTGTCAACTCCAGCTATCAATTCTTCATTTGAAGCAAATCTTCATCCACTAAGGAAAATTCTCAGCTTCAGGAAGAGATATGTCTGATGGAGCCATATTACACAATAAGGCAGATGTGGCAACAATTCATACCTTAATTAATGTAATTTTGCGATGGCAGTGGTACATGTGTGCAGGCGCACATTGCCTTGTTGGAAGATGACTTTCTTCGTTGCTAAACCTTGCCCTTTTTTGCATATATTTTGTTGTAATTGGTCCAGAAGGTTATCATAGTACTCTCCAATAATGATTTGCCCACTGGAGAAATAATCTACAAATAGAATCCCCTTCACATCCTAGAAAGCTGATGCCATGACCTTTCCAGCCAAAATAATTTACTTTCCTTGGTGATGGGAATCACCATGCTTCCACGGTTTTGAGTGTTGTTTTGACTCTGGAGTATAGTAATGGACCCAAGTTTCATCTGTGGTCACAAACTGCTGCGAAAAGTCTTATTTGTTGCTTCTAAAACTGGTCAAGCATTGTTCTGATACTTCCATTCTCATGCATTTCTGATGCAACATCAGATGTCATAGCACCCATCTTGCACATAATTTTTTCATTTCTAATTCTTCAGTCAAAATGCAATATACCCTCTCAGATGATATCTGCCAAGCTTAAGCAATTTCATGCACTTCCAATTGGCGATCCTCCACTTTTGCAATGATTTCTGGGGTAGTAACTCATATTGGCCGGACACTGTGCAGATCATCATCTAAGCTCTGCCAACCAAATTTAAATTCATTTATCCTCTTTGCAATAGTTGAATATAAAAGAGTAGAGAGCCTCCTATTGCAATTCGTAAATGTCCTTTGCTTTTTTACCTTCCTTTATGAGATAGTTAATCACTGCTCGAATCTCAATTTTGTTTTCCATCTTCCCAAATTTGCTACGCGGGAACAACAATAGAGCTGCATCACCACTGCAGCTATCTTCAATAACGCTATTGACATGTGTTTACAGGTAACACTCCAATGAATATCATGTGAATAACTTGTGGTGCTAGGGTTGACCTCTCATGGTGATTCTGAGAACTTAAACCAACCTTGTATACAAATGTTTGTTTCATCAGGTTATCCAAGTATAATTTTACCTCTCTCTGTAGTGGTTTATTGATACTCATCACTTTTTTATGTTAATGAGAGACTAGTTTCAAAGGCAGTGTTACTATATTCCTCCAAATACATATAATTATTTTACCTATTTGAATTAAAAAGCAGAAAGGACTAGAGTATTATGTGCAGTCCTGGGTCTGTATCATCTTGGACATAAGTGTGCATGCATACACATTTGCATAAATTTAGCTAGAATATACATCTGGCAGAACATGAGCAATGGGTAAGAGCAACTAGATGGAAACCAGGAGATCTGTGGTTCAAATCCCAGCCATGGCATTGAATTTTTCAGTTTGACTCTATCCAAAACCTTAGCCTGTACACAGCTAGTGTGAAAGAAATATAATTTATTATTTATTTATTTAATGCTCAGACAGTCGATACATATTAATTTATGGATGAGTCGTATTTATTACACATTGGCTTTACTTACGTACCTATATTGAGGACTTGTTTTGCAAACCATTTTTTGCATCGTCGGCTCTTATGCGCCTAAAGCTTGATCCAGTGGTGTGGGTAATTCTGGAGTTGCTGCTGCCATCTGTTGATTTAGTGATGAACTTAAATGTGGGATTCTCTTCTGGCAGGATTTCAAAGTTCATTAGTTGGTTTTTATGTTTTTCTATGTATATCCTCTCCCATATGACGAGTTCACTATGTTTTTGTGCGTATTTTAGTAATTCGGTGCTATCCTCAATTTCATGATTTTCAGACCAGAAATGAGGTGCTATTGCGGAATTATCAATATTTTTGTATCTTAAGTGCCTGAAGTGTTCTTTCTTTCTAGTGCGTTTTTTTTTTTTTTTTTTTTTTTTTTTTTTGGCCCAGGGGTGGTAAGTAAATTTAGCAATCTAATTTCTTGTTTTATTGGTGTGAGAGCTGTGATCTGTTTTAATCTCTTTTGAAGTTTGAATGATTTTAGTTTTTTATCTAAAAGGTTTTTTCCATATCCATTTTTAATTGCAGTTTTTAAGATTTGATGGTATTCTTTTTTATATTCTTGCTGGCTGAGGGGTAGATTTATTAATCTATGTGTGAGACTGTTGATGGTGGCATGTTTGTGTGGAATTGGGTTGAAACTATTTGCTTTGATGTAATTATCTGTGTGTGTTGCTTTTCTATGAATACCAAATTCTAGTTTTTCATTGCTTTTTGTGATTTTAAGGTCCAAAAAGTTAGAGTACAGTCCTCTTCAGTTTCTACTGTGAATTGTATGCTGGGTGTAATAAATATGACTCATCTATAAATTAATAATTATTTCGCTTCACTGTGGTGTTCCACTACAGTTAAATCTCAATATATTTGATACATAGTCATTAGTGTCCTAACTTCCCAATACAATTGTCCATCCGACATCCCGTCACAATATTGCAGTCTTTCGCAGATTCTTAGATGCTCTCAGTTCATGTTGGTGTTTTCTCTTTTACACAACACACTTCGGTGAAGGGAAGATCCCAATTCTGTGCAGGT
Organism: Mantis religiosa; assembly: GCA_030765055.1. Classification (NCBI taxonomy): domain Eukaryota; kingdom Metazoa; phylum Arthropoda; class Insecta; order Mantodea; family Mantidae; genus Mantis; species Mantis religiosa. The sequence continues at coordinate 33,611,126 of CM060952.1, read as the reverse complement.
GTTCCACAAGGCATTCATGGCCAGTAATTTTCTGGAACGCTGCCACTGTTTCCTTTCGTGGATATTTAGAAAGGGCGCTCTTATCCTCTAACAGTGTAATCCATGTTTTTCCTTTCCCTTGAGTCGTCAAGTGGTCATAAAATTTATTTTTGAATTTATTGTTAATGACTTTTTTAATTGACATGTAGGATAATTTTGGGCAAGTTGTTTGATAGATCTTTGTTCCTTTTTTGACTAAGAAGTCTGCCATTTCATTCCCATGAATTCCTGTATGGAATGGTATCCACTGAAAAGCTATTTCAAGCAGTGTATATAATATGTTTAATCTCTACATTACATATGACTAAGGGAGAATGGAAGGGACCAAACTGTGAACTGAGGTATTTTGTAACGAGATACACAACACTTAGTTTCCGTCACCTGATTTTTTTAAATAACACCACAAACCAAGTGAAGAATGTGTGTGCGCAATATGTGGAAAACAATGCACGAGATACCACACAGTAGTGTGTGAAAAAATTTTATTTCAGTGACAAATGAAGTGGAAGTGAAGTAAAACAACAAAGGTAATATAAGTAATATCAGATGGCAGGACAAGGACTATGGTGGAATTAAAATTACTTTAGGATTCTGACAGTTGCTGTAAAGCACATGCTGGTGGGGAAAGCGAAGTTGCCACTTATGAACGCTGTGGCGCGCACATGTTCAGACAGAAAAAAGTGCTAAAATCACCTAATTTAAATTGCTGATATTTATATTTCTAAGAAATGTGGAAGTTTTGAACAATACACTGGTAAGGCAATGTAAAGATAAAACTGAGACAACTCTGAAAATTTTCAGCACTGTTTGAATTGGTTTTTCTTAATGCATTTGTCTTGGAATGTTTCTTAGAAATCCGGAATTAAGAACAAGCAAGATAAATCTAATATATGGCTTTGCATTATACCTAATAGTTTACTCAACCATTTTTCTGAATATCCAAATAATAGAATAGTTGGTAGATAGAGTCAACATGAAAAATTCAATGCCATGGCCGGGATTTGAACCACGGATCTCCCGGTTTCCATCCAGTCGCTCTAACCCATTGAACTACCATGGGCAACATGCCGTCCTGACATTAAATTCTTCATTTGACTCGTATATTTCCCCAGTAGGCCATTAGGGGCTCTCGCATTCGAGATACACCGTTTGTGGCGACTCACCATCGTAAGTACTTGAGTCTCAGGCTTCATCATTTAACTCTTATTATATTAGTTAATTGATGGAAATTAATCATTTCTTCACACTAGCCCTATATAGGCTAAGGTTGTTAATAGATAGTCAACATGAAAAATTCAATGCCATGGCCGGGATTTGAACCACGGATCTCCTGGTTTCCGTCCAGTTGCTCTAACCCATTGAGCTACCTTGGGTTATTTCATGTTTCAGATTAGCACTGTATGAAAAAAGCCCACAATATGCAGGAATAAAAATATATAATAAATTACCTGTAAGAATCCGTGAAATGAAAAACCTCAAATGCTTTAATAAAGCAATAAATAACCTACTAATGGACAAAGCCTACTACTCGATTATTGAATATATGGATGATAAAATTGAATTATAATGAAATTTTTTGTCATTTTGTAATTCTAATATTCTGACAATATTATTCCAAGGGCATGTCATAATTATAACAATATTTGTATATAGTTGTATTGATATTATTAGTAATTATATTATTTGTATTATTAGTATTTATATTATTAGTGTTATTGTTATTTTGTGTAATTATTATTATTATTATTTTAAATTTTCTACTGTTGACGAGTCACCTGTTTACTGAGTTTTTACTCACTATCTGTAAGCGTATGTGACAATAAAGCATCTTATCTTATCTTATCTTCATGGGTTATTTCATGGTTACTCTATCAACAACCTTAGCCTATATGTGGCTAGTGTGAAGAAATGATTAATTTCCATCAATTAACTAAAACAGAATAGTTTTTAAAAGTCTATTTTCTCTGTATGCAATATTATATTAGCAAATACAGAGCTGAAAGGCTTTTCAAAACTAAGAATTCAGAACGTGTATTTTAACTTTAAGTATACCTAATGTAGGCTTAATGCACAAGTTACATTTCTGGAAGCTTAGAATGTCCAGCTGTACATTTGCCTTAAGAAACATAGCAGTAACAGTTCTAAGAGAGCAGCCTCCATGTTCCCTCTCTTTTTCAAAATATTCATGCAGTGCATACACCAGTTCCCTTGCTTGTCTGCGTAGTGCAGATCCCTGTCGTACTTTTGAATATTTTTTCTTGGGGGAGAGAGTTCTTGGCCTACCTCGTTTTTGAGTGGTGCAAGTTAAACTAGTCAAACAAGTACGTTTAGGTTATGCATGGTGAAGAGAAAAAACGGGCAACGCGGTACCTGACACATGCGTCTACATGACAACACAGTACTATTTTTTGCTAAACTTAGAGAAGGGGGTGAAGGAGGTCAAAGTTATGTACCCAGGCCTTCAAGAGGTGTGGTCACTGCTGTTGCCATAGCAACTCTCCATTCCATAACTTCCGCTCTGTTAGAATACTAAAATAATTTTAATTCCACCTTATATGGAATACACATTACTATAACTTGTTTGAATGGTTATTTGCATGTTAATTAACTGTGTCCAGATCACATTAGCTCTGTAATTATTGAGATTGGTTTTTTTTTAATGATAAGTTAACATTCTATATTCTCTCCTCAAATTTGTGCCGTGACAGAAGTAACATACTTGACAATTGGATAATATTGATGCTGATTGTAACATGTAATATATTTACAGGTTCTACCTCTCACTGGATCCATCCATAAAACCATTAATAGGATTTCTTAAATTCTGGATGCAGCTTCATGGAATTTATGGATCAAGAAACATAACAGGCTATGCAGTTGTTTGGCTTGTTATTTTTTTCTTACAGCAGTTACCAAATGTGAATTTTCCAGCAGTAGAAGTTCTTCAGAAGCACATGCCAGAAAAGATAATAGGAGGTAAGTGGAAAGGTTTTGTATAAAAATATTAGATTTATAAAAATGAAAAACTGTATCATGTTCATATGACCTTCTGTACCTATTGCTTTACTTGCTTCCATATTTATTGATTGAGCTGCCCCACACATTTTTTTGCAGTTTCAGGATCAAGAAGTTGAAACAAGTTGAAAGAAAAATAGGTTTGATTAAGGTAATATGTGAGACAGAAACCTGAGGCTAGAAGCAGTTGGGGGAAGAAACTACATTAGCTAAAGAATGTGTCAACATAAACTAAACGAACAAGAAAAGGGCGTCGAAGAAGAAAAAACTCCCCTAAGGAATCTGAGAAGAAGTCTGAATATTTCTTCCCATGACCCCGAAGGTCAAAACCCGGAGGGACAAAAAACTGAACTTGCCCAGATATAGGCGGGGGTAAGAGACCAGTAAGAGTAAAAATGAGGAAAACAAACCTCCAATAAAAATAGCTATGCGTCACGTGATACGGATGGAATAGTCATGGAAATAGGAAAGGGGCGTGGATAGATAGTCTGCGGTTGGAAAGGACGCTGAGAATCTAGTAAAGGCGCGACACTTCATCGTGGATCATTTCGGGGGAAGGTAACGTAACGAGCAAGTTGTTTGGGAGCAAAGCTGCGATCTAAATGTCATATAAATAAACTGGTGGGAGAATTCAAGGAAGCAGAGTGTATTTTCATTTGATTGCTGGACCCTGAAACGGAGTCGCTCACCCGTACTGACAAACCAGATTTGCTAGTCCGGAGCATAATCAGTCTTTCGGTGTAGGATCCTTTATATCCACCGATTACCGCCTCAAATGGCGCCCAACATGCCTTAACCATCCGACGAGCTTCCACGACCACCAACATCTCCTTCGAGACCATCACACCGTGCATGAAATGACTGCCCGGAGACAACACCTGGAGCGACAGATGCCGAGAACGAGATTACCGCCCGGAGACAACACCCGGAGCAACAGATGCCGAGAATGAGATTACCGCCCAGAGACAACACCCAGAGCAACAGACGCCGAGAACGTGTCGACCGCCTGGAGACACCACCCAGAGCAACAGCAGATCACACCACGACATCGTAGATGTACACCGTGGACGAGGTCGCAGAGCAGGACGACAACAGGACAGCAACAACCACCACATCCGACGGAGGTAAACACCAGCAACATCCCGAGTAAGTACCCTTTCCAAAGTCTTTCCACAAGGGGCACTCACTGTGTAGGACAAGCCTGGCATTAACACTACAGACGGTGTAAAATTTATATGATCCTGAGAAGTGGCAGGATAATTAACGCAGACATGGAGGAACAAATCCAAGGGCAGGCCGGAGACATCGCTGTGCAAGAAATCAGTCCTGAGGCAACACTCAGCCTCACGGCTATGATGCAACAAATGCTCCAGCATCTCCAAAAGCAACCTAGAATCTAAATTGTCACAACAAAGCCAGCAAATAGAAACTAAGATGTCAGAACAAAGCCAACAAATAGAAATTAGAATGTCACAACAAAGCCATCAAATAGAAACTAAGATGTCAGAACATAGTCAGCAAATAGCAGCAAGAAACAGCACGTTAGAAAATAATTTAGAAAAAAAGATAGCAGAATACACAAACACGTTGAAAAGACAATTATAAAGTAAAACAGAAGAACAGAATAAGCAATTAGCAGAAATTAGGTTAGGGCAGGCCACTATAGAGGCAGAATTTTTAAACATGCGCACAGAGGTGCACGATACACAAAAGGACTTGGAAACCATCAGGGAGCAACTTAACCAGATTTCACAGCATAATGATAATGTGCATGCTCACTTTGCCTAGCTTTCTTGCGCATCTCAACAGCCTTCGACTTCAAATGCAGTTTACCATGGAAGTGGAGAAGGATGGAACTCTTCCATTCCTGGACATTCTTGTTTCAAAATACAGCAACAGTATACTGGGGCATGCTGTATACTGCAAGCCTAAATACGCCAATCTCTATCTGAACGCTCATAGTTTCCATCATAAATCTCAGCAACTGGGAGTTCTCAATACACTGGCCCACAGAGCTTTGTCTATCTCTGATCCCAAAACAAGAATTACAGCACCTGAGACTCACTTTCTGTCAAAACAGCTACTTCAAATATGATGTTGAAGCCTCGATCACCAAAGCTAGGAAAGGGAAACCTGTAATACAGCAAGCGTCAGACAAGCCTACGACTACAGTCTGCATCCTGTTTACTGGCAATCTGTCTGGCAGAATCAGCAGAATTCTCGCCAAATACATCAGGACCATCCACAAGCCACCTCCGAAGATTAAACATCTGTTGAGACCAGTGAAAGACAAACTGGACTTCCAAGTTCCGGGAGTGTACCGCATTCCCTGTGAATGTGGGACACCGTATATAGGACAAACTGGAAGGACCATCGCTACCAGAATAATCGAACATGAACTTCGTTTAATGCAACCTGAGAAGTCTGGGCTGGCAGATCATTGTTTTGATAATGACCATAGAGCCAATATCTTGGCAATATGCAACAGTTACTGGGAGCGGAGAATTAAGGAGGCTTTGGCGATTTCCTCTGAAAGGAGCACGCCTAATCATGATGCTGGATTTCATTTCAGCTCCTTTTGGAAACCAGCCTTAAAAATGGAAATCCGTCGATTTAAGAAGCAAAGATCAATAGAGCTTGATAATCAAGTAGTTACGTTTCTTTGACACAATTTTCTATAGGTAGGTACTCACCCCATCTCGCTCGCTCGCTCGCTCGTGCTGGCTGGCTGTATACAGCCAGAAGGTTTTTGCTGCGTGCCCACCCATTAAGGGTTTTACCACAGGTAGGATTTTTATTGAAAGATGTAGGATGAAGGTGATGTAGGTTTTTGATTGGGAGTTAATTTTGAGGTTACCAAAGTACCTTCGGGTTGAAGGGGAGGATGCAGTACTTAGCACCCATTTTTTTTTTTTTTTTTTTTTAAATATTTTGTATTTTAGTTGAGAAATTTTGATGCCAAACAGCTTGGAAGAATTATGAGGAGCTCAGCTTTAGCTTCTGATAGGTTTAGCTCCTGGGTTATCTAGGGTGCCCGCATGCCATGCGGGGGACCCGATGCAGTCTAGATCGGCGTCTAGTGGGGTCATAATTTCCCAATGATCTGACAAGGGCGCTTCTATGAGATGGTAAACTTGCGTATAATTTTGAAGCCCGGCGCCTAATTTCATCCTCCACGTATGGAAGACCCGATGCTTCGTGGAGCAACCTGGTAGGGAAATAACGTCCCACAGAATAGATAGACCGCAGTCCTTTATTCTGTGCACGTTGAAGCCATGCTAAACAGCTGTCAGCTGCCATGCCCCAGATCTCGCAGGCATATAGCATCACCGGGATTACCAGCGCTCGGAAGAGGTACAACTTCATGCGGACTGGCATCGAGGTCTACCCCAGCATTGGGTACAGGGAAGCAATTGCTCCCTGTACCTTCGCCAAAGGGTCCCTGATGTGTCGGCGAAAAGTTAGACCTCTATCCAAGTTTACTCCAAGGTACTGGACAGAGTTAGATCACTCTATCCTTCGACCTCGATAGCTGAAGTTGGGGCAGTCTGCGGGGGTGTGGCGCTTTGTGAACAGTATGGCGTGGCTTTTGTCCGGATTTACGGACATCCGCCAACGCTGGCACCACTGTTGTGTTAGGCGGAGATGCCTTTGGATGGGGTTGAAGGCTCTGAGGATGTGTTTGTCCTTGCAGAACAGAAACACGTCGTCAGCGTATTGTACCATTTCGACTCGTGGTTCTGTGGGGAAATCTGCCATAAAGACGTTGAAGAGGATGGGGGATAGCACAGAGCCTTCGGGGACTCTGCCTCTCACTGGCCTTAGTGTTGATGTTTTCCCCGCGACTGTGACTTTAAATGTGCGATGTCGCAAGAAGCTGTGTAGAATGTTGATCATTTGTGTTGGGAGCCCCAGATGGATCATTTTGTGTAGGAGTCCGGCATGCCATGTCGTAGAGAAGGCCTTCTCGACATCCAGCGAAACTGCGGCCGTGAAGGCGCCTTCCTGGAAGCCCAGGGCGGCGGTCTCCACCACACGCAGCAACTGCTGAACTGTTGAGTGCCCAGGACGAAAACCAAATTGGTGGTCAGGAATGGCTTGAATGTCTGCCAATATTGGGGACAAGCGAGTAAGAATTAGCCTCTCGAGAACTTTCGAAAGGGTGGAGAGGAGGCTAATGGACCTGTAGCTGGAAGGGTGTACCGGATGAAAGCGTTGGCTTTGGCTTGGGGTTCATAGGCCAGGCCCTGGGTGCCGTGAATGGGAGAGGTGTACTGACCTCTGTGTTTTCTGAGGGCTTTGGCTATCCTCCACACGTCGCCATCCTCGACGCGCAACCTGGCCATTTTGTCCTCCCACGCTTGCACCTTGTGCTCGCGCAGACGGACACTGACCTCTCGACGTAAACGTGTTAGGAGCGCTCGATTATGTGGCGTGCGGTGACGTTGGTATAATCTCCGTGCTGCCCAGGATCGCCGGATTAGAAGAAGGATGTCCAAAGGGAGGACATCGGGATGAAGAGGAGCTAGAGCATGGACTGTCAGATTAAAGGCGGTCCGCTTCACGATGGAAGTGAAGGATGAGACGGCGTTATCCAGGGTAGGGATATTTGTGATTTTGGGATTTGGCGGGATGGAAGTGCGGAGGCAGTTCCTGACGCCTTCCCAGTCAACCTCTCGCGTTTGAAGCGAGATGTCGTGACTGGCAACCCTTGTGTTGATCTCTGTCAACACTGGATTGTGATCTGAATGTAATGCATTTAATGATGTGAGTGTGAGATGGTATGGTAGATGTTTTGTGATTGCGAAGTCTATGACTGAGGGCAGTCCTCCTCGCGGGTAGTGAGTGGGTTGCCAGGGACCCTGTACTTGAAGTTGAGGGTCCGCATCTATAAGGCGAATGATTTGATTGCCTCTTGCATCTGCCCGATGACCGCAATGCCAACGTTGATGTTTAGCATTAAAATCGCCGGCCATGATAGCACAGGGATATAGGGCTAGGATGGATAGTCGTTGGGTACAAACTGTCGGTTTGGTGGATGATACACAGAGACTACCAAGACCTCTAATCCACCAAGGTGCATACTATTGGCCGTGGCCTCTAGGGTTTGTAGAGGTGGGAGCTGGATGGGCTGATGGACCACATTTTGCCTCACCAAGATCGCAGTTCCGCCCCCTGGGCGTCCCTGACGATCCGTACGATGGCAGATGTAGCCCGGAAGACGGAATCGGAAGTCTGGTCGGAGATGCGTTTCGCTGACTAGGATGACGTCTAGGGCATTGTCTCGGGCAAAGTGAAGCAGCTCGCTCCCCTAACCTGCTAGGCCGCACGCATTCCAAAATGCGAATCGAAAAGAGGTACGTGACCTAGTTCGATGCGCCATCTCGGAGCTGTTGCGTGCCTGCGGTCAGGAGGGCCATTGCCTCCATTGCCACCAGCATCTTGCTGGCCGGATCTGTGGCTGTGAAGAACTTCACAACGAGCTCACAGATTTTCTGTCCATGTGTCTGCAACAACTGCTGCAGCCACTTGAACACATCTGTGAGATCGAGTGTAGCTGTCATGGGAACGGTGTTTGTGTGGGCGACTTGGTTGTGAGGGGAGGCTGATCTGGAACGAATGGGTGCAGGTCTTCCTCCCGCCCTTTCATCCCTAAGCTGTCTAGGAGGCATGGGCTCGCCATGATTCTGCTGTTCAGCAGGATTTTGGGGCTCCCGAGGAAGCCTCCCTCCATTCCTACCATTGTTGGTGTCGGTGCGTTTTTGAGCTGGGGCCCGCTTTTGTTTGCGTGGCTGTGTGGGAGGGTTGTGTGTCTCCCGTGACGTTTTAGGTCCATCAGAGGCCCCTTGTGCTACTTGAGCATAACTTCTTGGCCTATCGGCATCCCGCCGAGTCGTGGGCACAGTGGAGCTGGTTGAGGGGACCGGTCTTGGGTCCGCCTCCGCTGGTGAGGTCCTCTGCTGTTGCTGCTGTCTCACTGGGGGCTTATTCGCTGCTATAACTGCCTTTCTGGCAGGACAGCCGCCGTAGCAAGCCACATGTGCTCCATTGCAGTTAGCACAAGTGGGCACATCTGTGGGTGACCTTGGACAAACTTCCTTGTCGTGGGCTCCGCTACACCTCAAGCAGCGGGATGTCCTCTTGCAGAACTGGCTGGAGTGGTTGAATCCCAGGCAGCGATGGCATTGAGGGGGACCGCCAGAGCTCCTCACTGGCTCAATCCTTACTCGGAGGTAGCAGATGGTTGTGACACCATCTAGCTTCCCCTCCGGATCGTTGGCTCGTTCCACTATCACGAGGAAGAGTGGGATTGGGACAGGGCCTGGCTGACCCTGTGGAGCTGGTTTGGTCATCTGCCTGACCAAGCGGGGCTGAATGCCCTGGCGGTTAAGGTCATCGATTATGTCACCCACCGGTGTGTCCACTGGTAGGCCTCTGATGACCCTCTTGACGTCACGGCTCTTGTCTAGGCCGAAGGTGAAGTAAGGGATGGACTTCCTGTCCAGTGCCCTTAGAATAAGCTGGTAGTCTTCGGCGTTACTCGCCTGGAAGACATTTTGGCTCTTCCTCCTGGTGACCCTGCATGACACCGACAGGGTTGGCATGACTTCCTTTAGAAAGCCTACCATGCCCCGGAAGTCATCCACGATCACAGGAGGAATGTGCCTCCTGGGTGGCCCAGAATGACTGGACGTGCCAGTTGTCTCCAGGTGAGGGGCTTTTCTCTCCCTTCGCCGGTTGGTCACGGTGCGAAACTCAGCCTCATCAACATCTGTAGAGATGTTAGATGAGCTGTGTTCCCCATCGGAGTTATCCATCCTGGAGGATGAATTCCTTGGAACCGCAGTTCCGTCAGTGAAATACTCGTCAGAGGAGGAGTTGTCTGAGGGCTCGCCCTCTGAAATTTTGCCTACCCGCTGTGGTATTTTGCGGGAAGGGCCCTTGTCAGTTTGCTGTTTGGCGACAGCTAACCTTTTGGCCTTGCCATTTACGCCCACTCCTGGCTTTCGGCGTGGCCGTTTGCTTCCTGCAGTCAGGGTTGGAGCCCCGACAGCAGGGTGAGTGATTCCAGTGCTAGTACTGGGGATCGCTTCCATTTCTGGAAGACTGGTTGGTTTGGATGGGTGGAGTGCGTTACCTAATTTGGGCATTTTGCCCTGCACCGAAGTGCAGTGCACAGCTAACCTTGACTGTATACTTACCAGTCAGCACAGGTTTGCTAAAAAGCGTGAGGTACAGAGGGCCGGACCCGAAGGCGCCTTAAAATACCGTCTTTTATGACGTTGGCTTAGGCCTTGTACCTCGCCTGGCTGATGTGGAGCTCGCCGGCTGTTTTCTTGGAGGTTGTTGAAGCTCGCACGCTGCTGCTGCCTTCTACTGGAGATTTAGCGAAATTGCCGGGAGCTTCCCAAAGGTCCCTCCCGATGGTGGCAATTCGCTGACTCCGAAGTTCTGAATGCACTGGCAACTCCAATTCTCGAAGGCGATGTGCACTCTACGACGTCTCGAAGCAGAGTCCCATCCCATCTCCTGACCGGGCATTTAATTTACTGAAAACAGTCTTTTGTTCAGCAGTGCGAATTTTGATAGTATTTAGTCTGTTTATATTTGTGTTATATCCAGTGTTTCATTTGTGGTTATAACATTTTATAAATATCCTGATGATGGGAGAGATGCACACTCCCGAAACATCGGTATCTAATTGTCTTTTCACCTGACTTGCTGCCCGAGAAGAAATTGAGCAAGCCTGGCTTGTTTCCCAAGAAGATCTCGAACAAAATAGATAATGATTTCTTGCCTATTTCGGTGTAGCCTTTGGTAGGAGTGGTTTAAATGCAGCATTATACTAAAGTAGCTACAAAACAAGAATGAACATAGGCTTAGCCAATACAGTGGCAGTGCTCTCTTGACATTGCCTGTTCCACAGCAAGCAGGCGACAGAAATGGAAGATGTATCTGTCTTTGTCTCGCTGAATCACCTTCCTGAGTAAACTGAACAGTGTTATCACTCTGATGTATTGCAGTCGCAATATAAACATATCCTTTAATTCTATATACAGAAGAACACAAAAGCTAGAAAATACTATTCAAAAATAATTCTTTCTGCAGTGTTTCTGATTAACCCAGGTTTCATCCAAATAAAATATGGGGCTGGAATCACCTGTACTTCTAACGTTTGCATTTACACAGAAATTTTAGTCTTGCAACAAAATCGCTTCTTTCAAGCAGATTTGCGATCATAATGGTTCTCCTGTATTTGAATCCTAGAGATTTCAAAATGTTATAAAAGAAAGCAGAACCCGTATATTCTATTTTCTTCCTTATTAAATTGTTCAGTCTTTTAGATTTGGCTATTCACTCTTTTCATATAAATCATAAACTGTTCTATGTAAAACACACTTTTGAAAATTGATTAAGTTGGTAGCATGTTTTTTCACTGCTTAAGGTTTCCCAGGAGATCTAAATATGGAAACTTCTCCTAATTTTCTAGCCTGCATATGTAAAATCTTAAGAGTTGTCTCACAGTCATAGTAAGGACACTTAGGCTTGCTAAGCAACATATTTACCAACTTTCAAAAGCACATCTGCATTCTTAAAAGACCACCACTTTACTGAATGCAAGTTACAAAATTCATCAGCACATGTCTGTTTTTCTTCACAGACCATTATCAATTCATTTCTTTCTACTCGGGTATGTTTCTTTCCATATTTCCAAAACCAGATGTGCTACAAACATGGGGTTTGGACAGTCACCCTCAGAAAAAAGTAGCTCGTGACATGCAAAAGAGCAAAATAATTCTGTAATTAGTATCTTTTGAGCACACAAAGAACTTAGCCATAGGGTTCAGCAAAGTGGATGTGAAAAGAAACAAAATACAATTTACAGTAGTCTCGATTATCCGACCTAAACTGGTCCTGGACAAGGTTGGATAACCGAAAATGTCAGATAATACAAAATAAGTTGGAAAATGGAGTACAGCATGGTAGGCATACTGTATTATTGAAACAATTCTTGGTTTTTGCAGTATTTACTGAATAATCAAACTAATTCTACATGCAATAGTGAACAAAAAGAAGCTCCAAATGTCTTAAGAAACTTTTCAATGAAATCTGCTTGCCTGCTGAATGACATTTCCTTACTGCGAGATTTTGCCATTGACGAAACATTAATATCTCGCTTCACTATGGTGTTCCAATACAATTAAATCTCGATATATTAATATCTCTGTTGCACTTGCCTGCGGCTGTTGCTCCACATGTCTTAATGCCATCTTTAAAGCACTTAAACCTTCAGCGTGACCATTCTTCTCATTTTGTTCTTCAATTTCTTATTCTGCTTCATCCTCATTGTCATTACCATTCACAAAATCAATATCAGAGCCAGTGAGTTCAAACTGTTGATCATCTGCAAACCAGCTACTCGCATCGTGAGTCGTAGCATCCTCACAGCTAGGAATGTGGTTCAGTCACTCATGTCTTCTGGTTTTGTCTCTTCTTCATTTTCATCATCACCTAACAGTATGTTCCAAAACTTTGCTAATTTCATTTCAATTTCTTTTCAAGCCTGAGCCACCTATTATCAACATCTTACATGTTTATTAAATTATAGATGAGTCATATTTATTACACATCAGCTTCAATTACGTACCTATATTGAGGACAAGTTTCGCAATCTATCGTTCGCATTATTGGCTCTAGTGCGACTAAAGCTTGATCCAGTGGTGTGGTCAGTTCTGGAGTTGCTGCTGCCATCTGTTGATTTTGTGATGAATTTAAATGTGGGGTTGTCTTGTTGGATTTCAAAGTTCTTTGGTTGGTTTTTATGTTTTTCTATGTATATTCTCTCCCATATAACGAGTTCACTATGTTTTTGTATGTATTTTAGTAATTTGGTGGTATCTTCAATTTCATGATTTTCAGATCAGAAGTGAGCTGCTATTCCGGACTGGTCTGAAAATCATAAAATTGAAGATAGCACTAAATTACTAAAATACATACAAAAACATAGTGAACTCGTTATATGGGAGAGAATATACCTAGAAAAACATAAAAACCAATTAATGAACTTCCAGATCCCACTAGAAGACAACCCTACATTTAAATTCATCACAAAATCAACAGATGGCAGCAGCAACTCTAGAACTACCCACACCACTGGATCAAGCTTTAGTCGCATTAGATGATGATGATGAGTATAAGGGCGCTCAACTGCAGAGGTCATCAGCGCCCTTTTTAAAAAAAACTGGTCATTGCAAAAGCCAGATATAAATTATTCTAAAACACTATAAATATGTCAATAGAATGACAAAAATTACATACGCGTTAAAAAAAGTAATAAAAACAATAGAAATGTCATCTAAAAAGCCATAAATTCTATTTGCTAAATCCTAAAATCTAATCTCGAAAAGAATCTAAAAACCTTCTCCACTACTGCGTTATCGTCCGCTAGCATTTCTGCAAAGCTGACCGGCACTCGCAGAGACGTCCTAAGGTCTGCTAGGGAAAACACTCTAATAGCACGTGTCGTACAGACAATGCTTCATTGCAAAACGGACACAGTGGAGAAGGCTCCTTTTTAAAAAGAAAACTATGAGTAAAAAAGCAGTGCCCAATTCGTAACCGAGCCAAACTCACCTCCTCGCAACGAGATGACCGACAGGAGGTAACCCAGGGAATCGGAAGTTCTTTGACAGATCTAAGTTTATTATTGCGGAGAGCGGACCACTCTTCCTGCCAGCAGGTTTGCACAGCTCTCCGCAATACAGCCCTAAAGTCTTCCGATGTCACATGGTATTCGAACCCTGGGCTTCATGATAGCCGTCTTGGCTGCTGAATCCGCCATTTCATTCCCCCGCAAGCCTACGTGACCAGGGATCCTAGCACACACCACGTTAATGCCAGAAGCGTGTAAAACGTGGAGGGCATCCTGTATACGCTGCACAATAGGGTGGTAGTTGTACAGCTGCCGTAGGCTTTGAAGTGCACTGAGGGAATCACTCAGGATTAAGCAGTCCCCCAACTTTTGTCAACGTACGTGTAAAATGGCCCGGTATATGTTAAATGTTGCCATTAAGGTAGTCTCATGTGTTTATGAGACCTCCTAAGTGGTTTACCGGGAGAAACACGAGTCATTTGGAGAATTTTATGTCATGTCGTCACGTTGGCCATAGTAGCTCAAGGGTTAGAGCGGCTGGACGGCAACCAGAAGATCCGTGGTTCAATTCCTGGCTATGGCATTGAATTTTTCAGTCTGACTGTCTTTCCATGCTTTAGCCTACACACGGCCAATGTGAAAGAACAATTTCCGATAAATAAATTGTTTGAAAATATAATCACATTTTACTTTCTTAAGAGTGGAAGCATTATTTACAATTCTTTTTATATTTAAATTTGTTTAACCTTTTGTGTATAAAATCTTTATTAAAACCATTAATTAAAGCAGCATTAATATGTTTATATTCTGTATTAAATTCTTCCTTGTTTTGAGGTATGTTTATCAACCTGTAAATCAAACTATTAAAAACAGCAAATTTATGTGAAAAGGGGTTGAAACTTTTATTTTTTATACAATTATCAGAGTAAGTATAGTGAAGTTGTGTTGCTAAAATGTGTAGTTTATTCTTAATATTTGACTATTGCTTAAGTCACTGCATTCTACAAGGAAATAAATAATAGTCATTTCTACAAATATTTATCTCAGTTAACATAAAGTAGATAGAATAAACTTTTGTAAGAATAATTTGTTAGAGAATAGGTAGAAAAGGTCATGTGAATGTAAACCAGTTTTACTTTGTTATGTATCATTCACCATAATCCTCTGCTGTTATCTTCATCATTACTATTAAATTTTAGATGAGTCGTATTTCTTACACATCTGCTTCACTTTCGTACCTATTTTGAGGACATGTTTCGCAAATCTTCGTTTGCATCTACGGCTCTTGTGCGACTGACGCTAGATCCAGCGGTGTGGGTAATCCTGGGGTTGTTGCTGCCATCTGTTGATTTAGTGATGAACTGAAATGTGGGATTCTCTTCTAGCGGGATTTCAAAGTTCATTAGTTGGTTTTTATGTTTTTCTATGTATATCCTCTCCCATATGACGAGTTCACTATGTTTTTGTACGTATTTTAGTAATTCTGTGCTATCTTCAATTTCATGATTTTCAGACCAGAAATGAGCTGCTATTGCGGACTTATCAATATTTTTGTATATTAAGTGCCTGAAGTGTTCTTTCTTTCTAGTGCCTATGTTTCTTTTTGTCCTCCCTATGTAAATTTTTTCACAGTCTTTACACTTAATTTTGTAAATGCCTGACTTTTCCTCTGGTTTTATCTTATCAGTATTATTACTGTGAAGTAGGTTTTTAATGTTGTAATTGTTTTTTGGTGCCAATGTTATATTGTATTTCTTGAATATTTTTTGGCAGATTAGTAAAACTACCTCTCAGCCAGCAAGAATATCAAAACGAATACCATCAAATCTTAAAAACTGCAATTAAAAATGGATATGGAAAAAACCTTGTAGGTAAAAAACTAAAATTATTCAAACTTCAAAACAAATTAAAACAGATCACAGCTCTCACACCAATAAAACAAGAAACTAGATTTGCTAAATTTACTTACCACCCCTGGGCCACAAAAAAGTTCCAAAAAATATTCAAGAAATACAATATAACATTGGCACCAAAAAACAATTACAACATTAAAAACCTACTTCACAGTAATAATACTGATAAGATAAAACCAGAGGAAAAGTCAGGCATTTACAAAATTAAGTGTAAAGACTGTGAAAAAATTTACATAGGGAGGACAAAAAGAAACATAGGCACTAGAAAGAAAGAACACTTCAGGCACTTAATATACAAAAATATTGATAAGTCCGCAATAGCAGCTCATTTCTGGTCTGAAAATCATGAAATTGAAGATAGCACAGAATTACTAAAATACGTACAAAAACATAGTGAACTCGTCATATGGGAGAGAATATACATAGAAAAACATAAAAACCAACCAATGAACTTTGAAATCCCGCTAGAAGAGAATCCCACATTTCAGTTCATCACTAAATCAACAGATGGCAGCAACAACCCCAGAATTACCCACACCGCTGGATCTAGCGTCAGTCGCACAAGAGCCGTAGATGCAAATGAAGATTTGCGAAACATGTCCTCAAAATAGGTACGAAAGTGAAGCAGATGTGTAATAAATACGACTCATCTAAAATTTAATAATTTTTCGCTTCACTGTGGTGTTCCAATACAGTTAAATCTCGATATATTCATCATTACTGTTACACAGTTAAACTGTTACAAACCACTAAAAGCAGTTATTCTTTTCCAGGTTGGAACTGTAATTTTAATGATGATCATTCTGCACTCACATTCAGAAGAATACCTTATACAATGCTGCAGTTGGTGAATAAGTTCTTTAAATATTATTATGAATTTGATTTTGCACATTTTGTTGTTTGCCCCTTAACTGGCATGGCAGAGCCAAAGATTTGTTTCAGAGACAATGGCACAAATCTTCCAGATACAATGAAGCAATATTTACATCAACTAAAGTCTGGTAGTGGTGAAAAGTTTTCTCTGACTCCTATCAGTATTCAAGATCCATTTGAACTGAGTCATAATATAAGCAAGGGTGCATCACGTGAAATATCTAAACTGTTTCATGCATATTGTGGTTTAAGTGCAGAGCTTTTAAGCAATCTTGAACAAGGGGGAACAAATGAAAGCCAAATGAGTACATAAACGGATATTTTTATGATGTAGTACAGGAATTAAATAAATAATATAACTTAATTAGCTATAAATAAATTAGTATTTATAAATTATTCCAAAGTGCTGTATTATAAAACATAGAGATCTTAAAGGTCACAAATTAATGCTTAGAGTAGCAGCTTCCTAGAAGATAAATTTTTAATTAATTTATTAGAAGAAAGTGAGAAATATGAGTTAAAATAATCTTACAGGTTTTGTGAAATTGAATTGATTTAATGTACATGGATTTAATGTACGTGCTTTATTGGATTTATTGGATTGAATAAATTCATTCTTAAGAACTGCTCTAAGTGTTTATCACAGTCTTAGGGTGTTATATAGTAGGTCTCAGAATATGTTCTGTCTTTCCAAATTAGAAGTTTAAATTAGCTTCCATAACTGTGTTTGCTAAACGTTTTCGTAAGTGTAGGTGGTCACAATTTGAATAATTGTTTGTCTTCATATACTGAATGTTTTTGAGAGTGTTACTAACACTGTAGTTAAAACTGAGTATATTAATAATACAAAATAAGAGTTTTAAATTTCCCAGTACATATTTTGGGAACTAATTTTCTCCAGTCAGCTGGACATCTGTTGATCCTATGAAACCTAAAGCTACCAGTAGTTTTTAAGACTGAACTCCAATCATACATTTTTCAAGACATGAATACACAGCAGTGTACAATAAAATAATTGGAATTGCAGATATAAACAGTTTCCAAAAGTCTTTGGTAAGTAGAAACATTGATGCGCAGAGGATCTGCCCAAAATTCCGAAGACCCTGGCCTCCTTCTACCCGGGAGTGATGGATAACTCTGGGGCTCTTTCCATACGGCAATACCTGGTTTCCTAAAAAAACACCCCATCGACAGCATCAAGACGGGATGAAAGTGGATATGCCACTTACGTGCGTCAACCCCGCAGGGAAGACTACTGAAAAATTTCGGTGGGGCCGCCTCGTGATCAAGCACACCTTCTACTAGCTCTGCTGGCTAGTACCCGGGAGTTATGAGGCAACCCTCTACCCCCTCCGAGCAGCTGTACCCTATGGGAGGTAAAAAGAAACAACCACACATACAACAATAGAACAGAAGATAAGTTTTAAGAATTTCACATATCATCTACATACATTTGAGTAGTTCTAAATGAACATCCAACAAACTCCATTTACAAAATACGTCATCCCTCCAAATAGAATGCAATAACTGCAATTAGATTTTTGTAGGAAGGAAAAAATCCTTGGATATCAGGGTGAAGAAGCACATAAATATAAAATAAAAACCTTTCGAAAATTCAGCGGGCACCACCTCTGGTGTAAAGTAATTTCATACATCGAAAACAAAACTATTAAGAGACATGAACAAGAAAGAGAAAGCTGCATGCATGGGAATAAATTTCAATCTTCAAAATTTAAGAATCTGGTCTTCAATTTAGAGCGACTTTTTACAAATTTTTAAAATATGTTCTGGGAAATTTAAAAGTGAAAAGTTTTATATTAGTAATCAGTTCGGTTTTAATTCCTAAAGTTTTAGTGCCTTGATTTCCGGCCTTGATTTCCACAGCAATAATTCTGACTTTTCATCATACATTTTGTTCAAGAATTGGAAACCTAATTCAGAACAATCAGGCTTCTAAAATTGGAAAGATCCTACCAGATACTTAAAAAGTTGTGAAGTTACACATTTAAACACCTATCTGTCTTTAGGCCAGTGTGAGACAAACACCTAAAGTGAATAGTAAGAAATGTTTTATATAATACGAGGTACGTCCAGAAAGTAAGTTCTGTTTGGTAATAAAATTAAATTGTGTTCAGATACAGAAAAATTATTTATTGCACAAAATTCTACAACTCTTAAACTACTTTTCCACATAACTGCCGAAATTTTGCAGGCGTTTGTCATAGCTAGGCACAAGTTTTTGTATACCTACTTCATAGAAGTTTGCCGCCTGTGTCTTCAACCAGTTGGAAACATTTTCTTTCAGCTCGTCGTCATTGTTGAAGTGCTGACCGCCAAGGAAAGGTTTGAGATGCAGAAACAGATGAAAGTCACCAAGAGCGAGGTCGGGGCTATACAGGGTGTGGTCAAACACGTCCCTGCCAAATCCCTGTAGGATGTTTTTCTTCACATTTGCAGTGTATGTTCGTGCGTTGTCGTGAAGAAACACAACACCTTTTTACAACATTCCTCCTAGCTTATTCCGTATTGCGCGGCGCAATTCTAGCATTCAGAAAACGAATCACAGATCTGATTTCACAGCGGCGGGATTTTCAATAAGCACGGACATTGTAAACAAGCACAACAAAGCGTAAGTGGCTGACAGCTATTTCAAAATGGCGCTCGTTTTTTTCTCTCCTTGATACAGAGCGCCTACCGCGCATGTGCGGAACTGGGATCGCAGCGCTGCAGCTGAGATAAATTGAAACAGAACTTACTTTCTGGACAGCCCTTGTACTATTGAAGATTCAATAATGTGTAACACAAAATACTTTTAATCAAAAGCCTTTAGCATCAGGAATTGAAACACACACATCTGACTTTAAGTCTGTGTAAAATGACCTGAAGTGAATAGTGACAGATGTTCTGCGCAATATTATTGAAAAAGCAATAATCTACAACTGTAAAAAAAGGAAACTATTAAAGTACCTAATGTTTCAAAATTTATAACTTTTGATTTGATATTACCATTACACTTTTTAATAATGTATGTTCGTGTGTGTGAAATAGATATACATGCTTTTGATGTTCATGTTCATGCAGTATTTCAATGCAATCTATATACAGGGTGTATATAAATGAATATTGGGGTTTTAGCTCTTTATAAGATTTATTACATTCAAATTACAGTTATAAATGATATGTCAAATGAAAAAGCAACTCAGTTTTACCAAGAACCTTATAAATGTTCAATGTGACTACCCTTAGTCACACAGCACACATCAAGTCTATAGCCGAGTTCTTCCCAAACATTGATAAGTGTGTATTCAGTAATTGTAGCAACAGCTGCCTCAAAACGGTTTCTTAATTGAGGGATGTCAGCTGGTAGCGGAGGCACGTACACATGATCCTTGATGAAGCCCCAAAGGTAAAAATCGAATGGCGTTAGGTGAGGAGAATGTGGAGGTCATGCATAGCAAGCCCTGTCATTTGGGCCCTTGTGGCCTATCCAGCGCTCGGGTACAGTGACGTTCAACTAATCGCATACTTTGTTATGCCAGTGAGGTGG
Source organism: Mantis religiosa (assembly GCA_030765055.1). NCBI lineage: Eukaryota > Metazoa > Arthropoda > Insecta > Mantodea > Mantidae > Mantis > Mantis religiosa. The sequence goes on along the minus strand of CM060952.1, from coordinate 33,591,085 downwards.
CAAACCATCTTCCTGGAAAATGAAGTTTTCTGGCTCATTTTCTTCCAGCTGAGGGAAGAGCCATTGCTCTAGTGTATCAAGGTAAGAAGTGCCAGTTACAGTAAGTTCACCAAGGCCCATAAACTTTTTGCCGGAATACAGCGCAAAAAATATTCACTTTAAGGGAACCTTATTGCATTTGTACCATCTCGTGAGGATTTTCTGAGCCCCAGATGCACACATTATGAGTGTTAACATGTCCACTAAGGTGAAAGGTCAATTCATCACTGAAGACGACACGATCCATAAAATCGTCACCGTCATGAAACAACATACCATTTGCAAAGTTGGCACGTAATCCATGGTCTGTCGGCTTTAGCACCGGTAATAGCTGTAAATGGTAAAGACAGCCGTATTACAACTTTCCAAACAGTCGACACAGGAACTTGTAATTCACGACTAGCCTTCCAGACTGATTTCTTTGGACTACGAGTGAACAACTCTCTCACTCGCTCAACAGTCTCTTCACTTACTCTTGGTCGTACCGTGCTCTTCCCTTTACAAAGGCAGCCGGTATCTTCAAACTAATGATACCATCTACGAATGTTGTTATCACTAGGAAGATCATGCGGAACACACGTTGCACAGTAACTACCGATTCGGTCTTTGCAAACTGCTGCAAAACACAAAATGCTTTCTGTTTACTAGTCGCCATCTTTGCTACTACTGCTGTCTAGCGGATTGCGGCAGAAACATTGCACGCACATGCGCACTGGTGCCAACAAACAAAACTGTGAGAGTTGCTTTTTCATTTCACATATATATAATTGTAAGTTTAATGTAATGTTATAAAGAGTTAAAACCCCGATATTCATTTATATACACCCTGTATAATAATTTCCAATTGTTTGTTTAGCATTAATATCCAGTTCAGTGTAGTGCATTACATTTTGACATCAAAAACAGAAATTCAATCTTGATTGTATGGATTTTCTTCTAGCAAACCAGATTAAATACAATTAAAGATATCCTAACCTACTGTAAGTGGAATATTGTGGAATGAAGGATAGTGCATGTTTAAAATTATTAAAAGGGTATCATGTGAAAAAAACATGTATAGGACATTTATAATACAGTTACAATACTGTTATATGCCACTATTGGACTACAGTAGCATTAGAGGCAGCTATTTATTACTATTTTAAGCTTATGAAAATATGCATATGTCACTATGGATGTTTATCAATTTACAATACTCGAGACATAACATTGAAGCATTTTCATCTTAGCTGACCCAAGTTCATGAATGTGTTTCACATCAAAATATGTCAGGTGATATTATCACCTTAAAATTCATGTGAAGAAAGTTGAAGTTTCATTTATTTCGTAAAACAACTTTTTACTGCAGTCTTTAGATTTCACAGACCGTAAAAGTAAATCGAGAAGATATTGACACATTGCTTCACTAACACTGTTTCTCACAGGAATTTTCAAGAGCTGTTGCTCCCATCTTCAGCTAAGTCTCGAGTAGTGCAGGTTGTAGTGGTTTCCTCTTTCTCCATATCATCGATAGATGGCATGATGTATTTGTCAAAGATGTTTGGGTGTGGAGTTTCAAATTTTATAATTCTGTGACGATTTTTGTTAATGAAGATTTTCTCCCATGCGGAAAGATCTTTGGGATGATTAACATATTTTATTAAAGTTGTCTCCTAAGTTGATGTCATCATTCCATAAATCTTTCCCTATGGGAAAAAATCTTCATTAACAATAATCGTTCACAGAATTATGAACTTTGAAAATCCACACCCGGACATCTTTGACAAATACATCATATCATCTGTCGACGATACGGAGAAAGAGGAAACCACTACAACCTGCACTGGTCGAGAATCAGCTGATGATGGAAACAACAGCTCTTGAAACATGCCCTGTGAAAAACAGTGTTAGTGAAGCAATGTGTCAATATCTTCTCGATTCACTTTTATTTTAACTTGTGCTTCACTGTCTCTACGCTTCTTTCACTTTTTATATTTCACAGATTGTGTTTCAGTAACAAATTCATAAAATTAGCATACATTAAAATTGTCTTCACAAATAGTAATATAATCCTTCTCATGTATGAGTTGACTGCAGGGTCATATCTGTATACATTATGAGTATTGAAACAATTTATTTAGTCCACCCATAGATGGAAGCTTTTTAATACTTAGTCCACTAAGATAAACAGAACGAAATGGACCAATTTATTAGAAGCATAGAATTGCTTAGACAAGACTGGTACATATATGCTTTAATTGTTATGTTTGCATTCTGTAGAATTAGAAATGCACATATTACTGCCAAATAGTAATATCTTTCTTAAGTCTGTTAGCAATATTATAATGTGCTAAATAAATGAAGAAAGCTTACCTTAAAGTCTGAGAACTGCTATACATTTTGTATTGTTCTTAATGTAGTAGCAGCTTAAATAAGAAAAGTCTAACACTGTATTTGTATCTTTACTTCTTATTGTAATTATTTTTGTTCTTTGTAGTATTATTCTGTATGAAATAAAAGTGAATCGAGAAGATATTGCTTCAGTAACACTATTTTTCACAGTGTTAGTGAAGCAATGTGTCAGTATCTTCTTGATTCACTTTTATTTTAACTTGTGCTGTCTATGATTATTTCAATTTTTATGCTTTGAATTATTGTGTATGTTTATTTGCTTTTGTACAGAATGGGTGAAAAGTCACTGTGCATTTCAAACAATAACTTAGTGCAAATAGATGTGCACAAAATAAAAATAAAAAATATATATTCTGCTGCCTAGTTAAGGGAATCCTTGTGGCACACTAACAGTCTAGGTACCTGTGTTCTAACCAGGTATTGTAAATATTGCAGTACATCAATTGTCTTTCAAAAGAAATCTGGGGACGCTTTCATCACACTGTTTTGACACTTCTCCTTTTAATTCCTCCAGAGTGCATGGTCTGTTTAGTTTTCTTCTCTGGCCCAACCCTCACAGAAAGAAATCACATGGCATTAAATCTGAACTACTGGTAGGCCCTTAAGATATCCCCCATTGTGCTAATCGATGCCCTATCATAAGTGGGATAGGGTCCTGCCCTTCAGAAAAATAACATGTTCAAATATTGCTCAGGATTCCTCGTATCTCGTAAAAGCATTGAGCTAGTATGTTCCAAGACCATTCCATCCTATATAGTCATTTTTTGTGTATTTTGCATTTCCTCCATGGTTTTATCTGTGTTGTGTTTGCCCAATGACATGTCAGTTCACAAAACAACCAGCATGGGAAATTGCTTTTGACTAAATAATATTACAAAACCATTTGGAACAGTCACCATGTGACAAAGCGTAATTTCTCCGTATTCCTTATGCTTATGCAGTTCTCTTACTCTATCTCAGTACTCATGTGTGAAATAAGGTTACTTCTTCAACACTGACTATACTATATTGAAATTTTAAGTGTATGGAACACCACAGTGAAGCAAAATAATTATTAAATTATAGATGAGTCATATTTATTACACATCAGCTTCACTTACGTACCTATATTGAGGACATGTTACGCAAACCATCGTTCGCATCATCGGCTCTAATGCGACTATAGCTTGATCCAGTGGTGTGGGTAGTTCTGGAGTTGCTGCTGCCATTTGTTGATTTTTTGATGAATTTAAATGTGGGGTTGTCTTCTGGCGGGATTTCGAAGTTCATTAGTTGGTTTTTATGTTTTTCTATGACGAGTTCACTATATTTTTGTACATATTTTAGTAATTTAATGCTATCTTCAATTTCATGTTTTTCAGACCAGAAATGAGCTGCTATTGCGGACATCAATATTTTTGTATCTTAAGTGCCTAAAATGTTCTTTCTTTCTAGTGCCTATGTTTCTTTTTGTCGTCCCTATGTAAATTTTTTCACAGTCTTTACACTTAATCTTGTAAATGCCTGACTTTTCTTCTGGTTTTATCTTATCAGTATTATTAGGCTTTTAATTCCTTTCTTGGAAGTGTTGAAAACAGAGTTATAATAAATTAAATTTAAAAGGAGTTGATTAATGACACTAAACAACACTTACTTTTAAATATTTACGGAACATGTTTCAGAGACTTTGCCTCCATCCTCAACCGGCCATCGACTGGTTCTCATTGGTGTAGTTGATGATATTTTGTCATAGGTCTCCTCTGGTGGCGGTTCAAGGAACTTGCTGAACAAACCTTTCTGGGGGATGTCGAAATTGAATACTTTGTTCCTATTTTTTGAAATGAAGATTTGTTCCCATGTGGACAGTTCTTGTTTTCCTGATGTATGACATGCCCCAGAAAGATTTGTTCAGCAAGTTCCTTGAACCGCCACCAGAGGAGACCTATGACAAAATATCGTCAACTACACCAATGAGAACCAGTTGATGGCCGGTTGGGGATGGAGACAAAGTATCTGAAACATGTTCTGGAAACATTTAAAAGTAAGTGTTGTTTAGTGTCATTAATCGACTCCTTTTAAATTTAATAGGTTTTTAATGTTTAATTGTTTTTTGGTGCCAATGTTATATTGTATTTCTTGAATATTTTTTGGAACTTTTTGTGGCCCAGGGGTGGTAAGTAAATTTAGCAAATCTAATTTCTTGTTTCATTGGTGAAAGATTTTTTGAAGTTTGAATGATTTTAATTTTTTATCTCCAGTGTTTTTCCATATCCATTTTTAATTGCAGTTTTATAGATTTGATTGTATTCTTTGATATTCTTCCTGGCTGACGGGTAGGTTTACTAATCTGTGTGTGAGACTGTTGATGGTGGCATGTTTGTGTGGAATTGGGTTGAGACATTAAAACCAACTAATGAACTTCGAAATCCCACCAGAAGACAACCCCACATTTAAATTCATCACAAAATCAACAGATGGCAGCAGCAACTCCAGAACTACCCACACCACTGGATCAAGCTATAGTTGCATTAGAGCCGATGATGCGAACGATAGTTGGCAAAACATGTCCTCAATATAGGTACATAAGTCACATTGATGTGTAATAAATATGACTCATCTATAATTTAATAATTGACTATACTGATTGACTGGAGAGTCTGTTATCACAAGAGGTCTGGCACAGGACTACACACAAACAATGCCCTCCATCTCTGCCGTAACATTCTTGGGAAGCCATACTGTTGCCGCAATCAGCTCTGTTCCCATTAAATTTGTGCAGCAATTTCAAATTGTCTTGGGACAAAACGTAACATGTAGACTGTGAATACCTAATTGCCACCATTTTACAGAAATTTAAAAATTTTTACACTTTGAAATATAAAGCTGTTTGAGCATGACCACACAAAGAATTTCTTGTGTTCTCCCTGACTCATTTGTTTGCTGACACAGAAGTTATACTACAGGAAGATTTTCCTAACAAGCCACAGGTGGTGGGCAAATAATTTAGCAGATCAGTCTTTTGTTAACAAAACTATTGGCATATTCAGTCAATTAGACAGTGACTTCTCACTCATCCTATATATAGCATATAAATATTATCTGATTTCTGTCACTATATGAAGCTTAATGGCAATATAAAATAGCTTTTTATTTATTTCATACTTTATCCTAAAATAAGCCTTTGAAACTCTGTTTTAGTAAAATTATCTAAGCAGTATTCCTACAGATAAAGGTTCTTTTTATAGTTTTTCTGTGATGCTTTTGTTTAATTCATATGCAGAATAAATATTGAAGTCTATTGTATCTTTTTCGTTTTCATTTATAGCTAGGAACCATTTTATGCATTTGTTGGTTTTGTTAGCATTAAGTGTTCTCAAATGTCAAACAAAAGAAGAATATAATGTTTACAATAAAAGTTTCACAAGTTCTTAGACTTTACTTTCTGGAATAGTTTTCTTTCGTAAAGGAGGAGCTTTAATTACACCTTCATTAAATGTGTAATGCTGAGGTTTTGTTATAAAATAGAAATTTTGTCTTCTTTTAATGCCCTCTAATTTAGGTTACATTGGACAATGAATGAAAGCTTTGTTTGAATCCAGCCTATGTAGGTACAATTTCCAACTTCTGCTTCTGGGGAAGAAGAAAAAAAAAAACACACACACACACACACATAATTTGCAGGCAGAACTATTTTGTGTCCATGCTTACGAGTATGTGATACAGCTATTAAACAGTTGGAAAAACAATGTACCAAAAAGGAAAAGAAAGGGATATTTTTACTACAATAAGAGAGCAAATAGAGGGCTTTGTCAAAGAAAAATTTGAGTTTTCCGAAGAAGAATCTGGGTGTTGAGAAGTTTGCCACATCTGTAGAATTTCGAGTGAATACAAAATTTGCCTCGCTGGTTTCTAGGGATGTCAAAAGAAGATGTAACACTAGCAGAGATGTTCTGTCTCCTAATATAAATAGGATGTTTTTGAAAATGCAGAGATGATCAATATCTTCAAATAGAACAGCTTCCTATATTTTCCTATTTCTGATGAGTGATGATTTAGTGTGTTAATAACCCAGTAACCTTTATTAGAAGATAGATTTTTTAATTAGTTGAGTAAAACAGTTTGTCCCTTTCTATCTTTATTTTAGAAACTTTTCCATTTTTATATGAAATTTATCCCTATAATGCATGAGATTTAACTTGGCCCCTGGTTGTAGAAAGAGAAAGAAATATGTCCTTACCATCTCTTTCTAACCTGCCCCACTTTTATGGCTAACCAGGCAGGGCAGACACATCAGTGGCGGATGATGCTTCTTCGTCTGTTTGTTCTTCGTCCTCCAAATTTGGTTCCTGTTCCCCTTCTTCATTGTCATAAATTTAAAAATGTTCCTCATGTTCACTGTCTGAATCTTCTAAATTAATATAATTAAATCTTCTAAATTAATTATGAATCTATCACTAATTTCATATTTTAATCCATCTTTCTCCCAATAAAAATGTTCTATATTTTCAAAGTGTTCACAGGCTCCCCACCAATTTTGTTAGACACTTTACCTACTGCACCATCAAACAACACTTTTACCTCACTATGCTTAAATGATATATTGTTTCACGGCATCATTTTTTATCTGTGCCCGTACAAGTTCTATAGCATTTAAATCACGATGATACGGAGGTAGATGTATCACAGCGTGGCCGTGCATTTTCGCTATGCGATTTAGGTATTTCTAAATTTTGAGACCGTCTTTTTTCAGCTTTATTAATTCGTAAAGTACAGCTTTGGTGGAACGCGGATCAAACTCAATATTATTGTCACGGAGCCATGACTGCATTACTGATTTAAGTGATGATATCGGAGCCCTTTTGATTTGAGTAGAATGATAAGATGCGTTGTTTATTACTATAGCACTATTGGGGGAATGTTGGGCAACAACTGATTAATAAACAAATTTTAAATGTCTCACTGTCCATTTCTTGATGATAGTCTTTACTTGATTGTGATTTAAAACTCAGAAGAGAGTTGGGAATAAAACCTGTCGAATTCCCCGTGTGTAAGAAAATGCTGTCCTTTGCACATTGGGATGCATAGTGGAAATTCAAAATCGTCCTCTTCACTTTTCCATACTTTGTTTTTCGTATTATTTATATTGATCGAGGTTTCATCTTAGTAAATAATAGGAGCACTGGAAGTCCTTACCTCTTTCATTTTTCTTAGAAACGTGAATCTTTTTGCGACGTCTGACCGTTCCATCAGAAACTTTCCTCCACGTGAGTTCTTTACAAATCTAAATTTCATTTGATTAAGCAGTCCTATAGTGTGAATAAACAGATTCTCATTGCAGCGGCACAGAAGAAGTCCATTGCTGTTTTTGTGGGTTTTGCATTCGGACATTTTTTATCAGGAGTCTCTATAAAATTACCACTTACTTGCACTTCATTTTGTTCTTTAAGTATTCTTTTCACAGTAGAAGGTGAAACACCTATAGCTGCAGCAGTTCATTGAATTATGCTCGACGCAGATATAGTTGGCTTTCACATTTTAGGGCATCTCATTCGTCTGTAAAACGTGTATGAACCTTAATCACAATTTCCCTATCATCTGATAAAGCTTTTCCCTTCTTCCATGCCTTCTAGAACTAAAGCAGACACTAGCACTATTCCAAGCAATATGCTTAAAATAATTACAACATTTTCAACTTCTGAAAACATTTTTCACGTTTCCAACACATTAACAACTGATATTTCACTTACAGCACCACTGATGCCTGCTTGAGCTTACCCTCATACCACAGCAGCTAATTAGGGAATACACTAGGGTTTTAAAATGGAGTGACCATTTCAACGAAAGAAACCCAGTGCCCGTGCTAAACAAGGATAGTGCAAAAAGTGCCAAGTTAAATCTCATGCATTATAAAAATCCTAACTTGATAAGTATAATTGCCATGTTAAAAGTCAAAGTTTTAATAAGATTCTTAAGTTTACTGCTGTTGTGGAATAAAAATTATAAGAATGAGAATTACCACAGAATGACATATATTGCAGCTGCTTTTCTCTTAACTCTGCCGGGACAGGCCCTGTAGTCAGTTCTTGCTACTAGTTGGAACATACAATTGTCTCACTTCTCACTGTTGGCTTGCCCACTTCAGTGCATGCCAAACGCTATCCACTGGTCTCATAAAAAAAAAAAAAAAAAAAAAAAGAAGAGGTTCATGTTAATCTCATTTGTTCTCCAAGTTCTCATATAGCTTGTATGTACATTTAGAGCTTAAGCTTTGGTAAGGCCTTTTTTTTTTTATTTTTTTTTTTTTATTTTTTTTTTTTTTATTTTTTTTTACTAAAGCAACTTTGATAAATATGGGAATAACTATAACAATACAGAAAATCACACACATCACAAAAGATTAAGTGAATGACTGCTGCCACATGCTCTGCTTGCAAGATAAAAGTAATGCAAGAAATTAACATTTAATTGAATTGTTCCGATGCTGATTTTCCTAGATGTATAGGTTCTGTACATCTACAGCTTATGTGGAGAGTACTCAATTCAGTAACACTCATCAACTTCCAGGATTTTAAAATATAGAATGGCCTTATTTATTGTGGAAATTAAGAGCATATTACTCTTGCTAAATTTAGCCATGCTAATATATTGTCATTCTTTATATTTGTGAAACATACGGTTAGAGATAAGCGGCAGTACTGTACACCCAGTTTATTTTCTAAAATACATGGATTTTCATACCACAAAAGCTGCGTAACACATAGAATTGTTACTTGTTACATATTCCAGCAAAGCCAAAGCAATAGAAAGTAGTTAGAATATATATTTTAAGGTCTTTGGAATATACTTCTCAGCTATATAAGCTAACAGTAAATGATAGTGGAAATAAATTCAAATACAAATTACTGCCTTATTATGTGCAGAATTAATGCAAAAGCAAATAGCAATACTAATTATCGTTATATATTACATAGAAACTGTAAAAACAAAATGAATAAATTTTGCTGGAGACCAAAAAATATCAGTTAACATTTTGTTTTATGAAAAAAAAAAGTTTGTATTTGTATATTAAAGCTGTAAAACCCAAATTCCTGTAATTTTTGTGTAACTTAAATGTATTAGATCAGTATTTGAAGCCATTTCTTGGAATATTCAAAACTGATTCAGCTTTTCTGGTAAATAAGTAGTAATCTTTATTTCCATTTCAATTACAAATTATTAATCATTTCCATACTTATTATTGCACTGAGTCGCTGGTTACCCTTGAGCCCAATAGACTCACACTCTGAGGTTGTCGAGCTAATGGGTCCCTCTTGGCATCTTATCTGAAATATTTTCATCTTCATTTTCGTCATATTTACTTACCTTCCTCAACCATTTAGCTCTTACTTTGCCCAAAAAGTAGTTCCCAATTTCAATTAAATTTTTCCTAGTTTTTAATCTCATTCACTTCGTTGCTTGAATTTCTTTTGGTAGCCTTGCCCATTATTTTTTACCTATCTTCTCTCTAACCAACCTAGTTTCTTCACACTCTAAAAGCAAATGCCATTCTTCATCCCTTTGGTGACACAATGGGCAGTTCTCCAGATCCCTCTCTCTTCCCAAACCCTACAGTTTCACCACCCCTGTTCTGGTCCATGCAGAGCCTTCTCTTGCTGCTTTATCACAAATATCAATGTATTTTTCCCTGTTCCAGATCACTTTCATCTCTCCTGAAATTTCCAGTGAACTTTTCAAATTGAAGCTTCCTAACATTTCTTGCCTTTCATGCTTAACCTAAGTTCTTTCCAAAATCACTTTGCTATAATTCCCCGTTTTCCCATATGACACTAAACCCAATTTTTAACATTTCCTTTATCTTATTTAGCCATGAAAATTTCTGATTTAGTCTTTCCTGTACTATCAAGCATTGATGTAGAACATTCTGCTCATTTAAACTCCTAATTCTCGCTCAATATTTTAATGCCCTATCCACCATTATCCCTCTAGTTTCCAGTCTTCCCAATTCCGCTTGCGCTGCTCCATTTGGTAAAGCTCGTGATAGGCCCAAAACTTGTTTGCAAAAGTTTCTATGTATTACATTCATATTTGCACCCCCTTCTTCCATAACCCATGTCTCCAGCTGTTTTATTTGCATTCCTGGTAATTTATCTAGGCAAGCTTTAATAGCTTTTAATGCAATTTTACCTTTTGCTCTTTTCAACCTCCCTTACTGCTTAATCCTACTCCTTCTTCTTCTCGAGTGGCGCTACAGCCCCTTCTGGGCCTTGGCCTCCTTCAGCAGGTGCCTCCATTCCTCTCTATTTTCAGCTCTCTTCCTCCACCCTCGTATTCCCAATATATGTTGTGTGTCTCTCTGTATGGCATCTTCCCATCTCATTCTCGGTCTTCCTACTGCTCTTGTGTTGTAGAATTTACCATTAAGGACTCTTTTTGGTATTCTTCCTTCTTCCATTCTTATTATATGACCTGCCCATCTCATCCTCCTGATTTTAATATCCTGAACAATATTTATATCTTTATATATGCTGTACAATTCTTCATTCCATCTTATACGCCATTGCCCTCCTTCCTGTATTGGTCCATATATTTTCCTCAGAATCTTTCTTTCACTTCCAAATTCTGTGTCAATACCCATGTTTCACTTCCATAGCACAGTACTGGTTTTATTAATGTTTTGTATAACCTAATTTTGTTGTTCCTATGGATTTGTTTAGATCTAAGTATTGCGTGAAGTGAGTAATAAACTTTATTAGCCATTAAGATTCTTGTTTTTATTTCTTCCGATTCATCGTTATTGTTGTTAATTATTGTTCCCAGATATTTAAAGTTCCTTACTATATCTATGTTATGAATCCTACTCCTAGATAATTAAATTATTGACAATCTCAATTTCTCTTTCTTCCCAGTACCATTTCTCCTCTTTTCTTAACTTGTTGCCTTTCTTAAATACCATAATTTTGGTTTTGTTTACGTTAATTCTAAGGCTCCATTCCTTACAAAATTTATCTATTGGCTTCAATTGCTCTATCTATTTTTACTTTGGATATGGCTCCTGCTACTAAATCATCCGCAGATAACAAACCAGGTATTTTCCTGTTATTAATTATTGGCACATGTCTATTTTCAAATCTAATTGCATCCAGAATATCATCTATTAACAGATTAAACAGTACAGGGCTCAACTTTCAGCCTTGCCTCAATTCTATATTATTCTGAATATATCTTGTTACTTTATTATTTGCCATCTTTATACAAAACTCATTGTTTGAATATATACTTTGTAAACTCTGAATAAATCTGCTGCACATTCCTTTTTTACTCAATTTGACCCATAGTGCTTTGTAATTTATTGTATCAAATGTCTTTTCAAAGTCAATAAATAACATATATACTCTCCCCTCTTATCTGCTAAATATTTAGTTATCAATATGCTTATTCCAAAGATATCCACTGTTCTCCAGTCTTGTCTAAAGCCTGCTTCGAAATCTGATAGCTTGTTCTTGTCTTCTGCCCAATTTTGTACTCTTTCTGCCAAAATTCCAGCCTTCCTTTTATTGTTAAATATTGGCACAATCGTTGCTTTATTCCAACTATTTGGAACCTTAGCATCTTCAAATACTTTATTTAGAATTCTCACTAACAAACTTAATCTATTTTCGTTTGTACTCCATGCCTTCCAAAACTCCCCTGGAATCCCATCTATACCACACGCTTTGTTCCTTAGACTTTCTGGTATGAGTAAATTATCACCTAAAAAGATTAAGTTAATTGGGAGTCGATTAATAACACAAAACAACACTCACTTTTAAATTTTCCCGGAACCGGTTTCTGAGGGCTTCCCTCTATCTTCAGCTGGACATTAGAGGGAAGCCCTCAGAAACCGGTTCCGGGAAAATTTAAAAGTGAGTGTTGTTTTGTGTTATTAATCGACTCCCAATTAACTTAATTTATACAACAACACTGTTTTCAACACTTCCATGAAAGGACCTAAAAAGATGTTTCAAGAAAGTTAAGTGAATCCTTTCTCACTTTTGATAATTCATTTTGCTTATGAAAAAGAAGTTGTACTGTAATGATAGAATTATGAGTGCATAAAATATTGCTGCAATATATGAAGAAAAGGTACAAGATAAAGCTTATTTTATCTTTCATTTCTTAGATAAATATTTTGTTTTCCAAGTATTTTATTCATTTTCTCTTTTTCCTATGTACACAATTTTTTCATACCTGTAAATTGTACACTAACTGAAGTAATTCTATTTTTCCTTTTCAGCAAAATGTGTTATAAATGTGCTTGTCAAAAATGCATTGGAAGTCATTTTGAACAGTTTGTATGTTTTATATTTCAATAGCAGTTTTTATGAGTGTATTGTTTTGAAACTTATAGCAATGGATGTGTACCTGAATTAATCTATATTAAATTCTTTAAAACATAATTTGTTTTAATAATTTAAGCAGATAGTGCAGTAAGCATAATATAGAGTCTTCATTTCAGCATGAAATACTACAGAGAATTGCTTACACTGCATGCTTCTAACCAGTTCCTGTTTCCTCTCCATGTGTTGGCTAAATAGTAGATGCAAAGTTTGAGTCTTTTAATAGTTTATTTATTTTTAAATTTAATAATTTTTTTATTCATGTGACTTGATACTGTTCGCCAGTACAAAGAAAGTCCCTGACAGGAATGTGCTACCCTTGCACAGTGCAATAAGGACAGTGAATGTGTGTAACAGACAACACATGCTGCACAAGGAGTAGAACCATTAAAAAAACATGCACCCTGTTCACTCTATACTAAAACTGAAAAGGTCTATTTACAAAAGTAGAAGGCATCAGAATGTTTTTAAATCGGCTGTAACTAAATTTACCCAAGGAAACTTTCAGGTAGGAAGTAGGAACCATGTCTAACCTCCCTTCCTCTTCATTCTCCTGGGACTTTCTTTGCTGTTGCGAACAGTATGAGGGTCGGTTGATAAGTCCCGGCCCTCACATAGAGATGGTGCCAATGGGCCAGTTTGGCAGATAGCATCATATAATTTAACTTTAGACTAGCTTGTATCCATAGTTACAGGTCAATAGCTTATGTAGTCGAGATTCAACTGTATTGGAACACCACAGTGAAGCGAAAAATTATTAAATTTTAGACGAGTCGCATCTTTTACACATCTGCTTCACTTTCGTACCTATTTTGAGGACATGTTTCGCAAATCTTCGTTTGCATCTACGGCTCTTGTGCGACTCATTAATTAACCTAATAGTGGTTTACTATAAAAAAAACCGGGCCTTAAAGTACTTACATGTAGTAAGTCGCCATTAAGGTAGTTGTCTCATGTGTTTATGAGAACTCCTAAGTGGTTTACCGGGAAAATACGAGTCAGTTGGAGAATTTAATGTCATATCGGCACGTTGGCCATAGTAGCACAATGGTAGTGCGGCTGGACGGAAACCAGAAGATCCATGGTTCAAATCCCGGCTATGGCATTGAATTTTTCAGTCTGACTCTACGTTTCCACAATTTAGCCAACACACAGCCAGTGTGGAAGAATAATTAATTTCCAGTGATTAGATACTTCCATTTGAAAGGCTTAATGCCTAATGAATTCAAGGAGGAAATGGACAGTACATTGAAAGACTGCCCCTTCATATACAATGATTAAAAGGTGGGTTACATAGCTTAAAATGGGACATACGAGCACTGGTGATGAGCCTCGCTCTGCACCCCCTGTGGAAGTCACAACTCCGGAAATCATTGAAAAAAAATCATTGTTTAGTACTGGAATACCACAGATTAAAGTTGTTAGAGATAGCAGAGCCTGTAAACATATCAAAAGCATATGCAGGTAATATTTTAAGTAATGTTTTGAACTTTCACAAGGTCTGTGCAAGTTTTTTTTGTAATTTACATCCTCCAACGTTAAGTCATATCGGATGATGAATGAAAGGGGTGAAATGCTCAAATGTGTCCGGGGTCCATGGAGCTTAGAGTTACCCTACATTCGCCTTTCAGGATAAGGGAAAACCCCGGAAAAAACCTTATCCAGGTAACTCGCCCTGACCGAGATTCAAACTTGGACCTCTTGAACGTGAGGCAGACATGCTACCATCTACGATACCGAGGCGGGCTCTCTGTGCAAGATGGGTGCTGCATTTGTTATCAAAAGTTGCAAAGAAAAGCTTACTGTTAAGAATTTGGAGCTCTACTGTAAAAATCCCAGTGAATTTTTGAGACTACTTATTACCATGGATGAAACTTGGATACATCACTCTACTCCAGAAAGTAAATTACAGTGAGAACTGTGAATTGCGCCAGGTGAACCAACTCCGAAAAAGGAAAAGTCAATTTTGTCAGCTAATTGACATTGTGGTATGGTTTATAACCACAGCTGGTTTATCAACACTGTCTGAATCTGATTGCACACTGGATGATACAATGAGGCCTTCCTCGCAATCGGTTTGTACCTCCTGTCATTGTCAATGTTTGCTTCATCAACATCAGAACAGCCATCCATATTTTTAAAAATGTCTATATTATCTTCTTGCAAACTTACTTTTTCTGCTTCTTTAGTCTTCTTTTTTGGCAATTTACACACCAGCCACAACTTTTTCCATGACTTTATCAAGTTTCTCTTCCAGCCTGATCCCAAGCAGGTGGTGTGGTTGTATATACTGGCTAGAGAATTCCAGTAATGTACCTTACAAGAATAGCTATTTACTGTGTATAAAACAAGTCTTCATTTGCTGCACTAAACAACATAACCTTTTTTTCTTCTCCAAAACTGGTCCGGGTTAACGAAGTTTACTGTGTATGGATTTTCTACTTCATATATGAAGTAACTTCTCCGCGTGACACTGTCTGACATCTCTATAAGTTTCCAAACTTATGTATTTTCAAATTTAAAATAAATGTAGATATATTTTCACATTAACTGTGTCTAACAGTAATTGCTCCTGAATAGTTTTACTATACCATTAATACTAAATTAATGTACGACTCTTGCTGTGTTCACTATGGCTGATGTATTTGTTCACAGTTTTGCTGATGTATTTGTTCACAGTTTTAATAAAAGAATGTAGTTAGGAATAGACCAAAAAGATGGAAATTGATCATTTGGCCATGGCATTGAATTTTTCATGTTGACTCTATCCATCAAAGACCAAAAAGAATCGTTTACATCATCTGTGCATTCTCATCCCAGTGTTGTTAGCTGCCAATTAGTCAATGTTCCAAGACCACATGTTTCAGTGTCAGTGTGTGTTATGTTTTTTTCAGTTTAACATCCTTGAACTAGAACATGTCAGACATGAATGAAATTATGTTCAAGTGAGCCTGGGGTCCATACGGATTAGTTACCTATCTTTTCAGTATAAGGAAGAATTTGAGGGGGAAAACCTCATGCAGTTAACTGAACTAATAGTATAGAGGCAAGCAATATTAGTGTGGTTATGCAAAAAACCCAGATACCATAACCAACAGAATCTTTATTTATGATTTGTATGTAATAAACTCTAGTAGACAAGTGGAGAGCGATTTATAGGCAGTCTTTTATGTTATTTACCATAAACGATTTTTATTTATTGTTCAGTCATAGCCGTAAAGAACTAATGAGTGTTAATATAAATTCTCATAAAGGTTGGGAAAGATATATATTGTCACTCGAACATCAGAATTCCCGAGAGAACCAGCAGCTGGCATGTAGAGGCCAAACGGGAAGCATTCAGGCCACGCCTACCCATTTGTCTCATGTCACTAACAGAGGAGATGGTTAGGAAGGTATCACGGGCGCTGTCCTGTCTCTTTCCCCTCCCCCTGACGTCTGAAACAGTCTGGGTGATGTTTCGAGCCGCGAAGCTTCCAGAAACAGCGATCTTCTTATATAAGGGCTGCAGTGGACGAGTCAGTTCAGTTCTTGACGAGCAGCCGTGAGGAGCGCCAAGTTAGCGAACGGACTGGAAGACGGTTGTACGTAATTTTGAGTGTGGAATGGACCTGTGACAGACGAACTGGTGGATTGTAATTGTGTGCGCTACGCAATTCTATGTAATCGGCAAGTGTACCAACTGTAAGTCAGTGGAAATAAGGAACATTTTGAGTTTGTGCAACTGGACTTCTAATTTCACGAACCCACAAAGTCACAGTATGGTATCTCAAAGACATAATTTCCAGTATCTACATATGATAAAAGTATGAGGTTATTGTAGTTATCACCTGCTTGAGAAATTTTTATGCTAGAATTTAAGGTGCTTGACTCATTCTTGCCAGTGTCACTAAAATTCTGTTGCATCGCTCATTTGCTTGAGAAATCTATATGGTTCCCTGTGCCAAGAAAATGCCCATAAGCACAATCTATCCAACAAAGGTTCTTTAGATCCCAAAGCCTCATTCAGTAGCATTCATAATATTTGTGTAACTGTTTAGAATCTTTGATCTCAAAAGTCAGAATATCTGTACATCTGCTTTCTTTGATATAGGGTCATTCAAAAATCATGCCATGAGTGTTTGATAAATTTTTGTTCTGTGGGGTTGCCGACATTTTGTATTATTGCTATAACCACAAACATTCTGATTGTCACTTTAGTCTGAATTTCTTGCATTTTTTTCAATGTATGTCTAGCAGTAGAGCAGTTAACTATTGTGCAGTATGTGCTAATTGTGAAAAATTTTCATCAGAATGGAGTAAGTTATGCAGCAACTGTCATGCGATTCCACATGGTTCTAGTGTGAAATAAAGCAGTGAATGAATCAACAGTTTGCAAACTTATAAAAATGTTCAATGAAACAGATTCTAAAGCTCTACTCTCCCTCAAAAGGATTATCTTCGGGTTGTAGTCATTTCCCAGGAAATACTTCAGCTTATGACATCAGCCCTAACAAGAGGAACCGCCTCACTACATTAGTGCTTCCAGTGGCAGAATCAGAAGATCCCCAGACAGTGGGTTACGGCAAGCCAGTACTAGTGTGGACTCCGAGAGACGTGCAAGGCATCTATTAGGGGCGACAGAAGCACTAGGACTACAGTCTTAGAATTATTTTCAGCCTGTTCAAAACTCCCCTTTTTAACATATTTTTTTGGGTGAGTATTAAAATTATTGTAGTCCACTTTGCTAAAACAAACACTCAGCAGGAGAAGATGCAGAACATATATTATTATATTTTTCGGTCAAATGAGGAAGGTCTAAACCAATGAACAATGCAAGCAAGTTGAACATATGTTTAAACATACATTTCTCTAAAAAAGATGAAATTCCTAATAATAAATAATCTGGTATTTATCAATTTGATTGTTTAGATTGTGATCGGATTTTCATTGGTAGGACGAAACATAATTTGGAAACCAGAACGAAGGAACATTTTCATAACTTTAAGTATAAACAAACTGATACATCGGCTGTAGCAGATCATTTTTGGTCATTTAACCATAATATAAATCCTGAAGTTAAATTATTAAAACAATTAAATGTCCCAACAGATTTAATGGTCTGGGAAAATATATTTTAAAAAGTAAACATCGCATCATGAATTTTGAAATACTGGCAGTTGATTCTCTTCTTAAATTTGTTTCATTTTCAGATTTCGGTAATACTGAAAAAACATAACATAGTAACTTCCTTAACGATGAATTTTTCTCCTCCTGTGGCTTTCTTTGACTGAAGACGCGGACAAGAGTTCGTGAAATTGATTTCAATTAGAAAGAAGAATTAACATAATTTTCTTAAGATAAGTGAAGTTTTTTTTTTTTTTACAAATTGTTATATTTGTATAATAAACATGTGTTTTGTAATATATATGATTTTGGAAGAGAATTACAAGGTTATTTAAAATTAACTACTTCTATTTAATGAATTCCTGTCATTCCTGGGATAGGGATTTCCTTGTGAGTAACCAACATGTTACAGATTAAAAGTCCTGGGCATCATCGTAGTGGCTGATCTTAAAGTTCATAATGTTATAGCTAAATTTAATAGCATTGAATTTGCCTACTTTGTAATTGGTAATTGTTGGTGTCTAATATTAAGCAGTTGGCAATGAAGCCATTTGCTCTCATGCACTCTGGTATTTTGATGTTATGTTGGTATGTTAACTAAAGTTGGACAGCAGAGTAGGTGGTTTCCATCCATATCTTCTTTAGGTGTACAGAAAGGACACAGAGATCTCACTATACCAATCCTGAATAAATGATAATTGAGACAGTCATGGCCTGTTAGGAGTCTAAAAGTTGCTACAGAGGATTTTCTAGGCAGTCTATTGATTCCAGTCCTGTTACATAAATTTTCCCATAGTTTTCCTTTTGTTTGTAATATATTATTTTTTTTTTAAATTTTTTTATTATATGTTGATATAATTATTCTTCTGCTGGAGTGATAATTTAGTGGCTCAAATGAATTTGTCCTAATTTTACTGCAGTTTTTAGCTGAAAGCTGTTTCATTACTATGTACTCTGCAATGTGCTGTTATCAGTTGAAGTATTAATCTTTTATGTAAATTAACTGTTTTATGGTATTATGGCATTCTGCAATACTTACGTTTTTAAGTGTTATATCAGATATTATGGTTATTACAAATGCCTTAGAATCAATCAATAATACAACTTATTCAAATTTATTTGATGATTTTGTAAGCTGTAAAGGATTGCCAGAATTTCTCCATCAAAATTTGTAGAGTTTAAACTTTTTTTGTAGAAAGAGGAAAGTGGGAATATCACACCAGTGCCAGTACCCCGTTACCGTCAGCTGGAACCATCAGTTTAAACATGTAGCCATTCATATAATATAATTTTGAGTCGAACTAATACCCAATGCTCCATTTATTGCTAGTATTTACCTAGAACGTGTTTCGTTAGGATCTTCCTAACATCATCAGCTGTTGTCGACTAATGGACTTTGGTTTGGTGAACTCATTGGAGGCGACAGGTGCGTCTCTGTTGGTATCTTGATGAACTTGAAGTTTGGGTTTTCATCAAAGGTAGTGTCAAAATTAAACAATTTTCTGTCATATTTCTTTATGAAGACCTTTTCCCACATGGTTAATGCAGCTGGACCTTGGACACTTTTTAATAAGTTGATTTCTCGTTCTATATCATGATTCTCTTTCCAAAAATGGTATGCTACCGCCGATTTATCTATTTCTTTGTTCCTGATGTTCAAGTTCCTTTTTGTTTTTCCAATGTAAAAGTTGTCACAGCCTTTGCAGTTTATCCGGTACACACCTGATTTTTTGTCTGTGGGTATTTCCTTTGTATTATGTGATTTCAAAATGTGTTGTACACTAAATTTGTTCTGTGGGGCCAAAGTAATATTGTGCTCTTTGAAGGCTTTTTGGAAAAGGTGTGTAGCTCTGGGATGACATGTAAATTTTCTGTATGAAGTTTCAATGCTGATTGGGGAAAGAATAGTTACTTGTTTGCATCTTTGTTGTCTTTTGAATTTATCAATTTTCTTTTTGACCAATTCAGCACAGAATCCATTGTATTCTGCAATGTGAATGATATTATTCTACTCTTTGATATATTCCATCATGTTTAAAGGTACATTAACCAGCCTGTACGTTAAACTGTTAATAACAGCATGCTTGTGTTGTCTTGGGTTATATCCATCTGCTTTTATGAAATTTTGTGTCCGTTTCCTTCCAATGTATGCCAAATTCAAGTTTATTATGTTTTCTGGTAAGTTTTAAATCTAAGAAAGCGATTTCATTGTTTGTCTTTTTTTCTATGGAAAATTTTATTGCAGGATTTTGTAAATTTAGTAGTTTTAATGCATCATCCACTTGTTCTTCATATACTATTGCCCAAATGTCATTAACATATCTATACGAATGTTTGAAAATTAGTGGAAATACCTTTGTGATATGGGTTTCCAAAAAGCCCATGAAGAGGTCTGCCAAAAATGGGGACAATGGGTTGCCCATAGATAGTGCTGATTTTTGTTTGAACATTTTTTTATTGAATGTAAAAAAGGACTGTTCAGTGCAAATATTTGTTAAGTGAAGGTATTCCTCTATGATGTTTTGGTGTAATTGTAGGGACTGAAGCCAAATTTGCATGTACTCCATGAGTTTGTTTCTTGGTACACTTGGGAACAAAGAGATTACATCAAAAGATACCATTCGGTCGGTGTGAGATAATTGTAGATTTTTAGTTTTGTTGATGAATTCCAACACATTTTTAATACTGTGGCTTTCAAATTTTCGTAGCTCCTTAAATTTTTTGTTTAGCCATTTGGATAGTTTGCAGCAGGGTGTGTTTATGTTGTTAATGATTGGGTGCATCTTATTTCCTATTTTATGAATTTTGGGTAATCCATGTATGTTAGCCACTGTAGGGTTGTCTGGTTTTAAACTTTGTTTAATTTCATTTGGTATGATCATTTTATCCTTGATTGTTTCATTTAACTGTTTTACACACATATTTACAGGATCAGACTTTATTTCCTTACACATTGGAATGTAGCCATTCATTGGCAGGATATCTTAAATTTATTATTTCTGTTGCCATTAGTTTGGTATTAGAATATTTGAGACCTAAGAGTTCATTTCATTTTCTTTCCTGTTCATTTCTCTACTTAGGGTGATGGTACCCAGTTTTAAATGGTTTCAAAAAAAGTTAAAAAGCAGTCCAGTTAGAAATTGTACATACTACTTTCTAGTAGTACATGCTTCAAAAGAATCTCTCAAAATTTAGACCCGAAAGCAATACTGAAGAATGAACATGTGTAATATAATAGGCAATGGATTTGATAGGAAAGCAATAAGAGGATATTTTCTAAATGCTCCCCAGCACAACAAATAAAATATAATTGTAAATACATATGTTCACAACAGTGATAAACAACATAAACCAGTGACTCCTTAATAATAGTGTAAAGGCTGAACCTCTATAACTGCTTATTTGTGTCAGGTACAATTGTACTGTGTTTAATACGCCTTTCCTGGTCATCAATATTAGTTAGAGCCTGCACAATGGTTTTTGAACACTGAAATATTTAAATGAAAGCCATGCCTGCCTCGCGTTCAAGAGGTCCCGAGTTCGAATCTCAGTCAGGGTGAGTTACCTGAATAAGGTATTTTCCGGGGTTTTCCCTTATCCTGAAAGACGAATGTCAGGTAACTAAGCTCCATGGATCCCGGGATGCTTTGAGCATCATTTCACCCATTTCATTCATCATCTGATATGACTAAATGTTGGGAGGACGTAAATTACAAAAAAAAGGGGGGGGGGGGGAAAGGGAAAAAGAAAGAAAGAAAGCTTTGATGTGAGTCTCTTACCTACATGGTATTCATTTTTATCTGTAGTTTTACTGCGCAAAATTTGACGTCATGAATAGCATCACTGATGGAGCGAGTTTATATACGATTTCCTTAGCGGCTTGCGATCGTATTAGATGTGTTGACAGCAGCTTTGAGCCCTCTCTCTACCGGCAGGTAAATATACTATTTGAGAGATGGGTCTGCCTGCGTAATATAAAGATGCGTAATTTCACCTGGTGCATAGGTACGATAACTGTTTATAAAATACTATATACTGCAATGCAGTGCACTGCAAAGCTAATTATGCAGCCATAAAAGTAGACCATGAAGAATATACGAAATAAGTCAATGAACACTTATTTCACCATGAACATATGTTTTTCTGTTATAGTAGGCCTATATGCATATTGTAAACCTGTCACATAAAATAGAAATATTTCAATTTGATTTCAGTTCTTTTCTATCACCCACAGTTTCCTCACAGTGTAACTTCATTGCAAACCACAAAATTAGCAGAGCATGTTCTAGGAATGAAAAATAAATTAGTGTTAAAATATGTACAAAGCTTTTATCCAAGCCTAAACAAGAAAATTTTGTTAGTACATAGTCTTATGTGTCCATTTTCTTATATTTCATTTCTTTCTTCCTCTTAAACACTGTATTGTGAGAAGGTATGCTTGAAGCCTTTCTGTCATAACATTTATTGCTTTTAGATTGGGACCAGTCACTTTATAGCGTCCAGTGTCTCTTTTTTTGCGAGTAACTCATCCTGTATCTTGGAAATGTTTGATGCACCTATTGGTTTTCAAAGACATAAGGATACCAACATTAATAGACATTTTAATTAAGCATGAGAATGATACAAAATTTATAACATATACTGATATAAAACGTAAGACGTTTATGCTACAAACAAAAGTATGTCAATTTGACGCTACCTGGACACATTACGCTCCGAGGGACTTGTCTGAATGCTGGATAGCTTTGCATAAACTTCTCTATGCAGCGGTTTAAACTATATTTATATGTTGCACCAACTTTAATGCCGGTACCGAAGACGTGGTGCTCTGTGCTGATATCCAGGGGAAGCTGGTTGTTTTAGTTACGAGCAAAACCACACCTAAAGTGCTGCAATTTGCTTATTGTTCCACAAAAATTACCGCTTCTTCTCCGTAGAGGGCACTATGATTTCAAGATAGACTCACCAGTCAACTATGACATCACAGAAGGCAGGAAATAACGAATAAAAATGAACATCAAGTATCACTGGTTTGCTTTTTTCACATGTCGCTCGCTATTCAGGGAAGTCGTACAGTCTAGCAAATTAAATACAATAGTTCCAGAAAGTTTTCACTTACACAAAACTTAACAGTGAGTTAAACAATTTTGCCTTTAACTATTTTGTCCCAAATGCATTGTTGAAGTGGCGCGAGGGATGAGTTCAAAGACGGGCAGGAAGGATACAGATTTCTGGAGAGTTCATCTTTCTTCTAGTGCCGTCTTGATTGTTTGAGAACATTCTGGAATAGAAGTAAGCTATAAAAGCTGCTGCCTGCCATGGGAGACAGTCAGTAATTGGACGTGTGCGCATGAACAGCTGTAAAAGTGAACTCTTTTGTGGTTGATAACCTTGCAAGTTGTATGTGTATGTGATGTAATTGTGCTACTGTAAAGGACAAAGTGTGTTTCTAGCCCGCCTCGGTAGCGTAGATGGTAGCATGTCTGCCTCACGTTCAAGAGGTCCCGAGTTCGAATCTCGGTCAGGGTGAGTTACCTGGATAGGGTTTAATTCGGGGTTTTCCCTTATCCTTAAAGACGAATGTCAGGTAGCTCTAAGCTCCATGGACCCTAGACACATTTGAGCATCATTTCACCCATTT
Organism: Mantis religiosa; assembly: GCA_030765055.1. Lineage (NCBI taxonomy): Eukaryota > Metazoa > Arthropoda > Insecta > Mantodea > Mantidae > Mantis > Mantis religiosa. The sequence continues at coordinate 33,567,553 of CM060952.1, read as the reverse complement.
CATTCACCGTCCGATATGACTTAACGTTGGAGGACGTAAATCACAAAAAAGTGTGTTTCTACGAAAGTAAAGAGCAATTTTTTGTGTATGTAACCTGACCTTTTAATTTCATGCACCCACAAAGTCACAATATTTTAATTCTTCTACACCTGACATATCCTTGTTGAGTCATTATCACTGTCATCCTCATCAAGGTTTCTATCCCATTTTCAGTTATAATTCTTTCAATTTTTTCATCCAATAGTGCATATTTTTCGCAATACTCCTGTTTTATTTCACCCACATGATAGCATACATTTTCCCGTTCTATTTGTCCAATTTGCTCAAATCATTGGAGGCAGAACATTTCGTCTTTCATTTTAAAGGTTACATTTCTGCAAGCAAGCCATTGTTAGGCATCTATCCATATTAATTCTATAGGATTCAGATCTGGATGTTACGGAGGAAGCCTTAATGTTGCATAGTTATATTCCGACAATATTTGGTCAGTCAAAAAGTTTTTCTGACTCGGCTTATTGGCCAGAATTAAAACATACAATTTTGTTTTAGTGCTGTTTTCATCAAAGGGAATATTGTGAATTTATAACCAAGAAAGCATGGCTCTTCTTAAAGAACTTGAAGTTATGTATTATGGTAAGAAACCTCTTAACTAGCACCAAGTTAGGGGATAAATTTGGAATTAACATTGCGCATAATCATCTAACATAATATTCAGTATTTATTTCTTTATGAACACTTAATATTTGTATGACTATCACAGTTGTACTCGGAGGAAGGGAGGTGAAAGATGATTCACACGGCATATTGCATCAAGTAACAGGAGTGACAAAGGGCGCTGAGTATAGGAGTTGGAAGGAGAAAGAAGATTAGACCTGGGCTCACTGACTTCTTTGGGTGGTCACTGTTCTAAAACCACTGCGTAACTTATAGCCAAGGATAATACCATTTCATTTAAATGTTGGCATTCACTTTGCCAATTATGCCAGCAGCAAAACTGAGAATTTAAGTGTATTCCATAAGATATAATTTTTTGTTATCAACAATCACCCACAAATTTCATGTATCTCTTATTGAAAAATATGTGTGATATCAAGAGAGATAATTACACTAATTCATACATAATACTTACATTTCCAATTTACACATGTGATGTAAATTGTTTACCAGTTTAAATGCAACAGTACAGACAGGTTTTTCTTCCTCTCTACTTGCTTAAGCATGGCAAAGTATTTTGCTTTGGTTATAATTGTTTTAGAGAGCCTGAAGATCACATACTTTTAATGAGAACAACATTATTATTTTGAATGGTAAACTAACTTCTGAATTAAAAGATTCAAACTAAATCAAGGCGAATGTTAGGTAACTCTAACCTCTATGGACCCTGGGTTCATTTCAGCAACATGTCACACATTTCACCCATTTCATTCATTGTCCAATATGACTTAACGTTGAGAGGCCACACCGTGGCTCAGTGGTTAGACCGCTCTGCTCTCACCAAGGCAGCTTGGGTTCAATCCCAGGCGACCGCAAAGTGAGATTTGTGGTGGACAACACGGCGCTGGGGTGGGTTTTCTCCGGGACCTCCAGTTTCCCCCGCCATCTCATTCCACCGGTGCTCCATCTTCAGCTCATGTATCATCAGTGTCACCGCCTGCAGTGCCGTATGTAGTAAAAGCGGGCGTTAAACACTACACATTTAGTTGGAGGGTAACATCCTTTAAATGGAGATTTCAATAAGGAATTAATAAAAGATTTTATTTAAGTTACTAAAACTTTGATAAATTGTTTTCCAATTTTAATGGCACATTTTTTTCAACAGACTTCTGGGGTAGAATGGGTAGTCCTGTTTCACCTTTTCTTGCTGATTAGTTACTAAAGCATTCCCTTTAATTTTTAAAACTTGGTATAGATACATGGATGTCATTTTTGCTGTAATTCCTGATAAATACATACTAGTTGATGCTTTAAAACTTCTGAATTTGCTTTAAAGTTCATGTTAGAAATAAAAAATAATGGATCTAAAGATAATAAAAATAACAAATAAATTAAATTTCTGCATTTATTGGAAATTAACTCATGTTGAGGATGATTACATAAAAAAATAAAAGTTTCAACTCTTTTTTGCATAAATTTGCTGTTTTTAATAGTTTGATTTACAGGTTAATAAATATACCACTAAATAAAGAGGAATTTAATAGAGAATGTAAAAACATCAATTGCTTTTAGTTATGGTTTTAATAAAGATTTTATACATCAGAAGATAAACAATTAAATACCATAAAAATGTAAAAGATTATTATAATTTTAAAAAATTTAGTTATCCTTGGGCAAATAAAAGAGTTTAATTTTTTTTTTTTAAATTGGTATGATATTGGTTTCTCAAAATAAATACAACAAAAAAATTACGTTTTTCTAAAAAAGATAACATTTCAGATAAAAAAAAAAAAATCTAGCATTTATCAATTTAACTGTTCAAAATGCGATCAGATTTACAATGGTACGACCAAACATAATTTGGAAACCAAAGTGAAGGAACATTTCAGGAATACTAAATATAAACTAAGAAGTCAGCAGTGCACATCATTACTGGTCGTTTAACAATGAAATAAATCCACGAGACAGATTGATAAATTTAATAGTTTGGGAGAAAATATTTTGTTTTTGAAAAATAAAAATCATGCAGATGGCAGGACGATAGCAAACTATCCATCACCTACAGTTCGGCCGCTCGTTCTCCAGCTCTGACATTTCTCGAGAGGGGGAAGCGGGCTGTTGCGGCAGTTCTTTAGCAGGAATTTCAAGCAGAGGAACATGCATATTTTAAATATTTCACGCATTTGCATATTTCATGAACCAGTAGCCATATCATTATAATAGCGATAATAATAAGACTTACAAACACTAAAAGTCGGAATTCACGCATGCACAAAATAGCAAAGAAGGTTCACCAGTACAAGCAGCTAAAGCCCATGGTTCAAACAAATTTAACCTGGCAACACGGTGTTGGGTTCGGAAGCCACGCCTAGCAGCGTCAATGTTGATTGGCGCTAGCAGACAGTTTTAACTTCCTGATCACAACTTCGGATGTAGAGACTCCCAGTACTACCAACAAGCAGTTAGCGTGAGTGAAATATTCGAATAGAGTGGTGTTGTAATGAATATCTTCCATGACAATGAAATTGCAAGTTGGATTTCAATGTTTTAATATAGTCCTATATTTACATTCTAAAGATAATTTTGAGGATATGTTTTCAATTGCTCATTACTGTATGTTGGTACTATTAACCTTCCCCCTCCACCTCTTGCAGCCATACTGTAGAAGGGACCAAAAAGTATAGTCAGTTCACCAGCTGAGGCTGTGATGGACACATCCTGAAACTAGTCCTGGAGAATTCATCAATTAAACAGATAAATTAAGTTTGGCAAAAATTGTAATTTATTTATAAGTGTTTTGTTTGAAAAAAAGTTTTTAACTGTTGTATAATAGATTGCTTGTATCATTTAAAGACCTTTAAATAAAATATAGGCTCATTCGGCAACTTGCCTTTTCCCAGTTCTTAAGTGCCTGTGGCCCCCCCCCCCACCCGAAATAAAACTTCAAAAATATAATGTACGCACATGAATTATTATTCAATAACAAACAAATCAGAGATGCTTGAAACTGTAGTTTCTGTCACTAAGGATAATGTCCATTACTTTGCAGCACTCTACACTTGAGTCTCGCATCCTTAATGGCATATGAATTTCTAGCTCCACTTTCCTATTAAGTTTTATAGTAAAAGTTTGTAATTAGTATTATTTTTCAGTTTCTGCAGAAATATCTTGTTTCCAAAGAAATTCCTTCTTGTATGCAGGACCTTTATCGCAGCTCTGAACACAGGTGTATACGACTAAAGTTCCCCAATCCACACTTTTTCCAACATTGTCAAGCTTCAAGTAGTTCAATAGTTGTGGCAAAATCTGTAAATTTAAATGGAAAGTACACAGATTAAAAGCATGGTTTTTCAAACAGCATTAAAAGCAAAGCAATAGTGGTGGACATCACACTGAAAAGTATGGATTTGGAATTCACGTACAGAAGAACCTTGGTTATCTGGCCCTCATTAATCCAGATTGATTTTTGTTTACTTTTTCCACTATGAAGATATGTACTTGTTTGATACATACGAACGAATGTGTCGTTATAATGTTGGAACAACGGTCACACACTTCAAGCTACAGATCAACAAAACCATGACAGTCATCATACAACTCATTTACACAACTTTCAATTCTTTTTTTCTTTCACTTTACCAGCGACTCAAAGTTTGTATTAATTTAATATTTCATTTCCAATTATCTTGATTTTCATTAGTTCAGATTATCTACAGTCCCATCTGGTCCAGATAAACAAGGTTCTTGTTTTCCAAATATTCTTCTATTTAAGTTAATTGGTAGACATTAATCATTACTTCACACTAACCGTATATGGGCTAAGGTTTTCAATGGATAAGGGTCAACTTGAAAAATTCAATGCCATGGCCGGAATTTGAACCACGGATCTCCTGGTTTCCATTCAGTCACTCTTACCCATTGAGCTACCATGGCCAACGTGCTGTCCCGACATTCAATTCTCCAATCGACCTATATTTATTTTCCCAGTAAACCACTAAGGGCTCTCATATTCGAGATACACCACTTGTGGCGATTTATTATTGTAAGTACTTAAATCCCAGGCTTCACCATTATATATAAGTCAATTGGAGAATTTAATGTCAGAACGGCACGTTGGCCATGATAGTTCAATGGGTAAGAGTGACTGGACGGAAACCAGGAGATCTGGGGTTCAAAACCTGACCATGGTATTGAATTTTTCAAGCTGACTTGATCCATTCTTCTATTTGTTCAAGAGAAATAAAATTCAGTAAAACCTCGTTAACATGGACCAGTTCTGGGGATGGGGGGGGGGGGGGGGGATAATGTTCAGCATAGTAAGTAAAATCCTGTTTTACAGACAATAAATTGCTATTCTCAGTGGGTACATTACTCAAATTCTCTTGCCAGTGGGTGAATTAATTGCACTAACTCCACCTGCTTGGGACCAGGCTGGAAGAGAAGCTTTGATAAAGTCATGGAAAAAGTTGTGGCCTGGTGTGTGTGACGTACTGGAAAATAAGATTAAAAAATAAGTGTGGAAGAAGATTGTATAGATATTTTTAAAAATATTGATGGTGTTCTGATGTTCAATGAAGAAAACTTTGACAATGACGAAGATTATAAACCAATTACAGAGGAAGGCATTACTGCATTATGCAATGTTACTGAAAATGAAAAGTACTCGGATTCAATATTGATGAACCAGTTATGGTTATGAGCCACTCACAAGGAGTAGCGAACATAGAAAAATTGACACTTTATTTTGAGAGACAAGTTGAAACATTGCCAAATAAACTTCTATTGTTAAAGCAGATGCGAGATTGTACTGTTTTGTAGTATAAGCAATACACTAAGCTGATACAGCAAAAACTCACTGCATTTTTTACTACTGACTAGTTTGTAACTATATTGAGTACAGTGCAAATACATAGGCTATTACAGTACATATAGCATATGTGTTTTTACAGTTCGGCCACTCTATCTCCGGCTCTGACATTTCTTGAGAGGGGAAAGCAGGCTGTTGCCAGTTCTTTAGCAGGAATTTCAAGCAGAGGAACAATGCATATTTTAAATATTTCACGTATTTGTATATTTCACGAACCAGTAGCCACATTATTATAATAGTGATAATAATAGTGCTTATGAACACTAAAAATCGGAATTCACGCACGCAAAATATACCAAAGAAAGTTCACCAGCGCAAGCAGCTAAAGCCATATGGATGAAAACAAATTTAACCTGGAAACACGGTGTTGGGTTCGGGAGCCACGCCTAGCAGCGACAATGTTGATTGGTGCTAGCAGACAGTTTTAACTTCCTGACCACAACACCGGATATAGAGACTCCCAGTACTACCAACAGATGCAGTTAGTGTGTGTGTGAAAAGTGTGAACGAAATATTTGAATAGAGTGGTGTTGTAATAAATATCTTGCTCTATAATGAAATTGTAAGTTGTATTTCAGCGTTTTATAGCTAATATAGTCCTATATTTTCATTCTAAAGATAATTATGAGGATATGTTTTCAATTGCTCATTACTGTATGTTGGTACTATTAACCTTCCCCCTCCACCGCTTGCAGTCGCAAAACGTCAGAGCCGGAGATACAATGGCCGGACTGTAGGTGAAACTCTCTTTTAGGAAGTGTCCATAAATAACTCAATTTCAATTTTGATTGCATTCCAAGCCTGGCAGGGAGATTACATGCTTTCTATGCATGTTATGAAGGCCTATACTGATATTAAGTTAAATACATTTAACTTTTGACATTTGCTAAATCTATGATTGAGAATTCTTTCCTTACCTGAAACTCGAATTGCCTTTCTCCACCACAATATTCGCAACATGGTATTTCATTTTTGCTTGCAATATGTACTGATGAGAGCCAAAGAGGTGAACCTCCTCTTTCATATCTCAAAACTTGGCTTGGATTCTGTCTTATTCTTGCTTGAAATTTAGAGAACAGTTTATCTTCTACAGATTCAGGGATTTTTTCCAACTCTGCATCTACTGTAGAATCATCTGCAAAAAATAGTAATAACAACTTAATCAAAAAAAATCCCAGTTTTAGTATTGGATAGATAAAAAACTACTTTGTGGTGAAAGATAATGTGTGCCCAACCAACAAAATACAATTGACAACAAAAAACAATCTTGCTGCATTCGGAGGACTAAATGTTTTCAGATATTATTAGGCTTCCATTAATGAAATGTGGTGATAAAGGATTTTTCATTTAAAACCTAACAGAGCACATGGCTTTTTGCCTCTCTCGTAACCTTGCTGGATTCCCTCACTACCGGCTGTTGTACACAGTGAATGACAGTTTAACTGGTCCACAGCTTCTGTTCTTTTCCAATGAGGCTGGTTCCACCTCTGGTCATGTTAACACTCATAACAGTCAGTATTGGGCCTCTGAAAATCCACACTGTATTCAAGAAATTGCTCATTATAATCGGAAAGTTGGAGTTGGTGTACTGTTAAAGCTAGAGCATAATCAGTCCAATATTCTATAAGCAGATTGTAAATACAGAGAGGTACTGAAATGACATTTTGATCCCATTTTATCATGAACCGACAGAAGAAGAGAAATCATATGGATGTTTTCAACAAGATTCTGCTACTGCCCATACAGTAGAGAAATCCATGAATATAATTAGGGAGGTGTTTTAAGATAGAGTGATTGGTGCTGGTGTATGGCCTTCTCACTCCTCCGATCTAACAGTGTGTGATTTTTACTTGTGGAGTAGCCTGCATCACAAAGTTCATCAGACAAATCCTGATACATTGGAAGAACTAAAACAAAATATTAGATCACTTTAAAATGTTCCACTGCAACACTAATTTCTTAGCACTTTAATCGCTTCACCGATGACCATTTAAACCCTTTATGGGCCGGAAACGGATATCCAATAAACAGAACCAGACATTTAAATTGTTAAATGCTGTAGAAATGCTTCATAAATACCCATTCGTATCTTCCATATTTATTAAGTTATTTAAACAAAAAAAAACTGGTTTAAAACCCATTAAAGGCAGTATACATCTTCAGTATCAATAAAGTAGAGACAATATTACTAAATCGTTGAAATTTCACTACTTTGTTTCCCTGTAGCAAAAGCTATTCTTTGCGTCGAACGTGCCTAATATTTGAATAATTTTGTTTTGCGTGCATACAAATGAATTTATATAGGTATAGTTGCGTCAGCAACTTCTCCGGTTCAAGGTTTTAGGCTCTAGTTTATACCACCAAGCGATAATCATTGTATATGTTGTATGAAACACACGCCGGAAAGAAACAAACCTCTCTGTCAGCACTTCTTATTACAGTATTTCACAACTGAAGTTTATGATAGCCTTATGCAGCTGTTCTCAATCAGTATTTTAGTTTTTTAGACTCTCTCAGTTGTGAGATTGATTTCTTGTAGCATTGGAGCGCTAAATGAATGGCACATTTGAAATTGTTTAATTTCAGTGTTAACCGTGGCTTATCCTAGTAATGTAGCAAATAAATTACTTTCGTAGGATGTGTACGAACTTCTGATATCACTTTAGAAAATCTGGAAGACCTTTTGCTGTTTGACATGATTTGGATATTGAAGGCGATTATGAGAGAGGTATTGAGGATATATGTACGTATCAGTGAGGATGAAAATGACCCGCTTCCTTCAGGTGTTAGTGAATAATCAACATTGTGCAGTGGTCAAAACAACTCAAACACAAATAACATATAGGCAGATAGACATATAGACAAATATACATATTTTCTGATGTACAGCTAACTTGACATCCAACCAACATCACAAAAAAAAATTATTGACTTAGTGTCTCTCATTGTTACGCAAACGTATAGGCGAGTAGGATGAGGGAGCCCTGACTTCTAAAAGCAATTTAGGGCTCCCTCTAAAGGGAGAATTCAAGAGTGAACAGTGTACATGTTATTTGTAGGCTACATTAGATGTGTAACTGGTCGACATGTTAGCTGCTCCAATGTTTGGGAAATGATGCGTCAAATAAGGGTGGGGTGAATCAGTTATTACAAGCTATCCCTGTTTGCAAAAACCAGTTAGATGTTAAAAAAGGTATTTTTATACCAACTGGATGTAACCATAAACAATTATTTAGTGATTTGCAGAGATCTAAATTCATGCAAGATAATGACCTACCTGGACTTACGCATATCAATAGCTCGTAACCTAATTGAGTACAATAACACTTAGAGGCCTGTTCATACTGGGGTAAGAAATCCACCACCACAACACCCCTCATACTTGAAAGAAAACACTTTACTAAAAGGTTACCGCCCACAACCAAAAAATTTGCGACCATTTTGAAAATGTTTAGTGTGTCGTGAAAAAGAAGTTTGCAAGGCAACCAATATTATTTGCTGTGAATCACAAGATGTGTCCTTATGTGTTTATCCAGGTTTTGAGATGTACCATTCAAAAAGAAACCTTTAAGGATAAGTTTTCATGGCTTATAGAACAAATTTAAATTTATTGTAAAACAGAAACAGGCCTTAAATAAGCATTAAATGCATGTATGTGCAGGACGTCTATACATGTCCATATCGGTTGGGACATTTTAACTTGGACATCATATGACATCCATATTGGTGAAAGGGTTAAACAAATGTTACTACATACAGATATACAAAGTGTTTTAAAACCCGCATTCCATCTTGTTTAATTTTAATGGATCCGTTTCATATATCTGCTCTTAGAATGTTGTGTAGGTCTAATGCTCAGATAAAATCATTCTTCTTGCTTTCCAGTATTTAGAAATTCAACAAGTTACTGGTGAATCTGAGCAGGATAAACATTTGTGCATTTAAATATATAATAACCAAGCACATTTCACTATCAGTACAATTACTGACTGACATGGCAACAAACAAAGCAGTATAACCATAAGGAGCAACACTAGTAGAGATGTGAAACGTAATTGCAACATAGTGACAGATTGGCCAGAAAGTGGCCGACCTAAAATTGACATACTTGACTGGATGTACAATCGGTTCTTACTTTTAAAATGGCCCTCGTACATATTATTCTTTACCACTTTCTTTTTATTTTCATTTTTTTTTTTATTTGTTCATCCTCTGATCATTGTACATGATATGGAAAACACCAACGGAAAGAATGCAATAAGTAATGTAAGTCTTCTACTTCTTTTACTTCCCTTCTTTTACCACTATCGTGGTGTTAGGGGATTCTCGTTCCTCTATCCCTTTTAAGGTCGGGCCTGAGGAACCAAAGCTTTGGATCCGAGGTGATCAGCCCAATGTCTGGCATGAAGGTGAAGGAAGTGTAGAGTCACGCTGGTGGAATGGTTATGATGGATTTATCTTTGTTAACAGAAACCTCTTAGATAGCACACTGATTATTCTTGGAAGAGTGAAAGGGGTACCAACACGCCTCCCGGTCGTGTGCTAAGCACCAATGAACGCATTACTTCAACCAATGGAATTCGCAGAAATCACAAATGACAGATAGATGTTCACTCCATGTGGAGTAATCAGTGTGTTATCTGAGAGGTATCTATTACCAAAGATAAATCCATGGTAACCTTTCGAACAGCGGCACTAAACGATATATATGCAGGCAAGATGAATGATAGCAAAGATGATGGAGCAGTTGGTGGAATGCTGATGGGGAAAACTGGAGGTCCCGGAGAAAACCTGTCCCAGCACCATGTTATCCATCACAAATGTCACTTTGCAGTCGCCTGGGATCGAACCTGGGCCGCCTTGGTGAGAGCCAAGTGGTCCAACCACTCAGCCATGGCATGACTCTAATATAATAAGTGAATTATAGATAATTAACGGAATAATATAATGCTTAAAAGTATTGCAAAGAATTGAGGAAACTACAGAAGTTCAATCATACAGCAATGAAGAAATACAATTATTTGATGATTAAAATATAGGTTTTGTCAACTTACACTCTACATAATATAAATACGATTATATAAAAATACATATTGCATAGAAATTACAAAATGGTATTTACATTATAAAGCTAAGACAAATGAAAATATATAAAAATGACTTATTGCATATGTATTTGTAATCATCACTTTAGGAAGCACTGATCAGTGAACTATGTTCCAGATTTCTTTCTTGGAAGTGTTGAAAACAGTGTTGTTATGATAAATTAACTTTAAAGAGAGTCGATTAAAGACACTAGACAACACTTAATTTTAAATTTTTCCGGAACATGTTTCTGAGGCTTTGCCTCTATCATCGGCCGGCTCTCGACTGGTTCTCGTTGGTGTAGCTGACGATATTGTCACAGAGGAGACCTGTGACAATATCGTCAGCTACACCAAGAGAACCAGTCGAGAGCCGGCCGATGATAGAGGCAAAGCCTCAGAAACATGTTCCGGAAAAATTTAAAAGTAAGTGTTGTCTAGTGTCTTTAATCGACTCTCTTTAAAGTTAATATGTTCCAGATATTCTTCTACCGAATAATAGCAGCCTTCCATTAAACATATTTTTGGAGCTAGTTTATACCACCTACCTTTTTTCCGGTGGTATACTTTTAATGCATTCTTGCAGTTTGTGATATGCTCAAAACTGTGTGTGAATAAAGTTGTACTGTGGTTTATGATACGTAGAGCTATGTTACTTCTTGTTTTATAATTATGTATGTGTGAATTGTTTTCAAATTGTGAAAGCATCTATAATACATCTTGTAAAAGCTTTTTTTTTGTCTACTTATAATTAATCAAGACAAACTTTGTAGAAATAGTTTTATTATATAATTTTTTGTACATATGTGGGGTATAGTAGATGAATCCATAGTTAATTGATTCTGTTATAAAAAATCTATCTTAAAGGGAAAACTGTGGGTTAAAAGGCTCTCTAAGTGTTCACCTGTTCTCCCAAACCTCTGCTTTACGTATCTTTCATTAATTTGGGATGATGGATACAGCCTGGACTACAAGTGCTCATGACTTAACTGTACTTAATTTGTCAGTTATTGCTAGCTCTTTAAAAGCAATAGTCCTTGCTGGAGTAACAACACAAAACTAGTAAACCTTTACACACATCCCTCTTTCCATAATATTTATGTTATATAAGTCACTAACCTACCTTGCAAAATCCCAGCTTTGCCTTCCTTAACCATTTTTTTAAATTCTTCTAATCTTTCACGGTCACTCTTCTTGTTTGATTTATTGTCATCATCTGTCAGCTCCTCTGATTCTGTTACCAATTCATATTCAGGTAATAATAGAGGATTTTTTTCCTGTAAGGAAGGATTTTTGCCTAAAATAAAAATATACACTTTTAGTACAAAATTTAGTATAAAACTATATACAAATATAATAATTTGTAACATAAAACTTATAAGAAATCTTTCATCATTTCTTATAAGATAAGTGAAGTTTTATGTTACAAATATTTATATTTGGTAATACCTATCACTGTGAATCAAGGACAAGCTAATGTCCAACATACAGAAAGATCCACTATAAATTTTAACATTTGCCTTCTAAAAATAATACCTAGAAGAGGCTAACTTTTATATGTTTTTCATTTTGTTTGGCATTCATCAAGATTTTTAGCTATAAATTACCTTATTGTTTGCAATTCTGAACATTTTATTACTGAATAAGGTACCTCATAGTATGAGGAATCATATGCCCTTGTTTAGTATACTTAAAAATTTAAGTTTTAACTCTTGAAGTCATTTCTGTGGAATTAGTCATAAGCCTAGGTTTCTTATCACACCATTTTCATTTCATTTACCACCCATTTCACATTCCCACTTTCACATTACACAGATGACTAACTTTTTATTCCTTCCTTGTTCCATTCTTTTAAAATGTATTCCTTTTGTGTACCAACTAACCTTTGCTTGCCCCAATTTTTAATCTTTTTTTCCCCTTGTTTCGCCATGTTTTACTAACCTTGTATGGAGGACCTATGGACCAAGAGAATATTAAGGATGGAGGATCAGCACACTACCTGGTATGGGTGTGAAGAAGTAGATGCAAAATGGCAGTGCAATGAAAGGAAAGACAGTTGGTGCAATGAATGGCGAGGGAAACTGTAGAACCCACAAAAAATCCACTTAAATGCTGCTTCGTCCACCACAAATCTCATATGCAGTCCCCTGGAATCAAACCTGGGTCGCCTAAATCAGAAGTGAGCAACTTAACCACTTGGCTATGCTGTCACCTTCTTTTAAAATAAGTATATAAAAAAATTCTTTCCTTTCCATATTATATATTAAAAAATTTATCATACTATTGGTGGAAAAATTAGTGGTGCGAATACCGAGAGTCGGAGCAAACTCGGGGAGAGCAAACCACTGTGATCAGAGTAGTGATCAATAATATCGATTGATTGATGGGACCTGGAAAGTACATAATTGCTAAAAACTGTGGCAAAATATGTCAAATTAAACTTATTTAATTGTGTCTCCCAAAATGCTGTTTATAAGACAATTCTAGACTTACCCGCCTCATACAAACACAATTTTGAACATCCATTAGACCACAACATTATAAAAGGAAATATTAGTTGATTAGCCAACTGATTCTTTACCTTTTCCACAAATCTCCTTATGACCAGTTGTCCAATCAACGGTTTGGTGATCTTTACTGCAGTAGTAGGTGGTTTTACACTTTCCACAACGGCTGCTGCCTTTTAAACCACATATGTTGCACAAAGTGGCTAACTTTGGTTTGACATCTGGTACCCAAAGTTTGTCTTCAATAGGCGGTTGGCTAGAATAATACTCGTTTATTCTTTTCAGTTGACATCTATAAACCCTGAAGTTCCTGTTGTCATTTACTTCACAGCACTTCGGGTCGAGACATAAAAATATAAAAATTGTTCTATGAAAACAGGATTCTCTTGTTTCTACTGGTGCGTAAACTTGGCAAAGAAATGCACAGGGTTTTAAGCAACATGAGCACTTAACCTCATCAGGCAAATTGAACAGATCTAACCATGCTGGTTTACCACCAACTTTGCTGGGGAAAAATCTACTTTCTAGTTTCCAAGATTCACAAGACTCAACATAACCCAGTTCAACCGAAGTTTCGATTTCTGCCATTGCCAAATGGTACACAATGATCAATGTGACACCAAAAACGTGCTACTTATGCACAAAATGAGATTCAACAATTAGCCTTCACAACCTCAACACGTGCGATTAACTCGGCACAGAACATAAACTCATTCTCGGGTGAAAAAATCACAGATGAATTGGTAAAAGCAAAGAAGATAAAACTTGGTAGAAGTAGAAGCAAGAAGTCAGTACAAGGCCGACTCTACTGTAGTCAGTAGAAGTATCACACTATCGCAGAACATCAAACTACTACTCCCCCCCGGGCCCAATTTATACATCGTCTTTAACTATAGTGGTCATATCGGTGGCCGTTCTCCTTTTGGAACATATCGATGGTGTTAACTCGTATACGTTGGATTGCTTGTACTTTGTATTTTAATCATTAGATCACACTCACACATTCACACTTTCATTCATACTTTCAGACTCTGCGGAAATAAATGTGAAATATTTAGTGTTTAACGCCCGCTTTACTACATACGGCACCACAGGCGATGAGACTCTGGGGAAGATGTGGAATCATTTTGGTTGGAGCAAAATCACCACCCCCAGCCGAGAGTCGAACCCGGGACCCCTTGCTTAGCAGGCAGGTGCTTTACCATGGCTTTACCGACTGGGCTACGGAGCTGCATCTTTATCTCATATATCAGTGTCACCACCTGCGGTGCCGCATGTAGTAAAAGTTAGCGTTAAATACTATATATCCATTCGTTCATTCATTCATTATCCCCAAACTTGTGGACAGTACCGAGAACACACTGACAGGCCACTAATTCTTTCACTAATTCCACACACGCTGCACTTTGACCATTTTTCAGTCATGTGACCATTTCTATAACACATTTAGAACCGTCGATATGACTTAATGTTGGAAGACGTTGATTTTAAAAGCAAACAGAAAAGAACCACGCATTTAGAATAATACGACATTGGTTCAAACCATGTTCCACATCATGTAACAATAGGTTGAGATGGCTATAGTTTTGCTGGGAACATCTCTATGAATGTTACAACCTTGGAGAGGGCTTTATAAAATAATTCTTTCATATAAGAAATTAACGAATAGACAAGAGTAAATTTGTTCTTGATTGTTTCAGAAACGCTATGACGAGCATGTGCTAGTCAGGTTGTATTTCCTAAGGTTAAAACATATTTTAAAAAGTGGAGCTGCTCCAGGATGATGCAGCGCCAGTGCAGAACAACAGAACTTTAAAATTATTTACATTAACAGAGTGGGTCTTTGTTTTCAATATATGGAATGCTTGGTAAAATATTTAAATATTTTTGTTTATTAACGACGCTTTCAATTGTCAAGCTCATATCAAGCTTCCAACACTGAGTAAACTGATGGAAAAACGTATTCTAAGTCGACTATGGAGTATCCTGAATCGACACAATACTATCAGCAATTCGGCTTTCGCTCTCAGCATTCCACTCAACAGCAACTACTTCGTCTGGTCGATGAAGTTTACACAGCCTTCAACAGGGAGCAGTTCGTTTCAGCATGTTTCAGCATTACTCCTAGACATCACCAGAGCATTTGACAGTGTATGTCACAAAGGTTTACTCTCCCATCTCATCAACTACCAAACCCCTTCATACTTAATTCATCTCATTCACTCCTACCTCACTGAGAAAACCTTTGCCATCTCCCATCCCATCAGAGCTGGCGTTCCCCAAAGTAGTGTCCTGGCACCCAATCTCTTCCTGCTATACATCAACACCCTACCATACCTGCCACGCTGCTTGCTGCATCTCTTTGCTCACGATACGTGTCACCTCTGTCGTCAGAGCTCATCCTGTGTGCTCGCAGGATTCAACAATATGCCGATCTCCTCACCACCTGGTTGAAACGTTGGCGCCTACGTGTCCGCCCACAGAAGAGCCAGGCCTTCATCTTCTATCGAAGACGAATGGTGGACCTTCCTCAATTCACCAAGCTAGTGAGGACATCCATTGGAAAACTTCGTTAAGAACCTTGGTATCTCGACATTGAACTGACGTGGAGAGATCCCATTACATATGTGGCTGATTAAGTTAGCAAAAGAATGGGTATGCTCTACTCTCTCTCTCTCTCTCTCTCTCTCTCTCTCTCTCTCTCTCTCTCTCTCTCTCTCTCTCTCTCTCTCTAACCGACAATTGGTGATGTCTCTGCCTACAAAACTGCTCCTGTGTTAGCAGATACTCCGACCAGCCATCACATATGCCAGTTAAATATGGGGAGTAGCAGCCAAGTCTCACCTACACCGCCTTGAAATTCTACAATCCCGATTCCTCCGCATTGTCCCAGACTCCCCTTGGTGCATCCCCATTTTAGTTATCCGATGAGACCTACGTATTCCCACAATAACAGACTACACGCATACCCTTTCACGTTCCTTCTATCAAAACCTCTCCCTCAACTTCAACTCCCTCATCCACAGTCTAGGTGAGTATCCTGGAGAGTGCTACAACGCCCGAGGTTGCTTCCAGGCACATAAAATAACACATCAGATGGCTTATATATAGCTTCAACCTCATCTTTTGCCATATATTATCGTTCCTTACAAAACACTCCACTGGCAGTAGAGGGCCTAGCCCTGATCTGGGTTAAGATCGAGCGTCTGACATTTAGATCTTCAATGAACAGTCGCGATCGTCCTCATATCATAAACGCAAAATTTCTTTCCTCAGGATTAATCTCATAGGACTGTAGCTTTTAAGCACACATACAAGGTGATAAATTCAATGTCCATCTGAGCCAAGCTTCCCTACTGCCAAATTTTCTATATACTACCTACATATTATGGATGTCTAAATTTCATTGTACGTTTTGTCTAAGTAATCTTGAGGTCGATTCTGAGGGAATTACTTGTTCTTAATTTTGTTGTAAAATTTCTCAATAGGGATTTTCAATTGTGTTGCATGAAGAGTTGGCAGTAACAAAGCTTTGTTTAAATAAATATATAAGTTGTTGCTGATTATGAATGAAATCAGCTCTCTCAATCAACTTTGTTTAGTTTTATTTCTCTGTGGAGCTTTAGCCTTATGTTCCACTTTCAGTATATGCTTCTTTAGGGGGCACTTAATTCCTAGCGACATAAAGAGCGTAAAATCAACGTATACAAAATCTTAAATATCTTATTGCGTGTTTCTATCAGAAAGTGTGATTACTCAATCCAAACAACCATCTCAATAACCTGTATATACCTTAATTATGGAAACAATTAAAGTCCCACATATATGTTTGTGTTTGCTATTATGTCAACTATTTTCACCTAGAAGTTTGCCACAAATTTTGCAGGATATTATATTTCCATCAAAGTATATTTTAGATGCTCTCCTAGCCTATGCAGATCAGCATGCATTTTACGTTTTTGCCGTTCAGCATGTTATAATTAAACGCATCATAATCACCATCACCATCCGTTCATTCATTTAAATTAATAAAATAGGCAGTAGTCTTAAAGTTCAATGTCTGCTCATTAAGTGCTCATCTCAAACTAATTAAAGATGTACAATAAAGTAATTTTTCGTTTTGTTTTGAGGCCACTAGATCATGTACTCTACATTTTAATAAATTTTCTTATCGTTGAAATTTAAGTATGATGGTTCCCACTTAAACCATAATTAAACATTTTCACGTCCTGCGCCGTGGCGTAGTGGACTAGAGCATTGTGCTTTGGTTTCCTGCCACGGAATGCACATGGGTTTAATCCCACCCCAGGGGCATTCGGATTTTAAGATCAGGGTATCGTGAGGAAATTGAGGAGCTGTGATAGGTAGCGAACCCTGGTTAAGAAAGCCAAAGCTGGAGATGCCTGCTGAAGCTAACCACATCACCTTCTCATATCGGTTAGTAGATCTCCTACCTCTACCTAGCGCATGTTGGCGTGAGGCCGGCTCTGGTCCGCTCTTATGTGGCTGTTACGCCACTTTTTCTTTTGCAGTATATTTGAAACTAAGGATAAATACTTTAACGCGTCGTAATCGCTAGTCGAAAAGTATTTTGTAATGTTTCTTTTTTACTAATGATATGTTGTATACACAATTATAGCCGGTTTTACAGTCTTTCAATGAAATCCCAACCACATTTCTGGTACGAATAAATGTGGGTCTGAAAAATAATGAACTTGATTCCCTTACAAAGTTTCGTGAAAATTGGAATGTTGAAATCGAAAAATAATTTATTGTCCGTTGGTATTGCTTTGTATGGAATGACGCCAGAATAGCAGTAAAAGATTGTGGTTGTTTTCGTTTTAATGATGGAAGAAGGGAGGGAGCTGTGGGAGGGAGTTTTAAAGTAGTTAAAGGGACATTTCACTGATTGCACTACATCAGTGAACACTGTTATTCAGTTTACGTTTTGCAGAATGTAATAAACAGTTGCTATATATTAAGCACGGTAATTAAGTTACAGTCAGGATATTGCTTAAAGCAATTTTGCGTTTGCGCTCGTAATATTAATAAACAATAATCACTCAACGATTCACTGTCAGCTTTAACCTCAAAGCTGCGGGAACCGGGAAGTGACTCAATATGAATTGCGTTTTAAAGCTTGTATTTCTGTACTTCATACTGACAGAGGAAGCAACAGGTGGAAGATATGTTCACGTACGGTAAGGTTTTATTGCCTATAAAGAATGTTGATTTAAATGATTAAATGAGTTTAATATGTAGAGAATAACCAAACTGATACATATATGAATATACTTTCTCTCTTATTCTCAAAATGTATTTTGCTGTCACATCTTATGTAGGATCAACTGGTAATTGTAAATGTTTAATTAAGCAATGTATGATTTTGAATTTATGTTAGAGGTTAAAGCTATTTTACCTACGGCAAATTTGAAAAGTTACACCCAATACACAAGTTTGTGAATGAGATGTATTTTTCTACTTCTGTTCTACTTTTAATAAGAATACAACTCATTAACAAACCTATGCACTGAACAAAACTTCTTCAGCTTTAATGATAAATACTACTGGCACAAATCAGGATTATCCACTTTCACCTTTTATGGCAAATTTATGAGTTCATTTGAAACGCACATAGAATAGACTTTCCCATGGATCTTCAAGTTTAGTTCTGATATGTTATTGACATCTTTGTAGTAGTTCCAAATAGACATTTAGACATTTGCATTTGAACTACTCAATCTCTAGGAAAAGCTATAGAATTTACAATAGAAAAGTAAGTCATTGGACAACTCTTTTTTGGACCTAAATATCAACAGGAATGGCACAATAAAATTTGGAATGTAGAGGAAGCCAAAACACTTTAAAAAATTACAAAATAATTACAAAAAAAATTGCTCTAACCTGTTACCTATAAACATGCAATAATTAAGTCTTACACACAGACTAGTCAACATATCCTTGGATAAAGTATAAAACTACAAAGAGCAAAACGTCATACTTCATGTAGCAGAAGAAAATGAATACAATGAAAGTCTGTTATTTAAGAAAATTAAAAAAGCTAAGCTAAAGGAAACTATTAAGGTAGCAAGCGCCCTCAGAAAAAGAAAAAAGAAGGTAATCTGTATATCCATGTACCACCCAGAAATATTTAGTAAATTCAGTAAGACCTTTAGATAATAAATTACTATCTTGGCACCTATAAATAGATACTCAGTGATAAAATTGTTAAATTCAAAAACAAAAGATGAAATTCCATCAAACACTATATTCAGAATCTATCAAATAAATTGTAAGAATTGTGAAAAGCTCTCCATAGGACGAACTAAAAGAATCCTAAAAGCCGGAGTCAAAAAACATTTTATAAACATCAAATTGAAACAGGAAGATAAGTCAGCAGTAGCATTTCACTTTTGGAGCAAAAACCATGACAGACCCAAATCTAAAGTTATTAAAAGGTATGATAAACCTTAACAAACTCACAACATGGAATAACATCTTAATATGGAAATACAAAGACTGATTAATAAAATTTGAAACCCCGCAAGTTGACCATTTTATAAAGATGTTCATTGTTCCACCAGAGAAAAGACTGCAGGTAATAACAACAGATGACAGTCGGACCATCAAGGTTGCAAAGGGAAGCAACAGCTCTTGAAACTCAGTGCTGAAAAATTAAAATGTAAGTGATGTAATGTGAAAAAATTGACTATAATTAGTTTTATTGTTACTAAAATTCCCCGAATAGCATGTAAAGTTTAGTCAGTTTAAAACAAAACATAAATGGGTAATGGAATTAACAATCAGATACAACAATCCCACTCTTAACTAAAATAGGCGATAGAAAATTTCTAAGGCTCATAGATGAAGAACTCAATTGGAATAAAGAAAAGTTATGCTACCAAAGCTTAGCTCTGCTTGCTTTGCATTAAGAAACAAAAAATCTGCATAACCAAAACGCCTTAAGAGTAGCAAATTTTGCATATTTTCACTTCCTGTTGTGATATGGAGCTATCTTCTAGATTAATTCAGCATGCAGCAGGCAAGGTTTCATAATACAAAAAAGGGCCATACATATTATTATTGTGTTGGGCCCCATTATTCCTGTAGGCTCTTACATAAAACTTAGAAAACTGCAACTCTTGCTGGTGTATACCTATATTCTCTGTTAACCTAACTTACAGATAATTATAATAACTTCACATAATGTTATAAGTAATACATAAGTGCATTCAAAAATAAACGAGCCGGAGACATAATTACAGAAACTAATACCTGTATGTTAGAAGTACTGGCCCTGTCTCTTGAGACACTTGTGCCGCTCAGACACAAGGCGGTGAATGGTGTCTCATAAAAGTCCCGGGGCTGCGATGTGAGCCAGTTCTGCATGTACAGCTGGACGTCGTCTGAAGTGAATCGATTGCCCCTCAGAAACTTTTTAAGGTGACCAAAAATGGTCTAATCATAGGGAGAGAGGTATGTACTGTATGGAGGGTGGCCGAGAACCTCCCGTTTGAATTTCTGCAGGAGTGCCGCAACTGTGTTAGCCGTATATAGCTTTGTATTGTTGAGGAGCAGAATGACTCCATGGATCAGATGGCGTGGTCGTTTTGATTTGATCGCTTGGCAAAGGTTGTTCAAGGATTGCGAGTAACGTTGGGCATTCACTGTTGTCCCTTGCTGCAGGAAGTGTATCAGAAGGGGGCCATCTTGGTCATAGAAAAACATCAGTATAACCTTTCCTGCACTTGTGTGGATGGCCGTGGCTGTTTTTGGTGGTGGTGAGCCTGGATGCTTCCACTGGAGTCTTTGTCATTTTGATTCTGGTTCGGAGTGATGACACCATGACTCTTCTCCACTCACCACTGGTGCCAGGAACTCATTCCCTTCCCTATCATAGCTCTGTAGATGACCAAGACAGTGAGCTATTTGACATGCTTCTTGGTGTGGTTGAAGACTGTGGGTTATCCATTGGGTGCACACTTTGTGCAAGAGTAGTGGTTCCTTCATGATGGTGTGAACACTTCCAAAGATCAATCCTACCTCGGCGGCTATGGCTTTCACTATTACTCGGTGGTCCTTGGTAATGAATGCATCAACCAGCTGGACGATGTCATTGGTAATGCAGTGAGGTGCCCCAGACAGTGTGCATCATCGGCTAACGACACCCGTCCTCCCTTGAAGCACTCGTGCCATACCTTGACCCTTGCAAAGGACATGCAGTGTTTGCCATGTACTTGTGACATTCGTCAATGAATGTCCATTCCCTCAACTCCTGCTGTCAGAAAATGAACAACACCTCTTTGCTCCTCTTTTGACAGTCTTCATTTCACTGTTTGCAATGCGACTGGCAGTGTTGGATGATTGATGCATGCTGCTGCTAGCTTTGTATAGTCACATGATGTGCACGGTCCCCTGTAGCGACGGATTGTGAACTTCCACGCTCTGGTCGGAACAACACTTCGTTACACGCCACAATATTATCATCCTGTCACTAGTTTGCGCATAACAGACTCTGGCTCATTTCTTTTTGAATGCCCCTTATAATATAATAAGGATGTTATTATACTGAAATAAAAGTTTACAGCAACCTTCCCGACTACTTGAAACTATTAGGTAATCTTAAATAACATAAAATCATCAAGAAATGTGTCAAGTCTTTTTTATATATTCACATACTATATAATATGGTGAAATTCTTTAATATATCGTTCAACAGGTAAATTTTCAATGCTTTCAGCAGATTGCATATGAAGGTGATTTGATGATTTACATTATTATTAACCTATTGTGATTATGCATGTTCTGAAGTTGATGCTTGAATGGGACGATTTATAAATTTTCATATGTTATACATAGTGTAAGATAAGATTTAAAAAAAGGGTGGCAAGTGTACTAGTGGTGGTGAGTGTATTACTGGTAGTGATGCATTTCCATAAATGTATTACATCTTCAGTGTCCCTGAACTTTACTCGTGGTGGGGGCTCAACAAACTCCTGTCTGATTCTACTAAATTCTTCAGTCTGACTCTCTTTCATAGTGCATCCTACACACAGCTAGTGTGAAAGAACAATTAATTTCCATTAATTGTACCTAATATTGATCCAGACTATAAAGCCCAGGCCTTAAAGTACTTACAGTATAGTAAGTCGCCATTAAGGGAGTTGTCTCATGTGTTTATGAGAACTCCTAGTGGTTTACCGGGAAAAACACAAGTCAGTTGGAGAATTTAATGTATTGCTGGCACGTTGGCCATAGTGGCTCAATGGTTAAGAGCAGCCGGATGGAGACCGGAAGATCTGTGGCTCAAATCCCGGCTATGGCATTAAATTTTTGTCTGACTCTATACTTCCATCAATATTTTATTTGAATGAATAGAGCCAGACTGAAAAATTCAATGCCATAGCTGGGATTTGAGCCACAAATCTCCCGCTCTCTGTGCACTTGCTCTAAACCTCTGAGCTCCTATGACCAATGTGCCACATGATATTAAATTCTCCAACTAACTCGTATGTTTCCCGGTAGACCACTAGGGGTTCTCATATACTATGAGACATGCACCTTTTGTGGCGACTTACTATGCTGTAAGTACTTACAGTGAAACTTCACAGTTAAACCACTACATAAACCACGACAGCTTCATAGTTAAACCACTATGTTTTTCAGGTAAATTGATGGAAATAATCATTTCTTCCACACTAGCTGTGTGTAGGCTAAGATTTGAATGAATAGAGCCAGACTGAAAAATTCAGTGCCATAGCCAGGATTTGAACCATGGATCTCCCGCTCTCCATGCAGTTGCTCTAAACCTCTGAGCTACGAGTCAGTTGGACAATTTAATGTCATGTCAGCATGTTGGCTATAGTAGCTCAGAGGTTTTCTATTTTGGTTGTACTAACAAGAACATATCAACATCTAGTGTTCGTAACGATGGCGACAGCTTTGTTATTTCTGGCTGAAGATATGCAAAAGTTTTACATAAAATCGCGATCCCGGACAGTTTATAAGAAAAATATCACCTTTTCGTATAAGATAAGTGAAGTTTTAAGTTACAAATTGTTATAATTGTAGATATTTGTTTGCTTCACTGTTAATAGCTTCTAATTTTACGTAGTCAAATAGTTGCCAGTATGGGTGGCTCAATTGGTTAGATGCTGCCTAGGTTAGATGATCCTAAGGTCACAGGTTCAAACCTGGCCCAGACTGATGGTTTTTAATTATGCTTAAACGGAACAATACCATGTCAGTAGGCTTACTGACATGTAAACAAAGTCCTGCATAGGATGATATACTGACATGCAGATGGCGCTGATATGTTCTGGCAATTGATGGTATTATTAACTAACAAAATATGTATTTAGTCATATAATTGTATGATATATAGTACAAAATGTTTATCTTATTTAATTTTTTTAGCATAAAAAGTTCATACTTACGTAAGATTTATTTTTCACTTTGTAAATAATACAGAGGTGTTATGGCATTTTTATTTATAGCATTTATTTTTGCTTTAGTAACGTTAAGAATATGTATTTAATTTTTATTTAAAGGTATATAATATTTGTTGCCATACAATAATCAGTAATTGATAATAACTTGTGAATAACAATTTCCATCTTCTCTTTGTTAACTTTGCTTGTGTTATTCAAAAGCAACAGATTGCAATAAATGTAAACTTACTGACATGGGTACTATCACTGTACTCACACTGTTAGGCACCTGAAAATTTGATGGTGTAATGCCTACTGTATATAAACCATGTGCACCAAAACACTGCTGCATAGTACAACTGCAACGCCCAAAACTGAAGCCTAGAAAGTTCTGTATGTGACAACTTTGCAAGTAGCTACTGGACATCCTTTGCCAGCTCCATCTAGGTGAGGGAGACGGCGCTCCTTACGTAAGCCATCTGTAGACTGTTGCACGTCAAAGGTAAACAGTCCCTCCTACACAATGCTGTGTTATTATGCCTGTATGTTCCTAGATATTCTAGACTCATTTTCGGGTACTTCCAGCTATACTCTGCACCTGATTTTTGGCACACAGGTCCCACATAGAGCAGAGATGATGCCTCAAACTCTCAAGCGTGTACAGATGTCAGCATAGTGATAGTTCCCTTACAAGTGCCTCACAGCAGAGTAAGATGTTAGAGCAGGTGTTCAAGTGACATGCCAGATCATTGTAAACCAAGATTTTGTCTGCATTGCAAGGTTAAATGGCTGAGGTGACATAGTTCCCAGAATTTGAAAAAGTTTCAGCCCAAAGTAATATTTTGCATTATATTTTTAGCATTTGACTTTTGTTTGGCATGTGGAAGGAATGTAGAATATGAGAAGCCAGTGATATCAAAACTCACCAAAAGTAAACTGTGACATATTTCTTCCTGTATATAGATGCCATTGTGCTTCACATGGACGTTTATTTGCAACTGCGTTAGTGCTTACATAAGTGTTCCATACTTTGTACTTATTTGAAAGAGTAGATCCAGACTGAGAAATTCAATGCCATAGCTGGGATTTGAACCACGGATCTCCCGCTCTCTGTGCAGTTGCTCTAACCAACTGAGCTACTATGGCCAACGTGCCGACATGACATTAAATTCTCCAACTGACTCATATGTTTCCCGGTAGACCACTAGCGGTTCTCATATGCTATGAGACATGCACCTTTTGTGGTGACTTACTATGCTGTAAGTACTTAAGTCACTTACAGCAGTACTTACAGCATAGTAAGTCGCCTATTGCTGTCCAGAAGACATGATTGCACCTGAACAGAGTATACATACCTGACTGACCATGTATGTGCGATAGGCTTGCATAAACAGCTCTGTTATTTCACACATTTTCTAATCCATATCCACACTTTGCCATGTAGTGTGCCATTTTTTTTTTTTTTTTTTTTTTCTCCGGCACTTATTTCCTTGCCTTCCCGATTCAAGGCACTGTTTACTTGTAGGATTGCTTCGGATTCCCACCGCTTCTCTCTTTGAGTGCTGCAGGTTTCCTGAAAGTCTTCCTAGGGGTACTGCTTCGAGTTGGGAAGACAGTTGGTGCTTGGGGGTCAATGCAATTCAGTCAGGGGTAAGTGCTCCAAGTTTTGGGTTTTTCGTAAAATTTCTTTGTGTTTTCATGATCGCTTTTGGTGAGCTTTGACTTGTTTTAATGTACTATTCCCTTCGGTTCCGGGACCAGAAGCTATATTGTCTTTTCCCTTTTCATGTTTCTGGATTTGAAAATGTGACTGCTAGCTAGCTTAGAATTTTTACATCATATAATGGGGGGATGGAATTTAACTGTCGTCTTACCTTAAAGTCATTTATGTATTCAAACGTTTAGAGATGTTACTCATGTAATTGTTCTACTCAGTTATTTGCTTTGGTAAATTCTTACTGTTTGTTACTGGCTAGCATCACCATTAATTTAAATGTTTTCCGAGACCCTTGTTATCCTCATACTTTATTATTCTTGGAAATTAATTGTTCTTTCACACTAGCCGTGTGTAGGACGCGCTATGAAAGGGTAGAGCCAGAATGAAAAATTCAATGCCATAGCCGGGATTTGAACCACGGATCTTCTGGTTTCCGTCCAGCCGCACTACCATTGTGCTACTATGGCCAACGTGCCGATATGACATTAAATTCTCCATCTGACTCGTGTTTCTCCCGGTAAACCACTAAGAGTTCTCATAAACATATGAGACAACTACCTTGATGGCGACTTACTATGCTGTAAGTACTTTAAGGCCCGAGCTTTATAGTTCGGACCACTATTAGGTACAATTAATGGAAATTAATTGTTCTTTCACACTAGCCGTGTGTAGGACGCGCTATGAAAGGGTAGAGCCAGAATGAAAAATTCAATGCCATAGCCGGGATTTGAACCACGGATCTTCTGGTTTCCGTCCAGCCGCACTACCATTGTGCTACTATGGCCAACGTGCCGATATGACATTAAATTCTCCATCTGACTCGTGTTTCTCCCGGTAAACCACTAAGAGTTCTCATAAACATATGAGACAACTACCTTGATGGCGACTTACTATGCTGTAAGTACTTTAAGGCCCGAGCTTTATAGTTCGGACCACTATTAGGTACAATTAATGGAAATTAATTGTTCTTTCACACTAGCCGTGTGTAGGACGCGCTATGAAAGGGTAGAGCCAGAATGAAAAATTCAATGCCATAGCCGGGATTTGAACCACGGATTTTCTGGTTTCCGTCCAGCCGCACTACCATTGTGCTACTATGGCCAACGTGCCGATATGACATTAAATTCTCCATCTGACTCGTGTTTCTCCCGGTAAACCACTAAGAGTTCTCATAAACATATGAGACAACTACCTTGATGGCGACTTACTATGCTGTAAGTACTTTAAGGCCCGAGCTTTATAGTTCGGACCACTATTAGGTACAATTAATGGAAATTAATTGTTCTTTCACACTAGCCGTGTGTAGGACGCGCTATGAAAGGGTAGAGCCAGAATGAAAAATTCAATGCCATAGCCGGGATTTGAACCACGGATCTTCTGGTTTCCGTCCAGCCGCACTACCATTGTGCTACTATGGCCAACGTGCCGATATGACATTAAATTCTCCATCTGACTCGTGTTTCTCCCGGTAAACCACTAAGAGTTCTCATAAACATATGAGACGACTACCTTGATGGCGACTTACTATGCTGTAAGTACTTTAAGGCCCGAGCTTTATAGTTCGGACCACTATTAGGTACAATTAATGGAAATTAATTGTTCTTTCACACTAGCCGTGTGTAGGACGCGCTATGAAAGGGTAGAGCCAGAATGAAAAATTCAATGCCATAGCCGGGATTTGAACCACGGATCTTCTGGTTTCCGTCCAGCCGCACTACCATTGTGCTACTATGGCCAACGTGCCGATATGACATTAAATTCTCCATCTGACTCGTGTTTCTCCCGGTAAACCACTAAGAGTTCTCATAAACATATGAGACAACTACCTTGATGGCGACTTACTATGCTGTAAGTACTTTAAGGCCCGAGCTTTATAGTTCGGACCACTATTAGGTACAATTAATGGAAATTAATTGTTCTTTCACACTAGCCGTGTGTAGGACGCGCTATGAAAGGGTAGAGCCAGAATGAAAAATTCAATGCCATAGCCGGGATTTGAACCACGGATCTTCTGGTTTCCGTCCAGCCGCACTACCATTGTGCTACTATGGCCAACGTGCCGATATGACATTAAATTCTCCATCTGACTCGTGTTTCTCCCGGTAAACCACTAAGAGTTCTCATAAACATATGAGACAACTACCTTGATGGCGACTTACTATGCTGTAAGTACTTTAAGGCCCGAGCTTTATAGTTCGGACCACTATTAGGTACAATTAATGGAAATTAATTGTTCTTTCACACTAGCCGTGTGTAGGACGCGCTATGAAAGGGTAGAGCCAGAATGAAAAATTCAATGCCATAGCCGGGATTTGAACCACGGATCTTCTGGTTTCCGTCCAGCCGCACTACCATTGTGCTACTATGGCCAACGTGCCGATATGACATTAAATTCTCCATCTGACTCGTGTTTCTCCCGGTAAACCACTAAGAGTTCTCATAAACATATGAGACAACTACCTTGATGGCGACTTACTATGCTGTAAGTACTTTAAGGCCCGAGCTTTATAGTTCGGACCACTATTAGGTACAATTAATGGAAATTAATTGTTCTTTCACACTAGCCGTGTGTAGGACGCGCTATGAAAGGGTAGAGCCAGAATGAAAAATTCAATGCCATAGCCGGGATTTGAACCACGGATCTTCTGGTTTCCGTCCAGCCGCACTACCATTGTGCTACTATGGCCAACGTGCCGATATGACATTAAATTCTCCATCTGACTCGTGTTTCTCCCGGTAAACCACTAAGAGTTCTCATAAACATATGAGACAACTACCTTGATGGCGACTTACTATGCTGTAAGTACTTTAAGGCCCGAGCTTTATAGTTCGGACCACTATTAGGTACAATTAATGGAAATTAATTGTTCTTTCACACTAGCCGTGTGTAGGACGCGCTATGAAAGGGTAGAGCCAGAATGAAAAATTCAATGCCATAGCCGGGATTTGAACCACGGATCTTCTGGTTTCCGTCCAGCCGCACTACCATTGTGCTACTATGGCCAACGTGCCGATATGACATTAAATTCTCCATCTGACTCGTTCAAATCCCGGCTATGGCATTGAATTTTTCATTCTGGCTCTACCCTTTCATAGCGCGTCCTACACACGGCTAGTGTGAAAGAACAATTAATTTCCATTAATTGTACCTAATAGTGGTCCGAACTATAAAGCTCGGGCCTTAAAGTACTTACAGCATAGTAAGTCGCCATCAAGGTAGTTGTCTCATATGTTTATGAGAACTCTTAGTGGTTTACCGGGAGAAACACGAGTCAGATGGAGAATTTAATGTCATATCGGCACGTTGGCCATAGTAGCACAATGGTAGTGCGGCTGGACGGAAACCAGAAGATCCGTGGTTCAAATCCCGGCTATGGCATTGAATTTTTCATTCTGGCTCTACCCTTTCATAGCGCGTCCTACACACGGCTAGTGTGAAAGAACAATTAATTTCCATTAATTGTACCTAATAGTGGTCCGAACTATAAAGCTCGGGCCTTAAAGTACTTACAGCATAGTAAGTCGCCATCAAGGTAGTTGTCTCATATGTTTATGAGAACTCTTAGTGGTTTACCGGGAGAAACACGAGTCAGATGGAGAATTTAATGTCATATCGGCACGTTGGCCATAGTAGCACAATGGTAGTGCGGCTGGACGGAAACCAGAAGATCCGTGGTTCAAATCCCGGCTATGGCATTGAATTTTTCATTCTGGCTCTACCCTTTCATAGCGCGTCCTACACACGGCTAGTGTGAAAGAACAATTAATTTCCATTAATTGTACCTAATAGTGGTCCGAACTATAAAGCTCGGGCCTTAAAGTACTTACAGCATAGTAAGTCGCCATCAAGGTAGTTGTCTCATATGTTTATGAGAACTCTTAGTGGTTTACCGGGAGAAACACGAGTCAGATGGAGAATTTAATGTCATATCGGCACGTTGGCCATAGTAGCACAATGGTAGTGCGGCTGGACGGAAACCAGAAGATCCGTGGTTCAAATCCCGGCTATGGCATTGAATTTTTCATTCTGGCTCTACCCTTTCATAGCGCGTCCTACACACGGCTAGTGTGAAAGAACAATTAATTTCCATTAATTGTACCTAATAGTGGTCCGAACTATAAAGCTCGGGCCTTAAAGTACTTACAGCATAGTAAGTCGCCATCAAGGTAGTTGTCTCATATGTTTATGAGAACTCTTAGTGGTTTACCGGGAGAAACACGAGTCAGATGGAGAATTTAATGTCATATCGGCACGTTGGCCATAGTAGCACAATGGTAGTGCGGCTGGACGGAAACCAGAAGATCCGTGGTTCAAATCCCGGCTATGGCATTGAATTTTTCATTCTGGCTCTACCCTTTCATAGCGCGTCCTACACACGGCTAGTGTGAAAGAACAATTAATTTCCATTAATTGTACCTAATAGTGGTCCGAACTATAAAGCTCGGGCCTTAAAGTACTTACAGCATAGTAAGTCGCCATCAAGGTAGTTGTCTCATATGTTTATGAGAACTCTTAGTGGTTTACCGGGAGAAACACGAGTCAGATGGAGAATTTAATGTCATATCGGCACGTTGGCCATAGTAGCACAATGGTAGTGCGGCTGGACGGAAACCAGAAGATCCGTGGTTCAAATCCCGGCTATGGCATTGAATTTTTCATTCTGGCTCTACCCTTTCATAGCGCGTCCTACACACGGCTAGTGTGAAAGAACAATTAATTTCCATTAATTGTACCTAATAGTGGTCCGAACTATAAAGCTCGGGCCTTAAAGTACTTACAGCATAGTAAGTCGCCATCAAGGTAGTTGTCTCATATGTTTATGAGAACTCTTAGTGGTTTACCGGGAGAAACACGAGTCAGATGGAGAATTTAATGTCATATCGGCACGTTGGCCATAGTAGCACAATGGTAGTGCGGCTGGACGGAAACCAGAAGATCCGTGGTTCAAATCCCGGCTATGGCATTGAATTTTTCATTCTGGCTCTACCCTTTCATAGCGCGTCCTACACACGGCTAGTGTGAAAGAACAATTAATTTCCATTAATTGTACCTAATAGTGGTCCGAACTATAAAGCTCGGGCCTTAAAGTACTTACAGCATAGTAAGTCGCCATCAAGGTAGTTGTCTCATATGTTTATGAGAACTCTTAGTGGTTTACCGGGAGAAACACGAGTCAGATGGAGAATTTAATGTCATATCGGCACGTTGGCCATAGTAGCACAATGGTAGTGCGGCTGGACGGAAACCAGAAGATCCGTGGTTCAAATCCCGGCTATGGCATTGAATTTTTCATTCTGGCTCTACCCTTTCATAGCGCGTCCTACACACGGCTAGTGTGAAAGAACAATTAATTTCCATTAATTGTACCTAATAGTGGTCCGAACTATAAAGCTCGGGCCTTAAAGTACTTACAGCATAGTAAGTCGCCATCAAGGTAGTTGTCTCATATGTTTATGAGAACTCTTAGTGGTTTACCGGGAGAAACACGAGTCAGATGGAGAATTTAATGTCATATCGGCACGTTGGCCATAGTAGCACAATGGTAGTGCGGCTGGACGGAAACCAGAAGATCCGTGGTTCAAATCCCGGCTATGGCATTGAATTTTTCATTCTGGCTCTACCCTTTATTATTCTTGTTTCAGGAAAATTGTTTGTGATAATTACACAAATATAAATATTTGTTACAAAGGCTTCACTTATCTTAAGAAATTGGTGTTAATACTTCTTTCTAATGGAGATCGATTTCAAAAAAGATTGTTTTCATCATCAGTCAACTCCGTCGTCAAGGATTCCGGTTACCTTGTTTTTCTTATGTTGTTTTAGTATTACCAATATCTGGAAACGAAACAAACCTAAAAACAGGATCAATTGCTGGTATTTCAAAATTCATTACGCGATATTTATTTTTTAAAACAAATATCTTTTCCCAAACTATTAAATCTATCGGAAATAAACATCATGTAATGAATTTTGAAATACCAGCAGTTGATTCTGTTTTTAGGTTTGTTTCGTTTTCAGAGGTTGATAATACTAAAAAACCATAAGAAAAACATGGTAACTGGAATCCTTGACAACGAAGTTGACTGATGATGAAAACAATCTGTTTTTGAAATCGATCTCCATTAGAAAAAAGTATTAACACCAATTTCTTAAGATAAGTGAAGCCTTTGTAACAAATATTTATATTTGTGTAATATTTATTGCTTCACTGTAGCTAGCTTCATTTTCTACGTAATCAGTGTTTGTGATAATTTTATAAAGATTGTGATGCTCTTTGTTTCCTTGTGTTATTTTAAAGGGAGCATATATTGTTATAATGAATATGCTATATTTGTTATAATCAAGGATTGTAGTAATGAATTAAAGCATTTGAATTGTTTATTGTGGGCAACATTGAGTCAGTTCTTTGTTTGCCATGTACCCTAACCTGGACCTCTTAATTTTAGGGTTTGTAAGGCCAAAATTCCGCACTTTAGTTTAGCCTGTTTAGGAAGTGTTGAGGTGTGAAGTGCGCTGCGTGGCCGTCCAGCACAGTAGTACATATAAATTTAACTGAAATGTGGTGCATTGGTGTTTTGATGACTGCTTTATTGTTAGCTTGACAGCTATTTGACATAACAGAAACCTATAGCAGTTTTAAATATGCATTAACATTGAGATGAAATTAAACTTGTTCTCTCTCAGGCACCTTGACATTGAGCAATTATAAGATATGAAAGGAGTGGTTTTTAAATACTGAGCAATTTATAGCCCACAATATGAGGCAGTAAAACAAAAAAGAAGTACAAAAATGTCTTCTTATAGGCACTACCATTTTTACACAATGTTTTAATAAATATTTGAAAATGTTTCATGGAACTGTTACTGGAATAAATGCCCTAGGATTGCCCAGTTTGGGTGTAAATCTTAAATTTGTTCTTCTTTCGCCTTCCACACCCACATCTAAGAAAGTGTTCCAGTCAAGTAGAAAGTAAAGACCATTGGGTCTGCGTGGTGGTAAAGCATCATCAATATCTACATCACTTGAAGCCGTTTCTCCACCTCCAAATGATTCTGCTAGATCTGTTAGTGATGGACCAGCATCTGTTGTTGTTGTGGTAGAAGTACTTTCTGTAGTACTGGAAGTAGTTTCTGTGGCACTGGTGCTTGTCTCACTGTTCGACTGTTGGCGTTTCACCTCATTCTTTTGCTTGTCTGCATTAAGTAGAAGTTCATCTATAGATAATGGATCTGGTGCACTTTTTACCTGATCTAAAGGTGTTATTTTATTCTTTTTTGGTATAAACCGTGGCACTGAGTAACCAGATGGTGAAGTTGCCTTTTGGCCAGAGCTGTCTTCTTTGAGAGGTGGAAGAATAAATGCAATTGATGAATTTAGCATCTCAATTTCTTCCTGGGACAGTGTAGCATTTTCTTTCACTATCTTTTTTACAGTGTCAAGTAGCTTTGTAAGCCTCTTTGCCTCCTCATCAGTTGGTTGCAGTGATGCAAGATGAACTGAAGGATTAAAGATATGAGATGAACTTGCAGTTTTCCTCTTGCTTTTTGTGGAGTTGGCACCAGTAATAAATCCAAGGTTTGCCAGAACATCCTGCATGTCTTGGCTTAACATTTCTACATTAATCTGTGGTATCAAATTATCAGATTTTTCTGAACTTTTATGAGATTGGTTGGTAGCTGTCATATTTTCACTTTTATCCTCCAGGGATTTTTGAGATCTGTACATACTAGGACTATCAGAAACAAGTCCAAAAGAAGCCAAGAATTCCTTCATGTCACTGCTTAATGCATAATTATCTTCCTCACGACCAGTATTTGCACTTGCAGTAAGCGGCAAAGGTTTGAAGCTTAAATAGGAACTAGGATCTACATTAGGGCTTGCTTGAGGATTATAAGCTTCAACAGAAGATTCTGCTGTAAGATCTGGTCCTGAAGAAGGTGGCTGTATGTCATTTTCTGATGGAAGAAGTCCAAAAGATACAAGAAGATCTTTCATTTCTGGGGTTAAAGAGTCAACAGCTCCTGAAATATCTGGTAAGGCTGTTGTGGTTTTTGAGGTAGTTGTAGGAACAGTGATTGGATAACTTGGCTGCTGTTCAGGAGTGGAATTTTCATTTGTTTTATCTTTTTCAGGAAAGAGGCCAATTGAAGCTAGAATGCCTTGTATTTCATCTCTCTTGAATGATTCAGATACAGGTGTGGCATGAGTGGAATATTTGCTAGAATTGGGAAGATTGTTTTGTTTTGCTGGAGGATCAATCATATGGATGGTTTCAATTGAAGGTGTCACATACACAGAGGCACTTGCATCTGTTGTTATGTGGTCGTGAATATTAAAGTTATCAACAAGCTTTTTCATGTCAGATGGCAGATCTATTGCCATAGTATTTTTGTGAGTTGGTACTTCAGTGGAAGGTAATTTTGTTGTAACAGTAGTAATAGGTGCTGGAGTAGTGGTTTTCTTTCGTTTCCTCAATGGACGGTAGGAACTGGTTGAAGCTTTGTTTTGTTGAACAAGAGTTGTTCCTGTTTGAGCTTGATGAACATCCTGATTTTGTTGGTTATCAAGATAATAGATGCTTGTTTTTTCTGGATATACTGTTGTCAGTCGCTGCTCTTGGACAGCTGGCTTTCTTTCAGTAACCTTAGGCCTATTGCTGGATTCATCATGTACCTCGGGGACGTCTGTTGAAGTCAGATATGTTGGTGGACGCCGTCGTCTGTTTTGGCTGGGTCTCGTTTGGTGTTCAGTTGATGATTCTGAAGTGGTCTCTGTGGACGTGGTAGTCTGGAGTGTAAATGGCTCATGGTACACATTGTGATGATTGGAACTATGGAGCTCCTTTATCACAGATGGTTCTTCTGTCCATGTTACTGTTATTATTGGCTGTTTTGTGGAAGTAGAGGGAATGCTTTTTGTGGTTGTTTCTTCTTCATAAGGAACTCCACTTACAAGTCTTGTTACCGGTGCTTTTGTGTACAGTTCTTTTATCTTGGACTCTGTCAAATTTTTAGCATTGAAGGGTAGAACCAGCATCAGTGCTCTCATCTTCCGCATATACTCTTCACGTGAGCTTTGTGTTGTCATATCAGTCGCTCTAACTGCATGTTCTGTTGTTTGATCTTCTGCTGTAATGTTGCTGAGTAACTCCATTATCTCATCTCGGGACAGTCGTGGGAGATCTGGATTATTAGCCAGAATTTGTTGTACTTCCGCTACTGTGCCATCGATATCTATGGCTTGGGAAGAAATGTGCATTTTATCATCAGGTGGTTGCTGATTAATTGTTATTTGCAGGTTGTTTGTAATATTATTGGTCCTATTCGAGTCTGTATTATCTGTAGCTCTAGTTGATGCATGTTGTGCAAGAAGTGTAATACACAGCAGTGACAAGATCTGAAAAGAAAAGATACATACTGTTACAGAATAAGAATCATAAACAAGAATTAAAGAAATAGAGGATTTGTTCAATATTGGTATTGAACATAGTTTTGTAACATTATACGAGGGTCAGCTGATAACTCCCAGGCTTCACATAGAGTTGGTGCCATTGGGACCGTTTGACCAATAGCATCATATAGTTGAACTCTAGACTGCTTGTATCTGTATTTGTATTTATTTCATCCTTTGGAACATAATACATATGTTATAGGACACGTCAGTTCAAGATACAAAGATAAATATAAAAAGTTACATAAGACTAAAAACTGTAACAGATATAGGATCCAACAAAAGTCTAAAGTAGAAAAAGCAAATAAATATAAACTATATAAAGACCATAGAGAAATGCTATATAAAAGTAATTGTTCACAAATGTGGAGTTTACTCTACTTCATGATTTAATTCAATTCAATCCAATTGATTTTGTCCTTTCGATTGATATCAGACACGTCATAGTATAAAATTACATTAATGGCTATTGTCATTATATACAATCACTTAAAACTAATTAACATTTAAAAACTCATTTACAGAATAAAATGAATGTTGCAGTAAAAAGAGTTTTACTTCCTTTTTAAAATGTATAAGGCTCTTCATTTGTTTAATATTTTCTGGTAGTCTGTTGTATAATCTTATACCTTTATTGATAGCACTAGACCTGAAGATTTCCATTCTACAACTTTGAATGTGAAAGTCATCTTTCTGACGTGTATTGTATTTGTGAATATCAGCATTTTTGTAATTTTGTATTTTTAGTTTATTTTGTTTCACATGGATCACTAATTCCAAAATATACATACATGCTACAGGTAATATTTGATGTTTTTTGAATAATGGCCTGCAAGATGTTCTGTTATCCACCCCACTTAGTATCCTTATCGCTCTTTTTGAAGTTTAAGACCCTATCTGCCTTTTTATCCACAATTACAGGTCAATAGCTTGTTTAGTTTTTGAATAACAGCATTTTAAACAAGACAATTGTAGAGGTTTCATGAAAATGGAGGATTTGGAAAAATGAGCCGTGATTAAATGCTTCCATTTGAAAGGCTTAACACTAAAGAAATCAAGGAGGAAATGGACAGTACATTGAAAGTCTCTGCCCCTTCACATACAATGATTAAAAGGTGGGTTGCAAAGTTTAAAATGGAACTACAAGCACTAGTGTTAAGCCTTGCTGTAGACACTCTGTGGAAGTCACAACTCCAGAGATCATTGAAAACATCCATCGTTTAGTATTGAAAGACTGCAGATTAAAGTTCTTTGAGTTAGCAGAAGCTGTAAACATATCAAAAGAACGTGCAGGTAATATTTTAAGTAATGTTTTGGGCTATCACACGGTCTGTGCAAGATGGGTGTCACGTTTGTTGACACCTGATCAAAAACTGCAAAGAAAAACTGTTTCTGTTAACAATTTGGAGCTCTAATGTGAAAATCACAGTGAATTTTTGTGACGGCTTATTACCACAGATGAAACTTGAATACATCACTACAACCCAGAGAGCAAATCATAGTCAAAACAGTGGATTGTACCAGGTGAACCAACTTCAAAAAATGGCAAAGTCAATTTTGTCAGATAACAAGGTTATGGTGAGTGTTTTCTGGGATGCAGAGGGAATTAATTGATTACTTGGAAAAAGGTAAAAGTTCACTGGTGACCATTATGCAAGCTTACTGCAACGTCTGAGTCATGATGTGAAAAGATGATTTCATTTTGCAAAGAAAAAATCTTGTTTCTTCATGACAATGCTCCGACCCATCGTTCAGTCATTGCAAAACTTAAAACATTTTTTGGAGGATGGAGATGTCACAGCAACAAGGAGGTCATTGATGCAGTAAATAGTTATTTTGAGCACCATGATAAATCACACTACGGAGATGATTTAATTAAATTAGAACACTGATATGACAAGTGTATTTAGCCTTTCTGGAGCCTTTGGTGAGAAATAAAGAAAAACAAAATTAATTTTTTTTTTTTATTGTGAGGCCTGAGACGTATCAGCCAACTCTTGTAGTTTAATTCAGGTGCAATAAAATTTTTAGTTTAAGCTCTCTATTGTGGAGATTATATGTCACAGATTTTAATGAATTACATAGATTGTTAATAAGGAACCATTTGTATAAATCAAAAAGTCAAGCTTATACACAGTACCCTCTTTATATATATATTTGAATGTCTCAAACATGTAATCAGAAACCACATAGAAGGAAAAAATAGAAACATTCATGAATATAATACAAGAACAAAACAGAACTACTTTAGAAATAGGTTCAGGGGAACATTAGCTGCCAAATGTATTGAAAGTACTGCAAAAAATTTATATAATCATTTACCTCACTCTATCAAGGCAATAAATGAAGAAGTGAAGAAAATTTACGCAATAAAGACTTACCTAGTGAAAAACGCTTTCTACTCAATTGAGGAATACAAAAAGGGAAGAGAGACTTAGTTTATTAAATTTTGTTATCAATCTATTGTGTATATCTAGAACTGCTAATAATCTGTAAATAGATTTATTTGTTTTATTATTGAACTGTAAAAATGTAATTGTAGTGTTACTTTTGACGATGCTTTGTAAAATATGTTGCAAATGGCAGAATAAAATCTGAATCTGAATCTGACTTCATTCCATGAGACATTGAACAGCAAAAAAGGAAACTATGGTAAAAGGTTTACCCTTCATGTAAACTCTGTCTTGAAGTGTTTATGACCAACTTGTCATAAAAACACTGTGTGCAAATTATAGTTGCCACTTTTTACTGTAATACTTAAAGTGCAGCAACATATCCCTCATTACACTACAGGCAATACATTAACTGGCTGAAAAGGCTCAGGGAATGATTCATGTGGTAGGACAGCGACTCTACACTTCAGCCAGAAATGTTCATCTGCATCACATTTTCAATTTTCATGACCTGCGAATCACTTTTTAAATGTTCTGAAAATCTATAATCTTTTTCAAATATAGCTTTTTTTTTTTCTTTTTGGATACTTCATTGAACAGTTTCTATACTCTTGGAATGTTTGTGATGCACTTCACCATCACCATCATCAAAGACCATGCCTCACACTCAAGAGGTCCCAGGTTTGAATCTCAGTCAGGGTGATATATCTGGATATGTTTTTTTCTATGATTTTCTCTTATCCTGAAAGATGAATGTTGGATAACTCTAAGCTCTATGGAACCTGGGCTCTTTTGAGCATCATTTCACCCATTTCATTCATTGTTCGATATGACTTAATGTTGGAGGATGTAGATTAAAAAAGGAATTAAAGACCACTAGAAGGTAAAATGGTAATATAGAAAATGGGACACTTTTATATAATGAAATAAACATAATTAATACATTTTAGTTATTCTATACATAAATTTTTGAGCATTGTGAAAAAATCACAGCTGTAATCAAGATTTTAAGTATAGTGTCAGGCTAAATTTATTACTCAAATGTCAGGCACAGTAAGTTGAATACCTAGTTGGAGGCTCTTGCTGCTTTTTTAACATAAGTTATGGAATGAATTGCTGACTTTAAGTACAATGCTAAAAGATGTGCTAGAGGATAGTAACCCATATGCTGTATATATACTGTTCTATATACTGTAGTTAACTATTTTTAAAATAAAACTTCTAAAAGCAAATTGAAGAAAAGGTATTTGCAGAATATTGAGCAGTAATGTAGAGGAAAATTTTACAAGAGATTGCTGAACTTTTTAATCCTAACAGGTAACTAAGTTTAATCACTATACTTGAAAGATTAAATGCAAGCAAAAGAAAAACGGCACATTTTAGGTTGTTAAAATGGGTAGCATTGGTTAGGGATACAAAGATTTTCATTCCCAACTGTTACTAATTATAGAGATTCCCATCAAGCTCAAATACCCAGACTCTGCTCAAGCAGCTAAATATACGAGGGTAGTCAAATGGAAACCTTAAATTTGTAATAACAAATTGAAATTTTGCGCCATTATCCTGTAAGTTGGTAAGCGTGCTACAAACAGCATGCAGAATGGCCTGTAGGTAGCAGCATAGTGCAGATACACACATACCATTGCAGTATCAGTATAAAGATGGCCGCACCACTTGCGACTTCCACCAGGGAAAAACTTTGTTCTGTTAAATTTAATTTATCACAACAGCACTGTTTTCAATACTTCCAAGAAAGGAATTGCAGTGTTCTGTTATTCAATTTTTACGTAGTGAAGGTGTGAAACCTATTGAAATTCTTTGACGAATGAAGGTTCAGTACGGTGGTGCATGTTTGTCACAGCAGCAAGTCTATGAATGGAGTAGGAAGTTTGCAAATGGTGTGACTTCAATGGAAGATGCTCCACGTCCAGATCAGGCACAACGAGTTGTGACTCCACAGAACATTGCAGCAGTTGAAGCCATAGTGAAGGAAAACTGCCAAGTGACACTCAATGACATTGCAGTATGTTTACAGATTAGTCATGGGTCAGCACACCACATTGTGCATGATGTGCTTCAGTTTCACAAAGTGTCTGCAAGATGAGTGCCATGGCAGCTGACTCCTGAAATGAGAGAACGATGTGTTGATGCTTGTGAAGAACTTCTTCGGCACTTTGAACGGGAAGGTGATGGCTTCCTTGCAAGAATCGTTACTGGGGACGAAACCTGGGTTCGCTTCCACCAACCGAAATGGCGCCATCCCTCATCACCAAAATCAAAGAAATTTTGAACAGAACCATCAGGGAAGGTTATGCTGACTCTCTTTTGGGACAAAAAAGGCGTCATTTTGGAGCATTACGTGCCTAGAGGGACCACTGTCACCAGCGCATCATATACAGATCTTCTAAAATATCATCTGCAGCCTGCAATCAAATCAAAGCGATGTGGATTGCTGTCAGCAGGTGTCCTTTT
This sequence comes from Mantis religiosa, assembly GCA_030765055.1. NCBI lineage: Eukaryota > Metazoa > Arthropoda > Insecta > Mantodea > Mantidae > Mantis > Mantis religiosa. Next base: position 33,527,977 of record CM060952.1, on the reverse strand, counting down.
GCAACATGGCAATGCAAGGCCTCACACTGCCCGTACAACAGTTGCAACAATCACAGACCTGCATTTTGAGTGTCTATCTCATCCACAATACTCTGCAGACCTTGCACCAAGTGATTTCCATATGTTTGGACCACTCAAAGATGCAATGGGAGGAAATAAGTTCCATGAGGTATGCCATGCATTGCATGAGTGGTTGTGCGGACTACCAAAATAATTTTTTTCTGAAGGCATTTATGCACTTTGTAAGCGCTGCAGGACTTGCATTGAGCGTGGGGGGAGATTATGTTGAAAAGTGATACAGCTTTTTACCACTTCTGCACAGTAAATAATATTTAAAAAAATATTTAAGGTTTTCATTTGACTCACCCTCGTATTTTAGTAATCACAATTTAATTATAGTTACAGGAGAACGCGAATGACAGAAAATAATGATTTTGTATGCTACTGATTCATGAACTCGCATGACTAAAGTTAATTTGTGTATTTTAATTTATCTTTTGTTTTACATCAGTATTATTCCTCCTTTTTTTGTGTTAAACTTTAACCTGTATCAGTTTGGCCTACTTTTCTCTCGGATCATCGAATCTGTTTTAAATTAAAATAAATTCAAATTTTAATTTATGCATTTGTATTTCACAACTACAAATGTGTATTTGTATTTCACCTTTACAGGTGTATAATTGAAACTGTTGTTATTTCAAAAGAAATACTTTGTTCATCACAATTAACACAAATTATATGCACTTTGGTTTTTCAAAATGATAAAAATCTAAATTGCAAATTCATAAAAGCTACAAAATGGTAAATGTAAAAATCAAAATCCAACATTTGTTGTGTCAAATGGTAAAAAGCATTTTTTATCCGCACAGGAATTTCAAATATGTTTCGGTAAGAAACATATGTCACTATTTTTGCATTCTGATTTGTTTGCATTCAGAAGATACAAGAGAAAACAGTTTGTTGTCATGTACACCTATATACACCCACTTATGCACATTCACTCATGCAGATGCATGTGCACACACGTGCAATGTCCCAGAATTGCCTTCCTTTTCTTGAAGTTAAATGTGGTAGTTGCGCATGGCATGCTGGTATTGCTGATTGCATTTTAAGGAAGTGCAGGGGTAATCACATTAGATTGAGCTACCAGTTGTAGCTTTTTACATATAATGGTGCATCTTTTATTAAAGGAAGTTTTAGTGATCCTGAATATGTAGACAGAAACACTTAAAAGTTTGCTGAATTCAAGAAATGTATTACATACGAGGGCTGTTCAATAAAGAATGATATGTCTTTTTTTACAATGTACCTTTACTCATCCTCATAATTTTGATGGTCCTTCTCAAAATAGTCTCCCCTGAAAGCGATGCACTTATCCCAGCGTTTCTGCCACTATTCAAAGATATGCTGGAAACCATTTTAGAGATCCTTCAAAATTGCCTCTGCAGCCTTCACCACTGCTTCTGATGATGGATAATACCTCCCACGAAGGCATTTCTTCAAGTTAGGGAATAGAAAAAAGTCACATGGGGCTAAATCCGGACTATAGAGAGGGTGAGGGATGCACTTCACATTGATGTTTGCAAGATATTCAGCAAGAACAGTGGCAATATGCAGCCGCGCATTATCGTGATGCATCATCCAGCCTGCTTCATGGAAATGTGGTCTTTTGCTCCTGATATGGACTTGCAATGTTTTCAGGACATCCCTGTAGTATTGTCCAGTTATTGATGTGTGTGCAGGTGCAATATGCTGATAAACCATTCCAGGAATATCAAAGAATGAGATGACCAAAACTTTCCCAGCAGAAGTAACCTCTTTTGCTTTTTCGGGTGTTGGTGATGAAGGAGATTTCCACACTAAGCTTTGCTGTTTGCCCTCAGGATCAAAATGATGTAGCCAAGTTTCATCAGCAATGATTATGTTTGAAAGAAACTCCGGATCTTCCTCTATAACTGCATGTTACCTCCATTGCAGCGGTAGGCGATACTGAATATGTCTGAACTTGCCTGGTTCTCATAGGTGGGAACCAGGAGTACCAACAATGAAACTAATATGGCGTGTTTGTTTCACATTAAGCTAACAAATATAATAAGATTGAATTTTAGTGCAAAAAATTATGACCATGAAATAATTATGATCATTCTTTATTGAACAGTCCTCGTAATACCAACAGTTTAAATAGTTCGATAAATTAGGGATATTCCTGTACCTAAGCAAAAACAGAACTTTAATATTCAGCTCTGATTCAATTAACATTCAAGAAGTGATGGCGCAGAGACTAGAAAACGATATGAGGTCTTAGGTGTCCTGGTTTTCTGCTTTATTTATGACAGGCCATAAAACCCACTCATTCACTCAGTGACTCGCTACACTCACTCTTCTTTATACACGGAGATAAAAGCTGCAAGTTCCTTTTTGTCTAAATCCTCTTCTTGTTGCATTCACTTTCCAGAATGTCTATGATGTGAAAATTCACCTTTTGTGCAACATGAAATTGTAAAGCCTATGCTGCAGATGGATACAAATGAGATTCTTGCAAATTAATATGTTCATAACAATTAAAACTGTCTATGGCATGTAAGGTGTAAAGAAAATACACTTTAGTATAGCATTATTATCGCTCCATTCTTCAAGTCTGTTCCGTATAACTTTTCTCTGTAACACTTAACTGTCTCACATTATTTTTATCTCAACTTAAATTGCTATTCTTTCTTTCTTTTTTTCTTGGGCAGAATAGAATTTCAAAACATGACTGTTTAGCTTACTGAATTCTTACTTACAACAAAATGTAGAAATAAGCAATGAAGGTTTTATCTACATTAACAAGAAGTCATAGGCCCGCCGTAGATTGTAGCATGTCTGCCTCATGTTCAGAGGTCCCAAGTTCGAATCTTGGTCAGGGTTAGTTACCTGGAAAAGCCTTTTTCTGGGGTTTTCCCATATTTTGATAGACGAATGTGAGGTGGCTCTAAGCTCCATGGACTCTGGACTCATTTGAGCATCATTTCACCCATTTCATTCGTCTGATATGACTTAATGTTGGAGGACGTAAATTGAAAAAAAAAAAAAGTCAATAGAAGGTATTGAAGATTAAGCCATAAAAATAGTTTGTAGAAAAGTTATTAGAGAAGGTTGTGTGACTGTAACACATCAGATTTTTCTTTGTTTGTTTCAACGTAATGAGTTTAGACCAATTACTGGAGATGTAATTCATTAATTCTATTGATGGTAACTGTCACTGTTCGGTTTTACCATTTGCGGTGGAATACTTAGACTTATTTTGTCCTGTGTCTGCACTTGCTGCCCGAATAAATGTGTGCATTGTACATATACAGTGTATTAACATTAAGCATTAAAGCTTAAACCCCTACCTTTTAGATCTGAAGCTGCACCTCCGAGAAATATTTCACCCACACATGAACACAAGTTTTGGAATTTTATTATTCTTATTCCCATGTCTACTTCATGGTCATTGATTGTACAACTTTGAGTAAATATAAAAATAGTTTTTACATGTTATGCAGTGATATGTGCTCTTTCTTTGGATGTAAAGAGATTATGTATAGGCTTTTTGAGATTTGAAAATTATTCTATAAACTAATAGTATAGTGAAACTGTTCAGTTCTATAATCAAGGTATTGAAGATAAGTTTAACTTGTATTGGCATTCTAAGATCTAATTTTCTGCATTTTCACATTTGTCCATTGCACAATCTCTTGAATATAGCAGTACCTCTTCAGGGTTAGCCTTTTCCCAAAACTTCTGCTGCAGGTCATATTCCAAATAGCTGAAGGATGTTGTGTTCCTTAGATCTTACGTTCTTGTTGACTGATGCTTTCTGCATTTTAATTCCATATTTCTACTACAGAAATATTCCACCATTTGATCATCTATTTCTCTCTGGTTTATTGCCCTTTTGTTCCTTTTCTGAAGGTGCTTTGTGTGCACTCCACTCATCAGATTTTACCGGCCACCAACAGGCGCTTGACTCTAGAGCAACACATTGTCCTGTGTGAAAGTTATTATAAATTGGAATCATCAAGTCGTGTCTTGGTTTCAGCATTATTCTGTTTTGCCCATTATAGCAGAGGAATCCATGAATAAAATTAAGGAAGTGTTTGAAGATAAAGTAATTAGTGCTGGTGTATGGCCCTCTTGCTCCCCCGATCTAACAGTGCATGCTACTTGTGGGATAACCTGAAAGACAAAGTTTATGAGACAACTCCTAATACATTGGAAGAACTAAAATAAAATATTAGAAATGCAATCGGAAACATAATGGCCCAACTTAATGTTTGAATCAGAATGTGTTCTCCCGATGTAATTGTTTAGCAGACAATGGACATCTATAAGACAAAGAGTGTTATAGATTCTTGACGGGTGGAGTTTATTGTGACTTTGTGGGTTCATAAAATTAAAAGTCTAGTTTGCAGAAATTTAAATTGCTCTTTATTTCAGTAAAAAAGACGCTTTGTACATCCCTTACATCATCGAAATAACGTAACATACACAAATGCAGTCCTTAAGGTCGTCTGCCACGCGTAAACAAACAAAAGAATTCACTGCGGTACATTTCAAAGGTCCACACAGCTGCGCACTCAGAAAACAACTGCAACTCGCAACTGACTCACTCAGACAGACAGCAGGTTGGCAGGCTGAGGAACAGCCTGAAGGGGGTCGAGTCGTGTACCTGCTCTGGAAAGAGCTTAACCATGTAGTGGCGGGATGTGGATGTTGCAGGATGTCGGGTGAAAATTATGTAGGTGGAAAGAAAGGAGGTAGCATGTTGCTCCTCGACGACTGAAGAATCGGGTGCTACGGCCATCGTGCACCGCTGGTGGATAAGTTAATCAGCTAGGAAAAGGATAAGCAGAAATTTAAGTATCCAGACAAGAACCTTGGGTGATTGTAATTTTGTTTAGGCAGGAATGGGGGTCTTATGGTAACCGGCAGTGTCCGCAAGCCATGCGGGGTAGCCGGTATCGCTTTAAGCGACGCTCGCATGGTACATAGTCTCCAAGGGATCTGACTAGGGCGCTCTGGTGTTGAGGTAAACTCTCGTAAAATTTGGAGGCCCGGCGTCTAATTTCATCCTCTACATAGCGGAGGGATAAAGCCTCGTGAAGTAATCTCACGGGGAACCTTCTGCATACGGAATAAATAATCCGAAGACATTTATTCTGTGCACGCTGGAGCAGTATCAGATTTGTGCCTGCGGACATGCCCCAGACTTCACAGGCGTAGTGCATGAGCCCAGAGCCATAAAGAGGCTCAACTTCAGAGGAACAGACATCACAGACCGCCACACAGGGTATAGCGATGCCGAGGCACCGCACGACCGATGCGCTAGCTCCCGGATGTGCTTCCGAAAAGTTAGGCCCTTATCCAGCTTGACTCCCAAGTATTTGATTGAATTCTCCCACCGAATCCTTTGTCTAAAATAGGTGAATGTGGGGAAGTTGGCGGGAAAGCGGCGCTTGGTGAACAGGATCGCTTGGCTTTTCTCCGTTTTGATGGACAATCGCCAAAGCGTGCACCATTCTTGGAGGAGGCTGAGGTGTCGCATGGAGTTGAAGGCTTTGCGTGGATTTTTGTTTGTAGAATATAACAGCACGTCGTCAGCATACTGTGCTATATTTACATGCTGTTTAGTGGGAAGGTCAGCCACATAAACGCTATAGAGCGTCGGGGATAACACAGAACCTTCGGGGACTCCGTCGCGGATAGAACTTCGCTGACTCACTCTGATAGCCGCGGCGCTTTTATACCTCAGCCATTGTTCTGGAAAGCCGCCGACCTTTCAAGGTCTTTCACGGCGGCAAGAGAAGGAAAGAACTATCCAGACATCACTCTGTCTCTTTCTCTCCCCGTTTCTGTCTGTCTCTCGTCGCTCGCAGCTTTGCGCAGCTCCAACTAACAATGCGATCGGCGACATTATGTAGGAGCACAGCGAGCTTGGCACACTCAATCGCGCACAGGCGAAATACCGTACGTCTGTTAGGTTTTAAATGAAGAATCCTTATGTACCTACAAGAAAGTATGTACTGTTGAGACAATTTCTTCAAATATCTGGATTAACATGACGTAGATAGAAGATTGTAATACAGTTATTATATGAGTGTACACAAGTTCCCCGTTGTAACGCCAATTTGATGCAAATATAATATAATGGTGAACACAGAAGTCGGCGAGCAATGAGGTTTCTCTCAGGGTATGCGTGGATGGGTGCGAGAAGGAAATTTTACAACACTGGAATGCCCGTCTCCAAATTATTTATTCACTGCTTCTTCTTTTCTAACCTCGAAATGGAAGCTGCCGACCGAGGGTTACCAATCTCGGTTTATAGTGACTAAATGCTAATTATATTTCTCGATAAATTTTGATGACCCGACAAATATTCAATACAGAATAAGTTGACCGCTCTAATAGGCTTCACGTCTGACTTCCCTCCTCATATCGGCTACACGCCGATAAATGTTTATAATGGCTTCCTAGCCGCGATATAGCCATATCGGCTACACACCGACGACTGCTTTCTTGACCACAGCTGCACACGTGTATATATCTCTAACATTCCCTCTCAAAACTCTTTTAAACAAACAAAGTCCTTTTGTGGCTGTTTTGGTCGCCATTGTAAACGATTCAAAGAATTCCCTATTCATATACGTCAAGTGACAATTCCTTTAGAAACCTTCTAAGGACACTACTTCTTTCATGGCTTTGTTATAAACGTTCCCCAACTGAACTGACCTTGCTCTTGGTCGTCACAAAGAACCAACATTCCTTTGACGTCTATCATTATTCTTTGCTCCTGGCAAACCACAATTTCGGTATCAATTGTAATAATACTTTGTTAAACATGGGTAGAGAAAGTCATTGAATGTTCATGCATTACTTTATTTTATAAATCTTGTTTGTATGCTTCCCTTTAACTTTTATGGTCATATGGGAGGCTTTGAGGTTAGAAGAACGTCTACTGGGAGGTTCTGTAGTGTTCTAATCATTTTCAAGTTTATGCGCATTCTCATTCAGTCCCACATGTGTAGTGTGGGTGGCTCACCTGGTCTATTAACCCCGAGGTTACAGTTTCAAACCCTACCCAAACCGATGGTTTTAAAGGCGACAGCCCCATATCCGAATTACTGGCGCGTAAAAGAAATGCGGGACGAAATACCGGCGCACCGGCGGCGCTGATATGATCCTGGCAATTGGTAGCGTTGTTAAAACAACAGCTCTTCCAACTTCGAAGCAGGGGAGCAAAATATTCTCAAGAAAAATCCCTCTGCCCCAGTGGCGACCCAGGACGTCGACTACCCGACTGTTTATTACTCATTCAGCTGTAAATTTTCATTGTCATGACTATGGATGTGATCAGAAGCAGTCATCCGCAATGTTGTCCTTAGCAATAAATACTTTTAAGGTAATGTTCAACATAAGCAGCATTCTTTGGCAGAGTGCCCTACTTGTACACGCTGTTCCACCTTAGTAGAAATTGAATGGCGGCACACTTTCTATTTTTTTTCTTAGGCTGCAATTCCGCGACCTTTGCTATAGATGCATTAAACTGTCCACTTTCTCCTAGACCTACCAAGGACATGGGATGTTCCACAAACCTCAAATAACAATAACTAGCAATCTTCCTTAGCCATTTAACGGTGACTTCCTTCCTAGTCATTGCGTTACTTTAAATGCTTCTTTTCCATAATGTAGAATACATTAAGGATGAACGTTTTTTTTTTTTTTTTTTTTTTTTCTGTGAAAGCGTGACGAAAACTTACACTTGTTTAGCTTACTAGTACGTATAGGTTACGGAAAACCCAATGTGCAGAAAATTATAGTATTGAAAGGAAGTACCAAAGTAAACATTTAGAGGTAGGAACTGGTGGGGGGGGGGGGGGCGGACGATGCAGTAAATGAACAGAACTGAAATCTGATTTTATGGAACATCTTCAGTTAAAGTGAAATGCAACTCACACGTATCGTCTCAACTGATGAATACTGGCACAATGAAAAAGTAAGCATTACATTCGAGTACTGTACTGAAGAAGACTGTATTACTGTACCATTCAATAGGATTTACATTGGTTTAGAGATAATGTTAGCCTCTGGTTCTCGAGGTCGTGGGTTCAAAATCGGCGGAGGATGATGGATTTTTTTTCGGATGTAAAAATCCTTAAAATTTTTAGCATGGCTTCCCTCGAAACGGAAGTAAAGCCGGTAGTCCCGTGTCGTAGGTCTACGACACTAAAACCTCAAGCCCGATAAAGAGGTCTCTAAGAAAAATTAATCCATTTTTCACGCTGAACATAGATGATATGCGAGAACCACAGCAATTAATGACCCACGCCTATGTAGCCTGTCTCACGTTCAGGAAGCCCCAAGCACGAATCTCGTTCGGGGTGAGTTTCTGGATAAGGTGTTTTCCTGGATTTTCCCTTACCTTGAAATGGTAACTCTAAGCTCTATGGATCCTAGACTCATCAGTATATAATTTTACACTTTCATTCATCGTTCAATGTGACTTAACGTTGTAGGACGTAAATTTAAAAACCAGCATTTAAAGAGCGTTAATTTTAATGAGCATCTTCAGCTTCCGTTTTCTTTTTTAAATTTTACGTCCGCCCCAACGTTAAGTTATATCGGACGGAGAATGAAATGGGTGAAATGATGCTCAAATGAGTCCAGGGTCCATGGAGCTTAGAGTTACCCGACATTCGTCTTGAAGGATAAGGGAAAACCCCGGAAAGAACCTTATCTAGGTAACTCACCCTGACCGAGATTCGAACTCGGGACCTCTTGAACGTGAGGCAGACATGCTACCATCTACGCTACCGAGGCGGGCCAGCTTCCGGTTAATTTTAATTTATCACACACACACACACACACACACACACACACACACACACACACACACACACACACACACACACACACACACACACACACACTTAGAAACAGTGACTATCTTCGATCCAGCCTTAGACCCAGATTTGATGGTAATAATACATTTTGTATCTCTCCGCATTGCCTTCAATTATAAGGAACAAACGTAAACAAATTCCATGTGGGCTCATGACTCGTGTTTAGAGTGCCATTTAAGATATACCATACGAATAATTATAGTGATAATAAACGTTTAAATAAAGACCAAGTTGAAATTTAATTAACAAGAAAGGTGCGCTCAAGTGGAGCATTGACATACAAGGATTAAAATACCGCTTGGCTCTCACCAAGGCGGCCCCCGGGTTCGATCCCAAGCGACCGCAAAGTGAGATTTGTTGTGGACAACACGGCGCTGGGACGGGTTTTCTCCGGGACCTCCGGTTTTCCCCGCCATCTCATTCCACCGGTGCTCCATCTTCATCTCATGTACCATCAGTGTCGCCGTATGTAGTAAAAGTGGGCGTTAAACACTACACATTAAACATTAAGGATAAAATAACAGTTTAATCTTTGCTGTAGTCTGTAACGGATGTCCTTTTTGTACAAGTTTGTAGGTGATATTTCTCATAGCTCTGTCCGCACAACACACACTGGCACTCTTCACTTGGATAGTGGTGTCGCTTGTTGTTACATATTTTATGGTGGAACCCATGGATTATTGTTCTTGTTGTAACATGTCTCTGGGGGTTGCACTCCTTTTTCGTCCATCATAGCTGAGGTGATGTAGAATACCAATTCTATCTCCCTTTTCTTCGTTTCCCTTATGTTAACCACTTCCAGGTAGGGTCTTGTGGATGACAACTGGTGTCAGCAGTGGGAAGGTCCGATGCTACAGGGTTACTCTTAGGAGTTGAATTTGTGGGTTCGTGAAATTAAAAGTCCAGGTTACAAATACTAAAAATTGCTCTTTATTTCCGTAGAAACACACTTTGGTCAACCCTTACAGCAGCAGAATTACGTCACATGCACAATACAACTTACAAGGTCATCGACCACAAACAAAGTTCACTTTTAAAACACGGCTGTTCGCGCACACTAGTCCAATTAACTACTGTTCCACAGTGGCGGGCGGCGGCTTCCTTTTATAGCTTACTCACTATCCCGGAAATTTTGGAATGTTCTCAGTCAAGACGGCGCTAGAAGAAAGACGAACTCTCCAGAAATCCGTCTCCTTCCCCCCCGCGGTTCGGCAAGCTCTTTTTTATCCCCGCGCTGCACTGTCCGTCTCTTTGTGCTCGTCGGCCGCGCCGCCTCGCCGCAACAATGCGTTCGCGACAATACGAAAGAAAGAATATTACTGAAGTTGAAATTAAATACAGGATAATTAGAACGAAACTCTCATTATGCAGAAGAGATATATGTTTCCATTATTGGGTAAATTATCCTGTTGACATTACATCACGCAGGATTATTGTTGACAGAATTCAATATTTCTGGCTTACTTCTGTTTCTTTTCTTGTTTGATACTACCAGTGTCATTTGCGACATGTAATATTCCACATCGAACTTTGAGATAATCCGCAATTAAACCGCATTTCTTATTACGTTGCTCCTCTGGCATGTCCTTTTCCCTGATTAAGTACTTTTTCAAATGTGTCAAAGAAGTCTTGTGCAGTGCAAGGATAATCGATAAAAGCTATATAAACCCACTTACCATGTATGTGTTTTCGTTATCCTAAGAGTTAAGTTTGATCCGAAGGGTCCTCCCATGTATTTGTGATAAGAATTTGCTTGCATTCCGTATCTGTTAACTCAATTACGTAGTATCATTCATACGGTTATAATTAAATATGGCCGTTATCTTTGAATATATTAAGATAAATGACTTTAAATAAGGAACTGTTTTACTTCAGAGAATCTCTTCAACGGCTGTAGCTAATAAGAGCAATAAGAGTTCGTTTTGTTTACATCTGCCACGCCACAAACACATGTCCAGTTGGAGACGGATGGATTTAATTGATGCATGTAATGCAGTAACAAAAGACCTTCTGCAACTTCTTGCTTCTACCCTCGAAATGCTTATTTTAGTGCTGTGTGTTTACCTTTTCTACAGCGTTATGTCCATTGGTGAACATAACGTAGTTAAGAGAGAACAAGTAGATTATTTTTCGTGCACTTGAGAACTAAACTTTCTGCGTTTAAGGCACTAAGAGAGGCACCTCCAGTACTATATGCGCACGATAACTTGAGCGCTCGGGCTGCACTTCCTCATTCCGTAGATTTCGTCTAACTCCGTAAACACAGATAACGACTTTGGAACTTGAAATGTGCTATACACTCTGACATCTAGTGACTAATGTACTAAGCTTTCACACGTGAGCCATATTTCGTTTTGAGCAATTTCGAGGTTAATTAACTAACCAGTTTACAACAAACTTATGTTGTGGATGTTAATGCTCTCGAAAATGGACACGCTATTCATCTAACTCCATATAACTATGATCTGAATGCAGTTGAACTGGCGTGGGCAAATATAAAGAATATTTTTAGAAAACGCAACGTTACTGGTGATATGTCCGTCACAAATCTGCAGAAACTTGCTGTAGAAGCATTCTCGAGAACCTCGACGGATTGCTAAAAGATGCAAGAGCTGGAAATGCAATATTGGAGAAACGATGGTGTAACAGAAAATGCAATTGTTTAAATTATCATCAACAAATCAGAGGATATCAACGATGTAAGTGATGCACTGGACTCGGAAATATCTCATACGTGTCTCTTCATCTATTTTACACGCGATTTTGCTGAATTGTGTTTTTTCCAGGTTGACAACACTGCAGAAACAAAAGAGCGTTAGCTCTCGCTTCTTCCCCCGCCTGCCCGCACCACACCGTAAACTAGCGCTCAAGAAAACGTGCGCATATAGATAGTATTTACCTCCTAACAATAGAATATCGTTTCGATTGTTATCGACCGACTGTTTCGTGAAAATCAGTTGTCTGGTGTTTGCCATTGTACCACCTCATTGAATGTGCTGGTACTCTTCTTGTAGTTTATATGGTCCAGAAAGTGTTTAGTACAAAGTGTCAGCTCCTTTCAGAAGAGGACCAACATCAGAAACAACACACTTTAAGAAATAAGACCTACAGAGGCCGACAGAAGTATTCGAATAATATAACATGTAACATTGCACGTACTACAAATGCTGTCATATTTATTTGGCAACGTTGAATTGTTAAACATGTAAACATTAACCTTTTGTGTCTCGGAAATAATATTTAAAATATCACTTTGCATGTATTTATTAGACAATCTGTACTGTATTCTATTGCCTCTCTTATTGGAGGACATATGTATTCGAACGTACCCAGACGAACAGAGAGAAAGGTGGTTGGACATAAGAATCCGAGAGTCACTGCATCTGAGATTAGAGGATGCTTTGAGCAATATTCTGGCACTGTGGTTCACACTAGAACAGTTGAACGGGTTTTAAATAGTACTGGGTGCAATGCCCGCGTTCCTAGGAAGAAACCATATTGTGACTTTGTGGGTTCGTGAAATGAAAAGTCCAATTGCACCACTCAAAAATGTTCTTTATTTCCACCGACTTACAGTTAAACACTTGCCAATTACACAGAATTACGTAATGCACACAATTACGATTCACCAGTTCGTCCGTTACAATTTCACTTGCACTCGTAATTACGGACAATACTCCGATGCACTCACACAGTCTTCTCGTCGTACACTAGCACGTCAAGCACTGACTAATTAACTGACTGACTCCTCTTGCCCGACGTGTTGCTTATATAGGGTCAGCTAGCCGATCTGGAAGGTTCTAGATGAAATATCCCGTAAGTTCGAGAACACAGGTGGAACAGAAAGAGACGGCGCAGTGATGTTTTTTTCTCTCAGCCACCCCTCGCCAACGCCACAAGCAAACGAGGGGGCGGGGCGAACGCCGACGTCTCCTGCTGCTGGCTCCAGCCGGTTCTATAGGGTGTTCCAACGTTCGGGTGACAATGTTAATAAGGTGAACAAGAAAAAGCGTATAGAATTTACTAAACAGTATGTGGTGAAACCAAGAGAATTCCGGGATAAGGTTCTCTGATCGGACGAAAGCAAATTCTCCTTATACAAGAGTGATGGACGTCTTAAAGTGCGGAGACTGCCAAATACAGAATGGGAACCTAAGAACATGGTGGCTGCAGTGAAACATGGTGGCAGTAGTGTGATGGTATGGGGCTCTATAGCTTCATCTAGCTTTGGGAAACTGGTGTTCATAGATGGGATCATGGACAAATTCGAATACAAGGGGATTCTTGAAAACAATCTTAGAAAGAGTGCAGACAACCTGGGATTAGGGCATGATTATTACTTCCAGCAGGACAATGACCGAAGCATACTGATGAAATTGTAAGTCTTTGGATCGTATGCAACACTCCTCACACTTTGAAAACACCGCCCCAATCTCCAGATTTAAATCCTATAGAGAATATCTGGAAGGAACTCGAGGAGCATGTGAGGAAGCATCACAACAGAAGCAAGGACCATCTGAAAGAACTTCTTCAAACAGAGTGGAGAAATTTAGACACTGCAGTCACTAAACAACACATACAGACAATGCCGAAACGATTTCAGTAGTAATTGAAAGAAAGGGGATGATAACTAAATACTAGCTCTTCTCTGTTCGAATACTTATGTCCAGATGTAAAGTAACCGTTTTATTTCTCCTTGTAGTGCAAATTAGTTTCAGTTGCTATTTATAAGTTTATATGTTTAATGGAAGACTCAAGTTTATTTTGTACCAGTTTTATTTACGTATGCTTACTCTGCGTAGCTTTAAAATAATACAATGAATAAATATGTTTACGTTCGAATACTTCTGTCGCCCTCTGTACATATCTATGTTGCTCATACTCGGATTTACTGTTTTAAAGGACGTTTTAAGTGCTTAAAATAAATAAAATAAATATCCCCGTCTTTGATTTTGAAAAAAAAAAAGTTGCATAATTAGACATTTTTGCTGTCAAAATGACATTAGTTTAAGTCCTTTAACCTGTTAGGTATATCGGACGATGAATGAAATGAGTGATGTTCAAATGAGCCCAGAGCCCGTAGAGCTTAGAGTTACCTGACATTCACTTTCAGAATAAGGGAAAACCCTGGAAGGAAACCTTAACCAGATAACTCACCTTGACCGAGATTAAAACTCGGGTCCTATGGACTAAGAAAAAAGGAAACAGCTTTGTTTTTTAAAAAACCTGTATATTAGAGGTAGATTAGGTAACGAAGTGTGCACCTCGAGTGTTTCCGTAATTTACTGCTTTGACCATCCAGGCATCTGTCCAAACCGCGGAGGATGAGTGACTCTCCAGCAGGAATCAGGAGAAAAGTCATCCTTGAACGTGAACGAGGTGTGAAGCGAATAGAAAGGATATAGGGTAGAAAGGACACACCACTCCAGTATTGGCCGTGCTGACTGGGAAAAACCATAAATACCAAGTCACCAATGGCCGAACCCAAGACTTTCCAAATGCAGACCTCACGCGTTACCAGGAGCCGTATGGCTCGGTATACTATATATTAGTGTTATTTAAAATCAATATTTAAACTGTCCAAATAGGGCTCGATGTACTCGATCTTCTCCCTGAAGATGCTGAATTTAGTATTCGAGGAAAGTTTGGATCTACAATCCCTATGGACCACATCTATAGGCCTGGAATATGTGTGTTGGTTTAACTATGCTGACGTGGCCAGGAAAGCTTAAACATTATTATTATTATTATTATTATTATTATTATTATTATTATTATTATTATTATTATTATTATTATTATTATTATTATTATTATTATTATTATTATTATTATTATTATTATTATTATTATTATTATTATTATTATTATTATTATTATTATTATTATTATTATTATTATTATTATTATTATTATTATTATTATTATTATTATTATTATTATTATTATTATTATTATTATTATTATTATTATTATTATTATTATTATTATTATTATTAATTATTATTTATTATTATTAATTTCATTTGTATAATCCCTAAAATTTCTTTGATCCGGCCTTTGACTTGAGAAACAATGATGGCGAACCCGGAAGTTAAGAATTCAGAGAGCTTATCAGTCAACTATTGAGGCAATCTCTTCAAGAATTGTAAACCTAATTGTGTATTTTTTTACTGCTCAAGGACCTCGTTGATTTTAAAGGTGCAAAACATTCGCAATTAAATGTGAAGAATGGATTGAAGGTTCTGCTTTCAAGACATTCGTTTGAAGGACAAATTAGAGAAGTATTTCCTGGATATTTCTGCTAGTTTAAGCTGTCAAAAGATCTGTTCATATCGAATTGGATACATTCCCAGATCCACTTCTTTGAAAGCTTTAGAATATCTCTGCCCACAACTGTAGCGTAAGTGGTAGGGTGTTCACCTCACGTTCAAGAGCTCCCGAGTTCGAATCTCGGTCAGGGTGAGCCACCTGAATAAGCTTTTCTGGGGTTTCCGTTATCTTGAAAGATAATTGTCAGGTAACTATTAAGCTTAATGGACTCTGGGCTCATTTGAGCTTCATTTTACCCATTGTTGTCAACGTTACGATCACTAGAGGTCACTATGTTTTTGCCAGTACTACCAAAATCTAAAAATGAAATAAACTTAAAAACTCGACTGCCGGTATCTCAAAATTAATTACGCGATGTTTATTTTTTTAAAATAAATATTTTTCCCAAACCATTTAATCTATCGGACCATGTAATTGTTTTAATAATTTAATTTCTGGATTTGTTTGATGGTTAAATGACCAAAAATGATCTTCTGCGGCCGATTAATTCATCCTCTACAATTGATAAGAAAATCTACATCATTTTCTTTTAAGTGAAGTGAAGTTTCTGTTACAAATTAGTATATCTGTGTAGTACGTTCAATATAATTTGTTTTTCACACTTTTGAACGGTTTTTTCTGATGTTTCATATTGCTCGGAAGCAGCCATGTTGTACAACTGATTCTCCCACTTCTTTGTGCTTTTAAACCCATGCAAGCGCAGCGTACACTCTGATTAATACATACATTTACCAAATAAAACATTAATTAATTACTGTTTGACTGTTGCATTTGTAATAATGTGATTATTCTAGATTTTGCATTAGATGTAGAGTCTTTAAAATGATATACGAACTATATTTTTCATCCGCAGAGAGTTACAAGGCTAAACAAGGCTAATGATATCACACACACGAAGTGCTTTTATTTACATCGTCACAAGAAGTAAGCACGGCGCATGAATAAGTCGCTATAATGCATAGATTTAACTTGGCACCTGCTTTGTAGAAAGAGAAAGAAATACGTACTCACCATCTCTTTCTAACCCACACCTCTGTTATGGCCAGCCAGGCAGGGCAGACAGGTCAGTAGCGGATGATCCTTCCGTCCTTCAAATTTGTCTTTCTTCATTGTCAGAAATTTCAAAATGTTCCTTGTGTTTCCTATTTGAATCATCTTCTAAATTAAGTATGAACCTATTAATTTCATCTATTGACCCATCATTCTCCGAATAAAACTGTTCTATCGTTTTCAACATGTTCACAAGCTCCCCGTCAGATTTGTTCCGAGGGTTTACCTATTGCACTATCAAACAACACTTTTACGTCAGCATGCTTAAATTATATTTTGTGTTTCGCGACATTTTTTATCTGTGCCCATATAAGTTTTATAGCATTAAGGAACAATGAAATGGAGGTAGTCGTATTACAGCGTGGTCGTGTATTTGCGCTATGCGATTTTTTTAATTTTTTTTTTTTAATTTACGTCCTCCAAAGTCATATCGGATGATGAATGGAATGTTTGAAATGATGCTCAAATGAGCCCAACGTCCATAGAGCTTAGAGTTACCCGACATTCGTCTTTCAGGATAAGGGAATAACCCGGAAAAAACCTTATCCAGGTAACTCACCCTGACCGAGATTCGAACTCGGGACCTCTTGAAGTGAGGCAGACACGCTACTACTACGCTATCGAGGCGGACACGCGCTATGCGATGTAGTTCATAAATCTTGAGACCGTCTTTTTTCAGCTTTATTAGTTCTTATATTACAGCTTTGGTGGAATGCGGATCAAATTCAATATTATTATCATGACTGCATTAGTCATTTAAGTGATGATACCGGAGCCTAGTATATTTGAATAGAATGATATGATGCGCTGTCTCTTATATACTATAGCACTATTGGTTGGAATGTTAAGTAAAACCTTACTAATTAACCAATTTTTAAATGTCTCACTACCCATTTCTTCAGGACAGTCTTTGCTTGATTTTCATTTAAAACTCGGAAGAGCGTTGGGAATGAAACCCTCCAAATCCCCGCGCTGGTCTTTGCCTATTGGGATGCGTAGTGGAAATTCACAATCGTCCTCTTCAGTTTTCCACACTTTAAACTTGTATAATTTATATTGATCCACGTTTCATGTAAGTAAATAATAGGTGCAACGGAAACTCTTAACTCTTTCATTTTTCTTAGAAATGCGAATCTTTTTGCACAACATCCGGCTGTTCCGTCAGAAATTTTCCAATTTCATTATGGTCGACATAGATATAGTTACCTTTCTGCATTTTAGGGCATCGCATTTATCTATAAAAATTGATGGACATTAATCACAATTTCCTTGTCATATGATCTTATAGATTTTACCTTTTTTTCCACGCCTCCTAGAACTAACATAGACACTAGCACTATTTCCAATACTATGTTTAAAATAATCAGAAAATTCTGAAATTCTAAAACATTTTTCACGTTTCCAACACGTTATCAACCGATACTTCTCATGCAGCACCACTGATGCCTGCTTGTGCTAACCCTCATACCACAGCAGGTCATTAGGGAATACAATAGCGCTTTAAAAGGTACTGACCATTTCAAGAAAAGAAACCCAGCGCCCGTGCTAGACAAGGATAGTGCAACAAGGACACAGTTAAATCTCGTGCATTATAGTTATATCTCTGCTTCTGCAGTCTACGGGCAGATGCCAACTAGTTTTTCCGTTTGCGATAAAACCCAATTTCTATGCTTTGGATCCGTCACGATATCACTATTTAGTAATGGAGGTAGTAATGCAAAGTTATGAAGTCATTACTTTCTCTAAACTTAAATTTTATTTTTAGTATGTCTGTAGCTTCTACCAATTATTTCTACGAAGATTTATATATCTGTCTAGTTGCTATTAATGTTAATAAACCTTTTGCAGAAATAGTTTTATTACACATTTCGTTGTAAGTACAAAAGAAAATAAATTGCATCGAGAATTACATGTTTAAGAACGAGTCATTATACCCAATCCATGACATTGCGAGTAACAACTGAATGACACAATGACAGGTTGGGAGGGGATGTTGTTCATGACCCTGACTGGACCCATTCTGGGAAGGAGGTTTAAGGTGAGATGTTATTAAGGATAACCGGACATAGGAAAGGCCAGCAGAGGGCAGGGTCCCTAATAACTACAAATTTGAACACCCCTATGGTGGCTCCCCCCTTCGGCTTACACATCCCCTGGAGCGAGGGGAGTTTATTTGGGAGTTGCAAATCTCCCCTGATTCGGAGGAGGATTTGCATAGAAGAATGCACACCGAAATTCCCGCCAGCCAGGCTGAAAGGTGAAGTGAAATGTAGGAACAAATAATTCGGGGAATATAATTATCATTCCCAGCGGAAACTCGGGAAAGAAAAAACATGGATCATGAAGGTCGGTCACGGGAATTGAATCTACGACCTCTAGAATACGGGCCGCCGACGCTACCGCCTGAGCCAATCCGCTGTTAGACCGAGAAACTAACAAAATCGTACTGTACCAAAAATATAGATATTTTTAAACATACATAGTTACTTTTTTTAAGCATCAATTAATTCGAGATATGTTATTTACTGACTTGAAGTCTCATTTTTACTTTCTGTATCCTAAACAATGGGCAAAGAAAATATTACATTTCATCCTAAAAAATCGAGACCGAGATATCAGCGGAACTGCTTGTTATGAGAATTCCCGAATAAAAAGAGCATTTTTAGAAAACAATCCAGTTATATGGTGAACAACCTTAACTCAAAAAAAAAAAATGGTTCTATATCGAAATTAGCTTTTCAATCTTCATGGATGCGACACAAAGATTTTAAAGAAAATATCTTTATACACCAAACTGCATGGAAACATTTTCGAAACTTTTAATTTTTCTCAAGAATGACTCAAACTTAAGATATTTTTATGACAAATGCAATCCATATCTGAAATTTTTTGGAAATAGCTTCTGAAGTCCTTTCCATTTTGCACGAAACTGTTACAGTTTCTGTTTGTAAGGACAAAATCTTACTACATAAGAAATGTAGATCTCGTTAAAGCACAAATTTTCCAAATAGTTTATTTATTGTGAAATTAACCATTTTCGAGAAATTTGTTATTGGTTTCAATTTTCCAATGCATATGTTCTCTTCAAATGGGAAGTGGTTCTCTCTCTCTTTCTCACTGTATCTCTGCTGGGCATGCAAAGAGGATGGAATTGTAAGTTATTATATAGCGACCAGTTCTTAAAAGATGACCATTGCGTAAGCTACTTATACTTCCTTGTACCTATAAGGAAATGTGTAGTAGGAGTGAAGCAGTTATAAGGATAAAGATTGTAACTAAAGTATGTCGAAGAATGGGTAGGAAAATCATGTGAATGTAACATCAGATCGTATATTTTGTAACTGCCCAAGCTCTCTGCGACTTAACTCTGCGTCATTCTCAGAGGAACTGAAGAAAGACTACTGACGTCACAATGTTTATACCTAGCCCGAATCGAACTAGAGCCTTTCAACCCGACTGTGGGTCTCACGGCCATATATGTAAGGTAGAGGTGAATGATCATCCAACCGATATGGGGAGGAGATGTGATCAGCATCTCGGCACCCCAAACGAGTTGGTTTTCTTGGCCGGGATAGCTACCTATCATAACTCCTCAAATTCCTCTCGATGCTTTGTGGGTATCGGTCCTATAACCCTTCAAACCCCAAAGATGGGATCGAACCCGGGTGCATTCCGTGGAAGGGAACCAAAGCGCAACGCGCCAGCCCATTACGCCACGGCGCAGACGGGTATTTTCTTGAAAATCTTCGTATCATATTTTTAAGAGATACTGAACCTAAATACTATGGTATTTATCTGACTTCTAGTGTTGGGTTTTTTATGTTCAAGTATGCATACAGGATCTGTTTTTTAAAACAATTTTTTGTATTCGTTGTGCCTGAAAACGTTATTTTTACATCTGCTTCCTCTACCATTAGGTACATGGCAGGAAACCGTAAAAGAAATAGTCTGTGAGTTATAGAGGGCCTCGTAGATTCATAATGGGAATGGAACATTCGTGTTTCGTTTTCTAGTTCTTAAACATGGACAAACAGAAAGTCGTTGGTAAATACGTGGTCATACCAATGTAGGTTACACATTCCCGGTACACGTGCACCAGCTCATTCATAAAATGAGTTTCTTTTCACGTCTGCCTTTCGCATGAGTCACGCAGAAAGTAATGAAGAAGCGGATTTGTCCTTAATATACTCGTATACCAAACATTTTATAAGGGTCTAAATCAAATATGTGTTTAGGATGTCTTTCATTATTTACTGTTGAGTTAGGCAATTTCATTTGCATAACCTTCACATCGATGCATTTGTAGAAGAAACCTATTTGCTTTGTGTGGATTCACATTTAAAAATTAGGTTTAGCACTTAAATTGACCATCCGTATTGCATTCCACCCAAAGAGGCCACATTCAGTTTCCCGAAAATACATTTTTCAAAGCTTCCTTAGTGGGAAAAAAGTGTTCTGAAAAAAATACTGTGTTACTCTCCACGCGAGTTTTTCTACTTATTGTTGTACAATATATTCTTCCAAAGACTTATTCTACTATCTACTTATAATCGAGAAGACATTTGTAGAAATAATTTTATGACATATTTCCTTTAGGTAGAGTGGGCAGAAGGAAATTTAATAAACTTAAGCCATAGTAAAACCACTTGGAAATTCCCTCCTGTTTGCATGATCAAGAAGGGAAGGGAAGAATAGCGACTTCCAATTTGAAAAATGTATAACTATTGTAAAATTGAAACCAATATCAAGAAACTTCTTGATTTTTTTAATTTTCGTCCCCAAACTTTGACAGTATCGGACGATGAATGAAATGATGCTCATATGAGCCCAGGGTCCATACATCTCAGAGCTACCAGACATTCATCTTTGAGGATAAGGGAAAACCTTCAAACGTCCGATGACAACAAGTATACCTAAGCGCTGTATGTATACAGTCCGGTACGGATACGAAGTGTAAGTTACGTTACAATATGCCATCCTTCTCATTGCTTTCGATACGGGAATTACAGTGAGCAACCATGTACATTCGTAAATTGTCGAATGTGAATTTTCTGCGCCTCTCACTGAAACAATATAACAATATTGGGAGAAAGTTCGTTCAATGTCACATGACGTTATTGGTGCATATGAGTAGTACAAATTATTTTCATGTGTTTGTCCGAGACTTAGTTTATTTCTTATACTACGCAGCATTGATGATCCAGTATTTTTGTGTAGAATACTTGACAATTTATTTTTTGTTCGTTTGGCAGGTGGTGCATTCTCTATATTCATAATTTTTGCAAACATCTCCTCGACTGCTTTTAGACAGCTTGAAAGTACATTTTTCAAGCTGCATAATGTTTGTTGATAATACCCAAAACTTTTGATTTATAAAATGGAGATTGTCCAATAATTGTTGTGAAAGTAATGCTATTAACACAATATGCCCAACACCTTGCACTCCCTGAAAGGCAGATCTACCTGCGTGGCGAGCAGTAGTTGTAATGAAACTAAAGCTACGCGTTGTGAACCGGACTATCCCTGCGTGTTGTCCCCGGGACTGACCTCAGTAGTTATATATTGCGAAACTCCTAAACTTCATATCCCTTTAAAAGTGTACGGGCTCCGATGTCTGGTGATAACACTAGGGCCACCAAGCTTAATAGATCAGATTAAAAATCAGCAAACAGGTGTATTGAGTACTCAAAGAAATCTTTAATAATAATCAAACAAATGGACAGAATTTCTGTGCAACTTTGAACCATAAGACATTCACAGAAAAGTTAGAACTGATTACAATATACAAATTTTGTTCAATACATCCTAAAAGCTGTAGATTTTAAAATATATTTGGTTTGTTAGTTTGATGTTTGTATGTTTAAGTAATGAAGTTTCCCATACTTTGTCCGTTGTTTTGTAATTCCTGCAAACAACTTGTAACAGCCAACTGTCACTCCAGCTTTCTCTTGATGTGGCTAAGGATCCATAACAAGATGTGGAAATATTTCAGCTAATATATATATATATAACTGGCGAAACTAATGCTGGTAAGTGTTTACGTATACACCGTAAAATTTAAGATTTTTACAGAGGAAAAAAATCTGCAAAATTCCATGCACTTCTTAGTGATTTAAGATTTTTTAAAAATGTCATTAGGTGTATAAGGAAAAAGCAAAATCTCTTGAGTACTTGATCTAGCTAAATACACTCCCATCGTATCATTTTCTATTATATGTCGTCTCTATGGAGTAGGGTTAACACGCTCCCGAAGTCGGGAGTTAAAACTCGCCGGAGAGCGATGGAAGGGAAGGTAAGGGAAGTGAAGCCGGTGTTATCGTAACGTACATTTATGGCATATAAAAGAACATTAAGCGTGATAAAGAGGCCTCTGAGCAAAATTAGTGTTCACACCCAGTATATATATAATTATTGAAAAACTGGTCTTTAAATTAATACCATTCAACTAAGGTATTACTACTAAGTTTTCAATTAATTTGCAACAAACTTTTGGATAAAGTGAGATAAGCAACAGCACGAAAACTGCTGTATTGCGGATATGAACAAGACTGGGTTTCGTTAGCTTTATGAGACAGAAGTACAGTTGCAGACAAATATAACTGACACTATGTGAAGCTACATTATCACATAATTGCAGTAAAATCATACTTCATAACCAAGTGCAGTACAGTTTAATTACTATTTCAGATTGAAATCAAACCAGAGTTTCGCCATGCTGAAATTTAATTGCAGTTTTAAAAATCCGGCGTTATAATCACAAGACTTTCTCTCCTTACTTTTTGCAACATTATTTCAGAAGCTTATTCTTTTTTTAATAGAAATAATCCTTCGTAACATCATTTTTTGTTCCATTTATACCTCGCCCTTAACTCCAATGGTCATATCGGTGGCCGTTCTCCTTTGGAACATATCGAATGTGTTAACTCGTATTCGTTGGGTTTTGATCATTAGATCACGTACACATTTATACCCCGCCTTTAACTCCAATGGTCATATCGGTGGCCGTTCTCCTTTGGAACATATCGAATGTGTTAACTCGTATTCGTTGGGTTTTGATCATTAGATCACGTACACATTTATACCCCGCCTTTAACTCCAATGGTCATATCGGTGGCCGTTCTCCTTTGGAACATATCGAATGTGTTAACTCGTATTCGTTGGGTTTTGATCATTAGATCACGTACACATTTATACCCCGCCTTTAACTGTAATAGTCATATCGGCGGACGTTCTTCTTTGGAACATATCGGTGTTAACTCGTATTCGTTGGGTTTTGATCATTAGATCACGTACACATTTATACCCCGCCTTTAACTACAATGGTCATATCGGCGGTCGTTCTCCTTTGGAACATATCGAAGGTGTTAACTCGTATTCGTTGGGTTTTGATAATTAGATCACGTACACATTTATACCCCGCCTTTAACTGTAATAGTCATATCGGCGGACGTTCTTCTTTGGAACATATCGAAGGATTTAACTCGTATACGTTGGGTTTTGATCATTAGATCACGTACACATTTATACCCCGCCTTTAACTACAATGGTCATATCGGCGGCCGTTCTCCTTTGGAACATATCGAAGGTGTTAACTCGTATACGTTGGGTTTTGATCATTAGATCACGTACACATTTATACCCCGCCTTTAACTACAATGGTCATATCGGCGGCCGTTCTCCTTTGGAACATATCGAAGGTGTTAACTCGTATTCGTTGGGTTTTAATCATTAGATCATGTATACATTTATACCCCGCCTTTAACTACAATGGTCATATTGGTGGCCGTTCTCCTTTGGAACATATCGAAGGTGTTAACTTGTATTCGTTGGGTTTTAATCATTAGATCACGCACACATTTATACCCCGCCTTTAACTACAATGGTCATATCGGCGGCCGTTCTCCTTTGGAACATATCGAAGGTGTTAACTCGTATTCGTTGGGTTTTAATCATTAGATCATGTATACATTTATACCCCGCCTTTAACTACAATGGTCATATTGGTGGCCGTTCTCCTTTGGAACATATCGAAGGTGTTAACTTGTATTCGTTGGGTTTTAATCATTAGATCACACACACACACACACACACACACACACACACACACACACACACACACACACACACACACACACACATCCGCACTCTCATTCATATTTCCAGACTTTGGGGAAGATGAGGAATTATCTTGATCGGAGAAAAATCCCCACCCCCACCGCCGGGAATCGAGCCCGCGACCCCTGCACTACCGACTGAGCTACGGGGCCGGTCACATAAAAATTGCTAGTCAGGTTTGAGAAAATAAATAACGAAATATTTTTCCGTGTAGATAGAGTAGTTTGGTGTGGGGGATTTTCTTGAAAATCGTAATGTCGTAACTTCTAAGGAACTGAACGTAAAATACCAAATTTAATATTTAACAGAGTTTTCACTGTCGATGCCTTTTAAATTTTTTTGATTCAAGGAGTATTAAAAGGTCTAAGTGTTTAGAATGAAATTTCGGTATCAAATTAGCAAAAATGGTACCGTGTCTGTCTCACATTCAAGAGGTTCCGAGTTCCAATCTCGGTCAGGATGAGTCATTTAGATGTGGTTTGTTTTTCCCCGGCGCTTTCCTTTATCCTTAAATATGAATGTCGAGCAACTGTAAGCTATGGATTCATTTGAGTATCATTTCACCATTAAATTCATTATCCGATATGACTTAACGTTCAATTACGTAAATTTAAAACATAAAAATTAGCAGTTGATAAATACAAATGGACAACACAAGAACAAACTTTCGCAGATAGAGGATTCACACAAACAAATGTAACATTTAGTGCAGAATCATGGGACGATATCAGCATTTCAGAAAGGCACAGCATGCCTTTCGAATATACACTGCAATGAAGTTGTTTTTTGAAGCACAAAGTGTGTGATATATTTGTACATTACTGTAACGTTGATAAGTCCATTAAGTTCGGCTATACCAAATGAGTTCCTCCATGCATAACCTACATAACTTACCGCTCAAGGAGAAAATGGAAAACCTCTTCTCAGTATTTGATACTCTAGCACATTACCTGTCATGCAGGTTTTGAAGGTTTCAGTGAATAAAGACCTACCATCGTATATTCCCATGAGACACTGTAGACGCCAGAAGGTATCACTTGTATCACCAGAGAACACAGAAACGATACTGAGTGCTAACGGCAAGTCGATTCCTCTCTTGCCCTACTTTTTCCTTCTCTCAGCTGACACCATGGAGGTGCCATCGGGACAGGTGCATTGACGGCCTTAGGTAAAGTTGAGGAGCCCCTCCCCTTATCCGATATCAGTTTGCGCAAGACATACGGTAAACTGCAAATATTAGGGAAACAATACCACAGCCGAGATTTGAACCACGGCTGTTTATGTTCTAACAACTCAGCTACCTGGAAACAGGTCATTATGGCATTGAATTCTGACTCATATTTTCCTCTGTAAACCACAAAGTATATATATTTGGATGTGACATTTGTTAGTCTAACTCCAACTTTTTAACTTTAACTATACAGGGCGTGTGGAGAGGAACAGTTACTTATCAGGGCTTGGATTTTGTTGATCAAAAGAATATTTAAAAAGACATTACAATGATGACTTTATGACCTTAAATTTTATTAAAAATGCCTAAAAGAATGGCTTAAAAATTACGTTTATTTGTTGATCTGCTTGCACAGTTTACTTATATTTTAATCACTAACGCCTAATTTCACCAACAGATGTTAAAATCGACGTAACGTAACAATTGCCACAGCGTTAACAAAAGTGTTAAAATTCTTGCATTTCACCGAACTGTTTTCTGAAAATGTTAACAAACATGTACATATGTATTTAAGCAGGGCCGTAGTGGAGGGGGAACGCACATGTACTCCGTCCCCCCACTATTTTTCGGAAGGGGGACGCAGTCCCCTTACTAATAATATTATTTATATATACATTTAAAAAAAAACATTCAAATAATGTTTGACTATTAACGGACCTCCAGTACATATGTGGAACCCAGAAGATTACATAAAAGAATGGATAAAAAGCCGTACGCTTGCTGAGGACAACCAAAGCAGGAAGGCGAATCTACAAGTGTAGAATTCTGATCGGTTCTCCAGCATCTGGAAAATTTTTAGGTGTGCGTTCCCCCACTCTTTTTGTTAGGAATACGGCCCTGTATTTAAGTTAATTGATGGAAATTATTCATTTCTTCACATTAGCCGTATACATGCTAAGTTATTGGTTTGATAGAGTCGACATGAAAAATTCAATGCCACGCCCGGGATTTCAACCACGAATCTACTGGTTTCCGTCCAATCGCTCTTACCCATTGAGCTACCATGGCCAGTTTGTCGTCATGACATTCAACTCTCCAATTGACTCATATAGCGACTGGATGGAAACCAGTAGATCCGTGGTTCAAATCCCGGCCATGACATTGAATTTTTCATGTTGACTCTATCAAAAACCTTAGCCTGTATACGGCTAGTGTGAAGAAATGATTAATTTCCATCAATTAACTAAAATAATAAGAGTTAAATGATGAAGCCTGGGATTCAAGTACTTACGTGTTTCAAATCCCGGCCGTGGCATTGAATTTTTCATGTCGACTCTATCAAAACATGTATGTCTTAACGCCGAGAGAGTTGTAAATATTACAGATATAAAAGTCTGTGGATGAACCATATTATTTTCTGAACGTACTGCGATGCGCTTTTGCTATTTTCGTGTACGCACAGCTGAAATAAATGGTGGGTGAACTAAATCAGAAGAGAAGCCGTGGGACAAACCTCTCGTCAATCGAGAAAGAATTGTTAGTTCAATTAGTAACTAAATAGATGAATATTGTGAAAAATAAGAGAACGGATGCGGTAAATTTCAAAGAGAAAACTATGACGTGGTAAAAGGTTAGAAATAATTTTAATTTAAATGCAAATGTTACAACCAGAAGTTTGAAGCAATTTCGTCAGTATTACGGAAATTTTAAACGAGGTGCGAAGGAGAGAAGTGACGAGTGACTTGAACGTTTCAAGACGGGAGGTGGACAGTGTATTATCCACATAATTCAGTGAATTTTAAAATCGCAAAAGTTATCAATATTTGAAGCAAAGGTGAGATCGCCATATTCCTATACGATGCATGTTCTAACCTCTCTTGTACTTCCGCAGTAACCTTCATACCAACTTGTTTGGACAGTCTATACCTCTGTAGAAAATTATCTTCTGATTGCTCCTCAAAATCATTTCTCCTCATAGGCCTTCTCTATTACGAATACCAGTTAGACGGTCTAAATATAGCAAATTGATATCAAAAGCTGCGTTCACGCCCGCCATCTTGACAATTCTACAATTGTTAACGATTAAACAACAGATATATGGCATGTTAGTTTCAACAAGAGATTTAACATTAGTGTTAAGCTAACATTTGTTGGTGAAATGCAATTTGTATTATAACTTATTGCTAAATAGACTAACATCTGTTGGTAAAATCGGGCATAAGACTTCAAAACTGAAGGACTGTCTATTGTCAATCATTACGGACTTAACCATAGAGAAGCTTCTTTCAACATCAGCAGAAGATTCAGGGGAATAAATTAAAGCCAAAAATAAAACTTGCGAGTAAGTTTTTACTTTCGAAACGATGAAATAGAAATATCACCTCAACCACGTCTTCTGCCACCTGGATATTCCTTTTGTTTTTTGTTTTTTAAAAAACTGTTTTACAATGCTCATAACAGGTTTAGTTAGACTTTTGATCTTATTTGACATGTTCAAATGTTCAACAAAATATGAATATGGTAACTACATTTCAATGATTCTACAAAAAAATTTCATTTTAAGTTTCTGGAACATTTTTAAACTAACTCCTTTAACCATTAGGTCATATCGAACAATAATATTCAAGTGAGCCTAGGGTCCATAGAGGTTAGAGTTACCCCACATTCATTTTTCAGGATAAGGGGAAAACCCTGGAAAAATCTTATCCAGATAACTTGCCCTAACCAAGATTCGAATTGGGACCTCTTGAACGTGCGGCAGACACGCTACCATTTATGCTACAGAGGCCAGCGATTATCAGTTTATTTTACATCACTAGAGTATACCGTATGCAATAACAACGGGACTAATACTAACAAGAAAAAAAAATAGCTCATCCCCATTCTTTCTATTACATCTCTCATTTATAGACCTTTACTGCTTCGTATACGCTTTCTGTGAATGTAGAGTGGAACAAGCAGGTTTTATAATTCATTTATTACCACGAGATCACTAGGACTACTTTTGAAACATCGAAGCCAATTAAAAATGTCCTATACAAAATTTGAGGCGGGAAAGATTCCATAGTTGCTTTGCCTCCACACGAGGCATTCATCTTTAATACGAAATTTGTAATTTATCAACATTTTTGCTTTCGAATTCACAGGCCGACAGTTGGATCTTTTTCTACCAATTTTCTTTTCTATTTCACCTGGTCTCGAAACCTCATTTACGGTGAAATCTCGATATCTAATCGTAAACTTTAAATGAACGGAAGAGAAATGAAAAATGCTTTCAGTTATTTGTGCTTCTCTGTATGTATACTATTATAAAGTGTGCTTATAGCCATTATCTTTATCTCTGCAACAGTAAGCTTGTGCCAGAAACCTTATTCAAAGTACTACGCATATTTTGACGATGGAAAGAGAAAATTATGGGGTCGCCTCGAGATTCTCTTTGGCTATTTACTACGCGACCAGCAAGACTATTCCCTCTCGTGGAGCAGAAGTCAAGAACTTCCGCAAGGAAGAACTTTTACTTTTTAGCCGCATAATGATATTAAACTGTATTAGATTTTTAAAAAACAGGTCACTGTCAGACTAAGGAGCTTGTTAGGTACAGCGGTCCAGTGGGAAGAAATGTCTGATGCAAAGAACTGCAGTAGTTCTACGAGGTTTGTTGTCACACGATGTTCTGCCTTCATTAAACTGTCGCACCCAGGAACGCACATTAGACACAGCCATGGTACCATCACCATATACCTCACTCAACTGGCGATGAATTTCAATAGGTGTCACACCACGAAAATGGAGAAAACGAATGATTACACGCTGTTCTTGCAATGAAAACGACTCCATTTTAAGTATCAAAAACAGCCCTAACTCTTGTCGCTGCCAGTAGAGTTCTATGCACTGTACAGTGCTGCCATCTCTGTCATGCATTCACAAAGCGTCCACGTGTATTTAAAAAAAACAGAAGTTCCTATTGATGCCATCCTGAAAAAAATAGGTGTTATATCTTGAACGCACCTCGAACATAAAATTGCCCAAACGCACCTCGTACATAAAATTGCCCTGTGCCGGGCACAAATCTGAACCTGAGAACGAATGTATTCAGAGACTGTACTGAATCAAAGTTCGTGGTGCTTACTTACCAGAGGACATGCAATCCTCCACCTCTTCTTCACTTCATGTTCATTCGTCAGTCTGTTCCCATTTCATAGTGAATCTTTGCATTTCTATTACGGCCTGCCCAAATCTCATTTCCCTGTAAGTTTATAATTTAATGCTACCGTTGGAAATCTTCATTCTCTCTACTTGTGGGAGCCAGTTTTTCCTATTTATGGGATTTACTTCAAGCTCAGCTCTTATAACAGTGTTCTGGTCCATTCGTTTTTCTCAGGAATTTGATGTCACATTTCCGTATTTATTGTAATCTTTTTTGTAGCTACCCGTGCTTCACAACCGTACATTAAAACTGGACCACCATTTTTATTCTTCAGAATTTTGTAAATTGTTCTTGCAATGAATTAGGATTTTAAATGTATACCTTGAAACCTGTTCTAGCGAGTAATTAGGGCTATTTAAATGTTCTCCCCAGAAAGCCATTATTATTGTTATTATTATTATTATTATTATTATTATTATTATTTTTTTTTTTTTTTTTTTTTTGAAATTTTGAAAGCCCGTTGGAAACATTTAAATAGTTTCACGTTGTTAATTTTAGGGATCAGTTAGTGCCACCAGTGTGCTGGAACCTCGTCCCTTAGGAGCTCTTTTACATGTCAGTAAATCTAATGACATATAGCTCCACTAAAAACCACCAGTCTAGACCAGGTTTGAATCCGTGGCTTTGGGATAAGCAGGTCTGAGCCATCCAGCTGACCGACAGAGAGCCCATTATAGATCATCTTCAGTTTTCTGAATGAGTATCTGTGCATAATATAGCACTTATTTTCGTATGTTTGCCCAACTTGTAAAATGTCATATAAGAGTGTTGATTATAATGAACATCCTTATCTAACTGCTTTATTGATATACTCTTGTTTTCTCTCTACCCTTGTTAACAATTGAGCATTCAGTATGAACCGTAAAACTATTTTGAAACACTTGTAGCTGATGAATCCTGGTGCCCAAATTGGATAGGAAATGGACGAAGTAAAGAGAGAACTACACTCGACCCGCAGGGATATATTTGTGGTTGAGAACAGGAAACCGTTTGCGAAATCTAGAGTAAGCCAACTTTAATTTGGAATTGATATGAGAGGTCAAGTGGACCCCCAGGCATGGCCGAAGGGCAGTTAGGCTGTACGTCACTCTACCTGCTTTGTGTGGATCTCAAATGCTGATTCATATACGGGTCGTTTGTATTATATGTGTAAATAAAAAGGAAAGTTATTTGTAAGGGAAGCAATAGATAATAACGATATGCATACAAAATTCCAATGTTGCACAACATGAAGTGAACTTGGATGTGTATTGCAATATGTTTTAATTATGAAGACGAAAGAGAAGGAATATGAGGTACATTTATTCACTTCAAAAAGGTGATGGCCTTCAACATCGCCATACATCCACGCACATTTTCAGGATATCAGGGAAGAACGGGGTTTTAGATCAAATTTCTGAATCGGTGATACAAAAGAAATGTTTTAATCAGAGATCGTTATGCCCGCTTGGAATCTTAGGTCACTTATTGTTTTCGCGTGCATAGGTTTTGTAAGCATTGCTTACTTTATAACTGACAAAACAACACGATTGACAGAAGGAGAATTTTATATAGCGTCGCCTTTTGTGCTTTTGGGAACCTCCAGGAGAGAGGAGTAAAGCGAAGGATACGAAGGGCGAACATATCCGCCAGGACAGTGTGGAGACGAGCGGGGTCTCTAACGTCTTCAGATATTAAGACATTGGTGGGATCTCTCTTCCCTACCACAGGTGGCTCAGTGGTTAGACCGCTTGTCTCTCACCAAGGCGGCCCGAGTTCGATCCCAGGCGACCGCAAAGTGAGACTTGTGGTGGACAACACAGCGCTGGGGTGGGTTTTCTCCGGGACCTCTGGTTTCCCTCGCCATCTCATTCCACCGGTGCTCCATATCATCAGTGTCACCGCCTGCGGTGCCGTATGTAGTAAAAGCGGGCGTTAAACACTACACATTTCACAAAAGCTAAGGTGAAAAGCCTAATTCTAATGCTTCTGCTAATGCCAAAAGACTGTACAAGGGGTGGGAGAAGGTTATTATTTGCAACTTCCCTGCCTATAGTCCAACGGAAAATAATTGTTCCGCCCTGGATTTAATGCTTAGAAATTCCTATGCGTGGTATTACACAGATTATGTTGAGTGTGTGTGTGGTGTTTTAGGGCCCGTCGACAGCAAGGTCATTTATAGATTAGCTGCAGAATCAACCGTATAGCTCATTAAGCATAACGTAAACCCAATGCGGAGAAATTTTAATCAATGAATGAGAAATTGTGCTTAATTCAATCAAGCCAACTGGGTACGTATATTTTCATTTATTAAATACCGGAAGTTTCATTAATCCTTCTGGACTTCTGTAATTCCATTTTGAGTACGAAAAGTTCGTGTCGCCGTGTTATAATTTGTTATACTGGAAAATTGTTATGATTTGAATAATTTTATCTAATACATTTATTCTGCATTGTGTTTTCGGTTTATTGCAAGGAATGTACACCAACCAGTCGAAAGCAATTACATAATATTTTCAGAGGTAACGTCAGGAGTTAGTTCCGTCATGTAATTTATCTATAGTAAACCAGAGTTGGTAAACCAAAATGCGCAAAAAATAAATAAGAGTTTAAAATAATAAATTACATAGCTAGAATTCAACTTTCACTTCAATTACGCACGTGAAATCAGTAAAATAATAAAAACTAACCATCTAACTGTCAATTCTATTAACTCGTTTAAAAATCTCAATTAAAATAACATTTTTTGATTTCTAAAGACTGTTGTGTGTGTGTGCACTGCGAGCCACATATAAAGTTAAATTACTTTAATATGGCAGAAAATACCTGACTCCACTGTATATTATGGGGATTTGAAAGTCATCAGTTCATCACTATCTTAAAAGGTATTCCTTTGTAAAAAGAAAAGAAAATTTTGTAAATGGGGAACTATAGAAGATAGAATAGGGAAAATGGGGAAATACAGTTTATTTCAAATAAAAATAACTGTGCATTCTCAAAATATTTGCCGATGTTTCCTTAAACTTCCCCAAATTTTAGGCAGTTATCGTCTAAATATTAAGTAGTCATGCCTTGTTTCTTGAATTGTGTAAAGACTTTGTAAATAAGGCTAGCATAATTAAATCTGTATTTTCAAAATTGCCTGTAGTCTCAAATTTGTGCTCAATAAGTCAATTTTCATTTGTTTTTGTGTCCAATATTATTTACCTGTTGTCTCCTAATGTTAGAAGCTATGCAACAAAGTTTTTAAACACATCATTTAAATGGATGGTACAATAAAAACATTATTTTATCTTTTATTTTTATTTTTTAATTTACGTACCAGTGAAATGCATTAAAACATTTTTTGTTTATTTGCATGTATTGACAAACTATTTTACTGCTTGTCAATGCGCCACCTTATAGTAAATATGAATATGTGAGCTGCGGGAAATATTTATTGAATTACAGAAAATAGAAAGAAATCTTATGTGGTCAGTACAAAACACCTCAGGTCTACAGGACATTTGAAAATCTCTTTCGGTTTATTTGGATTGTTTTTGCGAGTAAACCAACGGAACCTAGTCCCAATTAACTTATTTTAAGATTATGTTTCGTTCAGTTTACAGAGTAAGTGTATTACATATCAGTCAGTAGTAGACCTGTGGTAGAAAAGGGTTGCCTCAAATTTGGAAAACTGTTGATTTTTACGAGCTCGAAACGTGCTGAAGCAAAACTGTCTATGGTGTTAAGCATAGAAGGCAAAAAGCGGGAGTGTATGTATGATTCGTCAACAACCTTGTTTCTGGATTGGCTGCGGTAGAGAAAGTGAAATTCATATCCTTGACGTGGTAGCAAAAAAGAAAAAGTAACTGTATTTGCTCAACTTGCGTAGCGTAATGTTTGGCGGCCGTTTACATTAGATAATTTACATTTATGTGCCATCAGGTCATTTATTGTTTCATTTTACGTTTGTTATAACGCATTAATTCCTTGCATCATATATTATTTATATATCTATATAAAATATAAAAATGCACATAATGTAAAAAAATGACCTAACAAAAATTAACAATTTCTTTCATTATAATAAATTAATAACTGTCACAGACAAACAATGAATATATGGTTCGAATAACCACTTTCTTAGTAAATAATGCAATTATTGCTACTAAGTAATAAATTCAAAAATAATCAGGTCATTTTCAGTTTTATAAAATATGAAAAAATAAGATACTGTACCCATTAGCCAAACCTTTGCGTTGCAGTACACCACCATGGTCATCTTCAAGTTATCAAAAGTAAAGGAACGGCGGTTGTCAGCTAAAACTGTTTTATACTTTGAGAAATTTCTCTCCACTTCCACAGATGTTATAGGTGCATATTTGAAAAACACTATGTCACTGCCTGTTAAATTCTGTTCAGAAATATCAGTTCTGAAGTTTTCCTGACAAGCTGTTTGTATGCTTTATTTTTGTCCAACACAAATTTTAGCTTCTGTCTAATTTTATCCCCAATCTCACCTTTTACATTTTGTATCCTCTCTTCCACAATCCTCACTAACTCAATCGACTTATCCAATGCCATGCCACTATTCAAGGCGGGTTATGGTATCTGTCAAAAATGTAAAATTTGATTTCATGAAAGCTAATTTACCTTGTATTTGAGTATCAGAAAACAGATCCTGCGTGTTCTCAATTAGCTTTAGACTCTACCCTACCTCTTCTCTCACTATTTGAAAATTGTCACAGAGGTATATACTTGCAGTTAACCATGTACCCCAACTTGTTGAAATTGGTGCCGGGGGCAAAGCTATATTACGGGCTTTTTCTTTGAAATACATAGTTCGGGTTGGCGCTTTCAAAAATGGTTTCTTTATTGTGGAAATTGGTGTATATACTTCTGGAAATGTTGATGTGACCTGTTCCGCCATGATGAATTCGATGAAAAGCATGGGCCAAACACGTAACATGCACCATCGTACTGTAAAGTGATTGGATCGATTTTGCCGCCTTTACCATGCAAGGCGCCGCGTCTGCTAGGAAGAGGAGCACGTTGTCATGTTGTATTCCACTAGGCCACAGTAAACACATGGATTTATCGAACAGTTTGCAAATCTGACAGTGGTTAACAGCTTCCATAACCTCTGCGGTGAGAAGAAACATTTGTCCGGAACTAGTAGCTTCTAGCGTATCATTGGCTACATAACGCCTCTCTGAATCGGTTCTTATCAATTGATACATACATGTTTTGCCCATTCACATATTCACGTATTCGGTTTAACGTGTCTTCATAACATTTCTGTAGGTATCTTTTACGCAAAGTTGATTCATCTGGAATTGTATAACCCGTGTGACGTTCAAGAAAATCTCGTAATTTGGAATTAATTAATTTTCCTAGCGGAATATTTGCACTAACAAACACCTCATATAATTCTTTATAAAAGGAAGATGACTTGTTACTTGACGTCGAAGCCGTTTCTTTTAACAGTAACTGAGACGTTTGGCTTTTTTTCTTTCACATCTTGAAGAGCTCGCAAATGTTTTTCTGTGGATGCAATCCACACGTATTGCTTGATGTAATCGGCGATTCCTCGAATTGATGCGTCATAAATTCACCAGCACTGTTAGGACGCTGACCTGTGTTAATTACATGTTTACAACATTTACAAAGATACTATTTCATAAAAAATATATATATGAACTTTTAATCACAGATTATTTTAAAATCCCCCAAAAAGCCCACGGGTCAGGGTCAGGTCTGCCACAGGAATCGAACCTGAGCGTCCCGAATGCGGGTTACAGATGAAAATGACCTGTAAATTCGTGAGAAATAAAGAAAATGACTTTAAATATGCATTTTGATGACCTATAAAAGCCATATCTAACGTATTTGTTCCAGAATGCACTTAATTCCCAATAAGCATCGTCTGTGACTACTCAGAAAAAAGATGACTTTTCATCAAAATCCGGGCCCTAGTAATAATCAATCTGGTGCTTCGTCTCTTGAATCCTTATACTACTGTTAATTATAAACTTTATTATTTAATATTTTATACGCTTTAGTGGCCTATTATATTTTAGTCAACCTTTAATTTTAACAGATAAACACATCTGTAAATAAAAGCAAATGTTATTAAAATTGTAATGAGGCTATACAGTGGCAAAATGTGAAATAATAAAACTATTTAATAAAAGTATACAAAAAAGCTCCTGAAGGGTATGCAAATTTTAATATGTATCATCACTGCATAATGTAAAGTCCACGGGTTTTCATTTGATGGACTTGTTCGTTTTAATCTTTTTATGTGCTAATTAAAGTAAGTAAACCTTTAATTGTGATTTTAAAAAGACAAACTGTAAAGGAAGTCGCACTTCATTAAAGTTGTAATGAAGTTTTGCAGGCAGAAAAGACGGAAGTTCGTCTCCAGCTTTTTTATTTGTCACAACAATGCTAGCGCAATGCTAACGTACAATCACTTTCTCTTTCACACAAATACACAGCGTCAACACATTTTTTTTTTGTCTCTTTAGCACGCACCTACTTATGCTTCTGGTAATCCCTGTGACATACACACTCTTACACAGAGCTCACGCTCTGGACACAGTTCCGATATTCCCTCGTGAACTGCTTTACTGTGCCGACTCTTCAGCACGGTGTCGCACTCGTCGACTCATTTCGAAGCTCAGAACACACACAAACTCTGAACACTAAACGCCATTACTCAACTTTAAGCCTCGCATTCGGCTCGTAGCCAGATACTTCTGTGATAGACCCTTCTCGAATTACATATTAATTAGAACAGTCTCGAACGATATTGTGACTTTGTGGGTTCGTAGAATTAAAAGTCCGAGTTTCAGATATTCCAAATGTTCTTTATTTCCGTAGAAATACACCCTGATCATGAAACGGTAGAGCCGTTGTACCTAATAGTGTGTCCTGCACACGACTAGTGTGAAAGAGCAATTAATTTCCACACTCTGATCAATTCTCATGTAACAGCATTATGACACATACACACAGTCTACCAAGGTCGATGAACAAACAGCATTTTCATTACATCACTTTACATCAACTCTCGTTACAACACTCTACATCTGTTTACTCCTCTCTGTTTACGACTGACTCTTGGCGAGTCGTCGCTCCCTTAAATACCTCATTGATAATTCTAGATATTTTCGGAATAAACAAGAAATCGAATGTACTATATAACAATCAAGATACCACTAGAATGTTCCATTTACCTTACTTATCTGTGTCGGTAAGTCTTTTATCTCCGGCGCTATGTTTATCTGCTTATGCAAGCTCTTTATCTCCGTGAAACACTATCCGTCTGTTATCTATTTGCGCCGAAACTTTTATGTCTGTTGCGGCGACGATATCTACGCAGTGACAATACGACTCGCTTCTGGTTTTTGACGAGCTTTGTGATGTCAGCTAGTGGCAGCCCAGGAAGGCACGGCTCGCCGGCCCCTCCCACTGTCAAATAAGAGTGCAGCTCCTGCTCAACACCTGCACTGCGTATCCGCGATGGTGGCAACGTGATAATATAAAACATTAAAATTAAATAAAGTAAGCACATTCCAAAAGGTATATGGAGTTTTTCAGTACATCGTACCTTAAGAAGCTTTGAAATGAATTTTTCTAATATCTGATGTTTGCAGAATATAATTTAAAGTTTTAAGTTACACTTCGTCACTGTGAAGGTGTCTAAAAGCATTTAATTAATTCGCGGGTGTTGGTAAATCACAAACCTTAGGAGAAAGTGTATAAAAAGACATAGTTTCACGATATCACCAAAGGTCACTGCGCGTGCTGCTTTTTATCCAAGTATCTACAAATAAATATTCTTATTATAGTTCCATTTATAGAGCTCTCTCAAAACCCTATCCTTTTAACTTTTCAGGAATAATTGGATCGTAAGTTTTTAACATCGATTTTACTCAATTTCGCCTTCAAACACTTTCACTCTCACCTGCATTCTTTCAGACTCTCCGAAGGAAAAGAAATGATTCTAATGAAAGAAAAAAATTCTCCCGCCCAGGCCTAGAATAGAACCCGGGTTCAGAAGCCAGAACGCTGATCACTCTTCCATAAAGGTATTCATGTTTCGTTGCTTTCCCTAGCACCTAATTATTAGTACTGAGTACGTAGAGAAATGCTACATTCTAACCAAAAATTGGATATCGATGTTTCACCACAAATACACGTTTTGAGGTTTCCTGAATAAAAAAAGCTGTTTTAGAAAATGTATGCATTAATACATGCCTGTCTAACACCAGCATAACTTAACAAACAAAAGACGGATGTATACCAAACTTTGTTTTTAAGTTCTACACTTTTAAAGATATGACATGACAGTTTTCAAGAAAGCCTTCTTTTCCAATTAATTACCTTTTACATGAAGAATGTTTGATTATACAGGACCGTTTACTGTTTTGATTAGAATGTCATTTGAGTGGTATGGACGCTCTTTAACTGCTGTGGTTCTCAGAGTCCCGTTCTATACTGGACGTGAAGGAGCACTTACAAGGGAACTATCACTATGGCCCTAGCTGTATTTGCTTGAGTGTTTGATGGCATCATCTCTTCTCTATATGGCGCCTGTGCACCAAAAATCTTCTGCGGAAATGAAATGTGTAGTGTTTAACGCCCGCTTTTACTACATACGGTACCGCAGGTGCTGACACTGATGATACGTGAGATGAAGATGGAGCACCGGTAGAATGAAATGGCAGGGGGAACCGGAGATACCGGAGAAAACCCGCCAAAGCACAAATCTCACTTTGCGATCGCCTGGGATCGAACCCGGGCCGCCTTGATGAGAGCCGAGCGGTCTAACGACTCAGACATGGGGTGGACTAATCTGTTGCGGAGTAGAACCACAACGCCCAGAACTGAAGCCTCAAACGTGCTGCTTGCGACCATTTGTAAGTAGCTGCTGGACATCCCTCGAAAGCTGTGTAGCGAGCGTGGGTGACGCCGCTCCTTACGTATGCCATGTGTAGACAGCTGCCCGCAGGGGTAAACAATCCCCCTCGCACAATGCTGTGTTATACCTATATATTGCTAGAGTTTCGGCACACAGGCTCCACATAGAATAGAGATGATGGCATCAAACTCTCAAGGAAATACAGCTGTGAACATAGTAATAGTTTCCTTGTTAGTTTCGCTTAAAGGTATCTTTATCAGACATGGGATTCTTTTATCTGGCGTAAATCTACAACACGGTACTACAGATCATACTTTCCTTCCGAAGGAAGCCATGCTAATGATTTATAGGCCTGAAAAATCCATCGCCCTCCATCAAGTTTGAACCCGCAACCTCGGAAACTAGGTGCTCCGGTAGTTAGGGTCTAGCGGACGTTATTAACACACGCTGCACCCTAATGGCAGAATGAAGACTGAATTTGAAACTATTATAGTGACTTGTTGATCTTTGTTCTACACGTTGGCTACCTCCATTGTCATTATTTGGGATGTTTCAACGTTAAATTACACTCTGATTAACTTGAAGTGGCAGCTGAGTAATGATGCACACTAAATGGAATTAGTCTGTTACCAATCCTGAAAGGTGACTGAGGATGATTTATACATGTGGAGCCATTGATGCTGCATGCTTCAACTACTGTACGTGTACAAGTGATCCTCAGTCACCTTTCAGGATTGGTAACAGACTAATTCCATTTAGTGTACATCTTCGCTCAGCTGCCATCTCAAGTTAATTGAACTGTAAATATTTGAAGCCCTTGGGGTGACTATAATTATTATAACCATAGGTATGTAAAAATTGTGTTGGATTTGCTAAGCATGCAACAAAAATGGACAAATCAGTATCAAGACTTGATTCTCTGAACCACTATCCACATGAGAGCATTGAGATGATGTGTGCTATCTGTAGGCCACAGCATTTACTTTGGGCACCAGCAACTTGAATCCTTGGGCACATTGATTTAGGGGTTGACAAATACTCATTATTTTATAATTATAACTGTTTAAAATTATATTTATTATAATAGGGCTGAAGTGAGTTACCAATAGTGATTGTAGATACATGTTTGTACATTTTTGGATGTCAATTCAAATACTTTATTACAGATGCCTAGAGTTACAGAGCGATCTTGGAAAATGGAAGTTATAGGTGCCACCTGATTGCGGTAAAACGCCATAAAATAAAATTGAAAACAACTGCTCTCGCACTAAGTGGCTCGAAATACCCTGCCGCGGGTTATTATGAACGCAATACATGAACAGTTTGGTGAAAGTCTGCTGGTGGGACAGTAGAGTAAATATTCATGCAATAGCTTATCTGTTGCACTTAAAGAATTGAAGCAGTGAGGTAATGTATATGCTGGAAAGGGGAAAAGCACTCCTAATAAATTCAACAGGAGTCCGAGAATTTTAAAGTGCGAGTTCTTGAGCTACCTTCCTTATCTTGTATAAGGAATATATAAAGTAAAACCTGCCCTAAAATGACCTCTTATATGCCGGAAACCTGGAAAAACGGAAAATAAATTTCGGAACAGAGCTATTTCCCATGTAAAATTATACTATAAGCCGGAAAACTGCCTGACGGGGAAATGGAAATATTTTTCCGGAATCTGATCAAAAGGGATTACTTTATGTATAATATTTTATAACGTAAGTATTTCAAAAAGTGCAATAATTTTTAGGGCAACTACACTTACACCGAAATATAGAGTCTGCTGTGGTTTTACAGTGTGTTCATTCTCAGTTTCGATGTTACAGTAGCGACGATAGTTCTGTGCCGGTGATCTACTTTCTTCGCGCACTGGAGAGAGTCTATGACCAAGCGTCACTTGCATCTTCTGCTAGCGCTAGAAGATGCAAAACAATGCAGCGAGGCCATATTTCACAGACTCGTCTTTACTAAAACGCATAAATAAATATATAATAGAAAGGGCTCATATATATATATATATATATATATATATATATATGAGCCCTTTCTCATCTTAGCCACTTCTTTACTGTTTTACTTCTTTGCTTTCATAAATGTTTTAATTTACAGGAAAATAAAAATCTGGGGTGATGCCTTTGTGGCTTGTAGCGCATGGAAGTGAGTTAGCCAATTTTCGTATGATATGTTTCATCTTCATAGATAACCGACTTTCCTTCCTCTCTAAGCCTTTTTATGGCACGTAAATATAACGCGCCAATTTCTCATATACATTTCCTATAACAAGACCCTGTTGTTCCTTGTTTTCTTCCACTTGAAACCTATACCACATAATATAGTCTTTACACTAGTGTTTTTCCCTTTAAAGTTAATTGAATCTTGATGTGTCAGGAGTCGCAAATTTTGACAGTGGGTACAGTTTTCTCCTGAATATACAAATTGTTTGGGGAATTACACACCTATCAAAGTCATCAATGACAGTGATTGTTTCTGGTACACGATGTACTTTCCAGATGTTTCAACGGAGGTCACTTGTGCCTCACATTTCTCCCGTTCTTTAATTGTTTTTCGAAATTTTCTCTCAGATACTTTTGTTGCTGCACTCACCACACTCACTTGCATTTTATTAGCATATCGCCAGAAACTGCTTT
This sequence comes from Mantis religiosa, assembly GCA_030765055.1. NCBI lineage: Eukaryota > Metazoa > Arthropoda > Insecta > Mantodea > Mantidae > Mantis > Mantis religiosa. Next base: position 33,486,648 of record CM060952.1, on the reverse strand, counting down.
CCGTTTCAGAATAGATTGGCATTATTAATAACTTCACGGTTTGGTTGTGAAGTGTTTTTCCACCAAGTTTGCTTTGAATTGGAGGCATTTTAATCTAAATAAGAAAATATATAAAAGCACACTCACATATACACAGACAAAACGCTAATCACCAGTGCGATTAATAATCACAATTTCTAAAACTTTAAAATCTTAACGTGACGGCACCGAAGCTTTAGAAGTTACCTGGTCAAACCTCTCCACGATATTGGCCGTTTCAGAGTACTGCGCATGACCGAGAGTGTGGGCTCAGCAGCTGGATTCTAAAACACTGCGTACACGGTCTCCACTGGCACCCATCGTCCACACTGTACAAGTGATCAAGAACGAGTGGAAGAAAATGTCAACTTTTGTGATTTTTAAAACCACTGTATGTACACGAATTCTATAAAATGAATTCTAGACGTAAGACATTATCATTAGAGAAAATAATTAAGTTTATTTGAAGAATACTAAAAGAACAAATGTCCAGCTAAAGAATTAATTGTATTGTTTAAAGTAGGGAAAACTCCGATTTATGAAATCTATACAAATTAAAGACGAATGGTTAAAGGGAACAGCAGGGCATGTGAAACGCATCACAAAATCTACAGCGTATGACGAGCTAAATCGTGCTGTGTTCAAGTGGTTTGTTAGTGCGCACGCGGTAAAGAAATTCCCTTTTCTGGACCTTAGCTTCAGACTCAACCTTTCAGAGACAGCAAGGAAGTTAGGCGAAGATAATTTTAGGGCTTCCAATAGATGACTGGAGAGTTTCAAACATCGCCATAACATTGTTTTGCATACTGTGCGGTGAAGCAAATAATGTTGATATGCAGACAGTTGCAGATTGGAAAGGAAAAATTGAAATCAGAGAAACTAGGCGATAAACTAGTTATCGTATTTAAGTTGAAAATATAGTGCATAATACATAGATTTTTTGTCTCCTTTTCTCACAATGCTGGTGTCAGGAGTCGTTCAGGTTCCCTCAGAGCGAGGGAGCCAAAGCATATAGACCTGATGAGATCAGGGTTGAGGGGTCGGCCCAACGCCTGGAATGATGACGAGATGAATCTTGGAGCAATTGGTGGAATGATGGTGGAGGAAACCGGAGTACCTGGAGGAAACCCACCCAGCGCCATGTTGTCCATCACAAATCCCACTTTGTGTTCGGGTTCCCTCAGAGCGAGGGAGCCAAAGCATATAGACCTGATGAGATCAGGGTTGAGGGGTCGGCCCAACGCCTGGAATGATGACGAGATGAATCTTGGAGCAATTGGTGGAATGATGGTGGAGGAAACCGGAGTACCCGGAGGAAAGCCACCCAGCGCCGTGTTGTCCACTACAAATCCCACTTTGCGGTCGCCTGGGATCAAACCCGGACCGCCTAGGTGAGAGCCACGCGGTCTGACCACTCAGTCATGGACTGCCTCATAATACATATAAGTCTATTATTATTTACATTTGCGGCATACCCGCATGTCAGATTTCAATTGGTTGATGTTTAATTTTGATTTGGGTTCTAATTGGAGCTATGAGATCTCTTATTCTTCAGGTGAATGGTTGTAGGAAATGGATTTGTTGTTTGTTGGCTGCTCAGTTGTCTCAATAATACACTGGTTCGTTGCAAAAATTGATTTAATTCTCACTCAATTCGTTGATTCAGATTGATTGGTAGCGGTGACCACCTGTTACTAAACTTCCTAACAGAATTCTCTTAATTCTTTATACGGCGAATACTTTGCTATTAGAAACTTCTTCGGCTGCTTCTCTCACGCTGGTTGCGTTATTCTTGACTTCCCTACATTTCGGACTTAGAAATCTTTACGACCTCTTCTTCACGCGCACTAACACGTCTTTTTCCTCTTAGTATGACTGTAGAAGTGATTTTTCGTCTGCTCTGCGATTCCGTTCGTACTTTATTCTGATCCCTACTCTAACCCTTATCACATGACCAAAATAACTCACCCTTCTTCCTATTTCTCAAATCTTACATTATTATTGGTCTCTCATTTTATTTCGATTTTTCTTTATTGGTTAGCAAAACTCATCGAACTCATTGTCGTTACATCCCACCGTGAGTTGGGATACGCCTACCCTGGGCTCTTTGTAACGGTATACATCGTTATCGCCACAGCGAAGTAAATCCTTTTAGGTCTTACGCCTGACCGCATCTTGAAAACCTTATTGTTCCTACACATTTTTGCTTATAGTTCTCAGACATTGAACCTTTCCTTAAACAAAGAGGCTAACGGTCACCTCTTCCTGTCTCCCCGACTTGTGTTCAGATTTTACAGAAATATTTTCTCTCCCTTACATGGATTCTAGCATGTTAGTTGTCTTAAATTATATTCTTCCCATCTTATTCTTAATTAAACCGCTATTTTAATCACTACTCTAATTTCATTCTGATTTCATATTAATATAACAATATTTTATATTAGTTTAGCAAAGCATTTTCATTAATTTATCTTCTTTTTTAATTCTCGTGATTTCAATTAATTCGCCACCTCCTAATCGCTGTCTGATACTGCGGTTACATAATGCCCGTTTGACAAAAATGAAATACCCATTATTTAAATTTTGTCAAACCCCCGTCATGACATTTCCTCCTTATATCTTATAATTTCTCATTCCCTACTCGAAACATTTTTTTTTTTTTTTTTTTTTTTTTTTTGGTGGTCACCGTTTCCCTCATCTTCATCAGTGTGTTACTTTATACACATAGAATGGTCAATATGGTACATCATATACATAGAATTATAGATATGATACATTACGTACATAGACAAGTACACTGTCGTATATGTGGTTATTACCCTATATACAAATAACATTCGTGATACCTCAACTATATATACACTTCACTGAATTATCCTTGTCTCACTTGACATCAACTTGATTTTTACCTTATTACATTCCTTAAGTACTACATTAATGTTACTATATTACAGTTTACAATATTACATTTTACATTCAATGATATTTTTTTTTTTTTTTATTATATTAACTTATTGGGACGTTTCTTTATCTTTCAGTCCTTCACCGTAAGAACATTCGTCCTCACATTCTTATAATTTGCGTAACGATGTCCAAATATGTTTACCTCTACCTGCACTCAGTTGTCTACCTGAAATCAGGTGTTTCGTTTACCTGACAGTAAACATTGGCAGTTCATTGTCCTGTCTTTCCACCTCACTTCTCACTCTCAACTTTCTTTCACTTTGTCACGCCTTAAGTCTGTGACCTTTACAATAACAACATAGCCTTTTGGCACATGAATACATCAGTACTTATACTATATTTACATTTCACAAATTATTTTTAAAGATCTTTCTAACATGTTCATTAGCTGTGGTTATTCTTATTACATTATCATTTTGTTTGTGCACAGGAATTTTGGAATTTGCAACTCCCACGCAGTGTTTGAATTTCAAACGAAAACGTTACCCGTACTAATTATATAACTTTTACTTGGTATTTTTTTTTACATCTTCGTATATATAATTTCAATCACATTTACACAGGTGATTTTTGGGTCTGCTCTGTACTGTTTACAACGTTTTTCTGACGATAAGGCCTTATTAGGGAGATGTTATATCTACCTATTGGTTTACCATTTCTTGGGTGTATTAGGGCATACGCTCTGTCACCAAATATTTTCTCAATCCGGTATGGGCCTTTCCATAGCATATATAGCTTTCTAGTCTTTTTTCCTAACAAATCTGACTTGTCGAACGATTTCACTAGAACTAAGTCGCCGACCTTTGGTTCCCAATTCTTCTTATACCGCATTTTCTTTGCGTTTCTTTTCTCTACTTTTTCCATTATTCTTTTAACAGCATTTTGGATCCGTTCTCGATCTGTCTCGGTTGTCACTTGTATACTTTCCGGAACACCCTCTATTATTGGTTCCGGTGTTAAATTCCTATGCAATTGGATAGGAGCATATCCTGTGGTTAAATTGACTGAATTATTGAATATAAACTCAATATAGTTGATGTGGTCTGGCCAGGTAGTCTGTTTCAATGAGCAAAGGACTCGGAGATGAACACCTAGGTCTTTCATTACGCGCTCGCTTGGATTAGAGCACGGATGGTACGACGTTGTATTATAGATGCGAATTCCGGCATCCTGAATGGTGTGCACGAATCGTCTTCCATGGTGTATGGACGCGTTATCTACTAATAGTGCTTTCATCTTCCCGTATTTGACTATATAGTCTTTCACTATTTTATTCGCGCATGCTGCACTTGTTAATTTCTTGAGAGGGTATATTTTCACAAATTTCGACATCACGTCGATAAGTACAAATAAATATTTTAATCCTCCTCTTCCTGCAGGGAGTGGACCATATGCATCCGCTGCAACTAGTTCTAATGGTTCCTTCCTGGTGATGGATACAGGGGGTCGATCTATCTTATAATTTAATGATTTTGCCCTCTGGCAGATGTCACATGTAGATATAAAGGTCCTAACTTTCTTGCCTAATCTAAATATGTATAAATGGTTGCTTATGGAAATCATTGTCTTCTCAACGCCAGCATGTATAAGAGCTGTGTGGTAAGCAGAAATCACTAATTCTTCCAGCGCTGCGGGTATATATGCTTTCCAAGCAGGTTTGGAAACACCCTGTAACTTATACAATACGTTATTTAGCACTCCGTATTTCTGTGAATTTGCTTGTTCTATGGGCAATGCCTTTTCCATAATTTGTTTTAATTTCCAGTCCTGGCGTTGTAATTCCGACAATCTTCTCATCTCCTTTGTTAATTTTATACTGAAGGTTACATCCATCTTTAACAATGGTAATTCTGTACCATTACTACTGATATTTTCTGGAAGATTCCCCTGTGGCTTTATACGTGAAAGCATGTCACTAAAGATGTTAAGACTTCCCTGTATATGTTTAATCTCTGGGTTGTAAGCCATGATCTCGTGGATATATCTCGCAATTTTTGTACTGGTCAATTTGCAATTTCGTATAAATGATAGGCTGATATGATCGGTGAATATCACAATCCTTTTATTATATATATATTGTCTAAATTTACAAATGGCGTAGTAAATAGCCGTAATTTCCTGTTCTGTTATGCAAGCAATTTTTTCGGTTTTCGTTAACCCTCGGGAGGCTGTGGCTATGACCTTTAATTCTCCAGTCGGTGTCTCTTGGGCTAAAATAGTTCCTAACGCCACCATGGAGGCATCCGTGTATATGAGATAAGGTAAATCTGGATCAGGCCATGTCAATAATACGGATTCACTGAAGAGTTCTGGTAATCTTTTAAAAGCATTTTCTTCTACCATAGTCCATCGCCATTTTCGATTTTTTTCCAGTAGTGCTCGCAACGGTGCGGCTTCCTTTGCATAGTTTATCAGGAACCTTGATTGGTACCCAAGTACACCCAGATAACGTTTTACTTGTTTTGGTGTCTTAGGTCGTGGTATTTTCAAAATGGCTTCCACTCTTTCTGGATCAGGAGCTATATTTTCGCCTGTTATGATATATCCTAAATATTTAACTGATTCCTGGAAAAATTTACATTTGGCCCAATTCAGTGTTAATCCAGCATTTGCTAGCCTTCCGAGCACTAAATCCAAATATGTAAGGTGATCTTCCACTGTTCTACTGTATATCAATAAATCATCTACATACTGTGACACATATGTTTCCCTTTGCGTGTTGAGTATTTTCTGCATCGCCCGTAGGAATGCGCTTCCAGAATTAATTAGTCCAAAGCAATTTCTTGTAAACTGGTACTGATATCCTCCGTGCAAAAATGAGGTATATTGCCTTAACTCAGGTTTCAACTTAATTTGCAAAAATGAGTTGGTCACATCTAGTGAAGTAAAATACCTTTGTGCCCCAATACCGGCCAAAATTTGCTCTATTGCTGGGGTTCGAAAATTATCCGGAACAATATATTGGTTTATATGACGTCCATCTATCGTCAGTCGTACTGTTCCATTTGCTTTTCTGACTATACATAGGGGACTTATAAATTTTGATGTAGATATCTCCAGAATTCCATCTTCCAACATTTCCTGTATTTTAAGGTTCACTGCCTCCTGTAAATCCAATGGAATAGGTCTGCATTTATATTTGAATGGGGGAACATCATGTATCTCAAATTCATATTCAAAATCACTATAGGTCCCAGTGTGTTCCGAAAATACATTTCTGTGTTTACATAAAATGTTATAAAAAATCTCTTTTTGGTGGTCGTTAAGTAGGTTCGAGTTTGCTACTGTTTCTCTTATTCTATAGGTCATGTTTACATTATTTTCGACTACCTGGAAATCATCTGGTAGGGTAATTATCTCCTGTTCACATGCTTCTGTCTGCCCAAGTCCGTATGACGTCATCTCTAAAAGCCCTTCTTCTGCCGCTACGTACACTTCTTTATCATAGTTTCCCATCTCTTCTGCTTCTAATGGATTCATCTTAACTAGCTCCATCCCTCCTATTCGTATAAATTCTACAAAAAATGTTTCTCCATCTATTTCTTTTTCTTCATCTGTCAATCTTATCTCATTTTCTGCTTCCCTTGAGCTAAACGGAACTTTAACTATGACGTCTTTAATTTTGATTTCCAAGGCTTCCATTTGATAATTCAACTTAGCTTGAAGCGCATACAACACGTCATTACCCATAATAATGTCTACAGATAGCCTATTAATAACAAAACATACAAATTCTATTGTATCCTCCCCAATGGTGACTTTCAAAAGCATTTGTGTATTAATCTTTTGTTTGGCGCGACCTACCGCCAGAGTACAATATGCACTTTTCACTGGCAATGTTTGCAATTTCATTCCATTGTTTTTTAAGTGATAAAAGAATGCTTGACTTATAGCTGAAACTGAGGATCCTGAATCTATGGTAATGTGCCATTTTTCTTTGTTTATTATTGCAGCAATACGTGGAGCATCTCTCACTTCTTGTAATTCTGTTAAGTGATTGTTTATTTGAGTACCGTTTTCTATTTCTGTTTCTGTTTTATTTTGTACCACCCTACTCAGAGCTGTGTCCCTGTTCAAATTAAGAACTAGCGTGTTCATCCGGGTCCGATGCGGGACGTCTTCTATCGCACCCTGGATTCGTTTCCCGTATGCTGTGTCGTCTCTGGCCTTTCATCTACCTCGGGCGCCGCGTCCCTCGGTGTGGGTGGAGGAGAACGCACCCATTCTCTTGAGAGAAGTTGATTCCTCTGTCTTACTTCAGGTCTGTCTGTATTGTTCTCTCTACCAGCGTCACGTGGTTGATACTGTCTATTGGCTTCTGGTAGTCGGAACGTCGGTCTTGCATTCCCTCTTCGAAGAAATGGGGGGTGACCCCTATTTCCATTCCTAGTTACATGTACATATCTCATAGGGAAATTATATGAATTTGAATTTGGTGGTCCCTGTCTCCCTCTATTGTTGTTAGGGATTTCCCTCGGGACGTGGGCATCGTATCTTTGACGAGTAGCCATATGGTTTGTGTTAAAATTTCGGGGATTGTGTGCCCTTTCCCCGTCATGATTATTATTATTCCACGGTCTGTGTGGATTTCTCACTGGCATTCGATTCTCATGTCTATTTTGTGAGTTTTGCGTCCCAACGCTTTGTAAAGCCGTTAACAATGTAATTGCCTCTCTCAATGTCTGAGGTCTTGCTACCACCATGTGATTTCTAATGTTCTCAGGAAGGTGGGGAGTGAGAAGAGAAATCAGTTCGGCTTCCTGTAATGGAGGTTGTAGATATTTACTCATTTGCGAATATCTCAGGAAATAATCAGTAATAGACTCTCCATTATTACCTTGGTATCGGCCATTTGTTATTTGATTCCTTACTTGGTATTGGACATTGGCGTTCCAATACTTTTCTAGGAAAGCTGTTTTGAACAACTCGTAGCTGCATCCTTCTCCCACAGTTACTCGTAGCCAATTAAGTTCGGCAGATTCTAACGCCCTTTGAACTATTATCATTTTATATTGCTCGGGTACACCTCTGATGACAAAATACTTTTCTAAGTCGGCCAAAAATTGTACTGCGTTGTCATTGCGACAATTAAATTTCGGGAGGGGCAATTCGCTTAGAAAATTCATGTGCACTGCTGGATACATATTTACGTTTTGCATATTTATTTCGCTATTATTGCTGCTTTGAGGAGAGACAGAAGGGGCGCTAACCTGTTCGTTCTGCCTCTCTCCATTGTGTGTATGTATAGTACAATTGGAACTCTCAGGTACCTGCCCTTGCTGTCGCAGCTGGAAGCCAGTTACGGTATCTCTGATTTGAGATATCTCGCTTACTGTTTCCCTCAACATTTGTGTATTCTCTGATTGAATATTTGTTACACGTGCTACCTTTTCTTTTAACTTCTCCATGTCAGCTGCTATACTATTGTTTACAGTGTCAAACCGGTCATTTATCTCTTGTACAAAAGTTACCTGTGTCGTGGTCAGTTCGTCTAATCTTATTCTTTCCTTATTAATTTGCTCCCCTATTCTATTTTCTACTCCTGCAACGAGAGATTTGGTGGCTTCTAGGTCACTTCTTATAGTACCTACTTCTCGCTGCAGGGCCTCTTTTACAGATTGGATTTCCCCTGTTATTCCTTGAATTCTGACAGTGATTCTAGTTTCTGTTTCTTTCCCTTGGCTTGTAATTTGACTTACTAATTTAGCTTCTAGTGTTTGGTTCTGTCCTACTAATTTAGCTTCTAGTGCTTGGTTCTGTTCTACTAATTTAGCCTCTAGTGATTGGTTCTGTTCTACTAATTTAGCCTCTAGTGATTGGTTCTGTTCTACTAATTTAGTCTCTATTGATTGATTCTGTTCTACGAATTTAGCCTCTAGTGATTGACTCTGAATAGTCATTTGCGCCATGAGTTTCTGGAACATCTCTTGTAGATTTTCCATCACCCCAGGATTGTCACTTCTCCTATTTACATTTAAGCTACTTACACCATTTACACCCTCATCTACTGATCCTATAACATTGCTTTCCACTATCTCTTCATTAACAACTTCCAACTCTTTCTCTGTCTCCATAATTATTTGTTCCCCAGAATTTTCCATTTTAAATTTATTCTGTACGATCTTCTTATTTCTCAAAAGCATTGAATTTCCCCTTTAAATTTTCTAATTTCCCTTCCAAAATACTTATTACTAAGACATTACATAGATATTGCTTTCACTGAATGATATTACATTTACAAGAAATATAAATTGAGTATGTGTAACTCACAGTTCTGTTGTACGGCTGTGGTGTTTATGTGATGTCTTTACCAATTTTTGTCGTGCTGCTCGTCGTCTAGTAGGCTCAGTTGATGTCGAAAGAACTTGAACTTCTCTCTTGGTTGGGGGAAAATTCTATGTAGTTGTTTTTGCCGTCTTCTTCGTAGTCTCTGCTGTCCTCATCGTAGTTGTCGTCGTCGGTCTTCTCACTTCTCCTCGTAGTCGTCCTTCGTCGTCGTTCTTCTCACTTCTCCTTGTAGTCGTCCTTCGTCGTTACATTTCACCCATTTCCTACAATTCGAAGCCCCAACGTGTCGGCGCCATTATGCGGCATACCCGCATGTCAGATTTCAATTGGTTGATGTTTAATTTTGATTTGGGTTCTAATTGGAGCTATGAGATCTCTTATTCTTCAGGTGAATGGTTGTAGGAAATGGATTTGTTGTTTGTTGGCTGCTCAGTTGTCTCAATAATACACTGGTTCGTTGCAAAAATTGATTTAATTCTCACTCAATTCGTTGATTCAGATTGATTGGTAGCGGTGACCACCTGTTACTAAACTTCCTAACAGAATTCTCTTAATTCTTTATACGGCGAATACTTTGCTATTAGAAACTTCTTCGGCTGCTTCTCTCACGCTGGTTGCGTTATTCTTGACTTCCCTACATTTCGGACTTAGAAATCTTTACGACCTCTTCTTCACGCGCACTAACACGTCTTTTTCCTCTTAGTATGACTGTAGAAGTGATTTTTCGTCTGCTCTGCGATTCCGTTCGTACTTTATTCTGATCCCTACTCTAACCCTTATCACATGACCAAAATAACTCACCCTTCTTCCTATTTCTCAAATCTTACATTATTATTGGTCTCTCATTTTATTTCGATTTTTCTTTATTGGTTAGCAAAACTCATCGAACTCATTGTCGTTACATCCCACCGTGAGTTGGGATACGCCTACCCTGGGCTCTTTGTAACGGTATACATCGTTATCGCCACAGCGAAGTAAATCCTTTTAGGTCTTACGCCTGACCGCATCTTGAAAACCTTATTGTTCCTACACATTTTTGCTTATAGTTCTCAGACATTGAACCTTTCCTTAAACAAAGAGGCTAACGGTCACCTCTTCCTGTCTCCCCGACTTGTGTTCAGATTTTACAGAAATATTTTCTCTCCCTTACATGGATTCTAGCATGTTAGTTGTCTTAAATTATATTCTTCCCATCTTATTCTTAATTAAACCGCTATTTTAATCACTACTCTAATTTCATTCTGATTTCATATTAATATAACAATATTTTATATTAGTTTAGCAAAGCATTTTCATTAATTTATCTTCTTTTTTAATTCTCGTGATTTCAATTAATTCGCCACCTCCTAATCGCTGTCTGATACTGCGGTTACACATTGCATTCTATATTATTCCTTCACTGTAAACCTGTGCGGCTATTTCGTAATTTCTTTGTACTCTGTAGGACTGAAGCCAGTGTAACCGTTTTAGAGAGGTGTTACTGTATAATGCCAAGCTGGGAAAACACCTATATATGAATTTAATGTATCCGGAATCAATTTGCAATGAGGATAAAAGTGGACTACAGCTTGAGTGCTGTATGTCCACGGTTCTCAGTTTACTATTTCGAATGTAGGGGAATAGACAGAGACACAGTACACAATACCGCTACTAGAGACAGGAGTTCAACGAACGACATAGGTAAAGCAAGTCGATCGTGGACAAGATACCATCACGCGCGCTCGCCCGCCTTATTAGGCACCTCTACACCTTTTTATTTGACCTTCCGGATGAATACAACCAGTCCATTTCCTCTTCCATCAAATTAATGAGCCATTGCTGTTTCTAAATTCTATGTATAAGGCGTTATCATGTTCTAAAATATACCTATCTACATTAACTGAGAATTTGTTTATTAATTTTTCGCAAGTTCATTAAACAGCTGTGTGGATGTATAAAATGAATGAACAAATTGACTCAAGGAGCTGAAATTTTAAAACTGCATGATATTTATTTTAGAGCCAAAAGGAAGCCTTAAATAAAACTCGCAGAGATTCATACACGAGACTGAAGCTTAAAAGAAGACTTTTTGGGGATAATTTGTTCCGTTACCTTTAACTTCAACGATTATATTATCTGCTCTGACTTTACAACCATTTCTCTGTTCTGTATTTTGTGCATATAGTGAAACATTGGGTTGCTTCTTTTTTTGTTAGTTGCTTTGTTTCTTTTCTTGAAATACGCATTGCATTTCCCAGCCATACTTTTTAAACTCTTGGGAGGAATAAAACATTAACAAATCGGAAATATAAATAGTGCTTTAGCTGGGAATCAAATTGGCCTCTGGGACAAAAATGCCAAAACGCTTACCACTCTTTCGCAAGGACAGTCAACATAAATTTTAAATCGTGATTGTGAGGAATGATGATCCAGAAAGGTTCTTGGTGTAATATGTATGAGTTTTTATATAAATCGCTTTTCCATGCAATATTTTTGCATTCATGAGAAGTCTTTGTTTGAAATTATGTTTTCCACAAAAAGAAGGAAGAAATCTTGAATCATTTGAGTAGTTTTGAGCGGCCTGTGTTTGCCGTCCTTTGGTCCTTTTCTTGTTCCGAAATACATTTGATTCGTTCATTTTAATTTACGTCCTACATTAGTCATATCGGACGATGAATGTAATTGGTAAAATGTAGCTCAAATGGGTCCAGGGTTCATAGAGATTAGAGTTATCGAAATTCATCTTTCAGAGTAAGGGACAACTCGGAAAAACCACTTATCCGAATAACTCATCCTGACCAGGGGTCACTATAACATGGGTTTGTGAATGGGAGATAGAAGATTAAAATCCTGCCAAGATAGTACTCCCCTGGCATCTTAGAACAGAACGGTTCCTTCCCAAATTTTAGTTTCTATGTGAATTGGAAAATTCGGCGTTTAAAATGCTCAGCCTAATCCAGAGAAGTCGCGTAATCGCCCAACTTACTATAATAGTTGCCAAGTGATGTCCTTAATTGGTGTCCGTAAGTTAAAATTGTCTCAAGAGTATTGAAATATCTGTACAGAGTTGCCAATTTGGAGGAAAGCAGTATTATCAAGGAATGCTTTCTTTTGCAGATGAGAGGCATATGGGAGAGTCTTGGGCGCAAAAAGTAAGGCAACTGATGGAACAGATAGGTATGGGACATATTTGGAGAAACGAGGAGTATTGTTATAGAGGCTTTTGGAAATAGGTAGAATTTAGCTGGAAGATTTAGATAGCCAGGTTTTATTTACCAGTGTAAGGTAGAAAAGATCATTGAGGACATGTAAGGAAATAAAGACAGTGTGGGTGAGCGAGAAGTACATAGATGTATGTAATAAGTTAGGACGAGAACGATTTGCCTGGGCAAGGACAGGAGTTGGAAATTTGAAAGGTAATGGATATGATAAGGATACAGGGAAATGCCCGGTGTGTGGAGAAGAGGATACAGAGTGGCATAGTATACTTTGTTGCAAACAAAGATATGGAGGGAACAAATTTGGAAACAAAGTGGGACCGTTTTAGGGATGGGGGGAGGTATTAATAAAAAAATGTTATTAGTAAAAGGAAAAAAGAATATAAGAAATATAGGTGAATAGCTGGGGAAAGTTAGAGAGAAATGGTTAAGACTGATGAAGAATAACTAACAATTAAAGGCTGGAAAACTGGAATGAGGGATACAAGGGAGAGCAGGGTCATCAATACACGGATTATGTGTATTGAGACCGAGACTCGAGGCAAGCAGGTAGGAAGGGTATGCTAGATGTGAATAAGTTATATTGTTATTGTGTGAAAGAAATGTTACAAATGTCAATGAATCAATGAAATTGTATGTAGAAGAAAGATGAGAAATAAATCTAATTGGTGTCCGTAAAGTTTTCTGACAAAGTGTAGACACTTGTTTGCGACAATCGTGTAACTAAGTTAGCATTTTCTATAAAGTAGATAAAACAATTGCGAGCTGTAATGAGTACTTCATTTTGAAGGACTTAAGCGCAATGGAAATACAAAAGAAATTCCATTTTACATTAAAGATCTCTTCCTCCATTTTCGATGGTTAAAAAGTAGTTTGCTGAATTTAAATGAATGTGATTATTTGTTCATACAAGAAGATGAGGGTCCAGGGCGCCCCAAAACCGCTGTGACATACGAGAATGTGACAAAAATTCACGATAGATGTTGCGGGAGTAAGGTTTTGGACATGCGAAAGCTTTCCGTTTGTTAGATGTAGACCAAAGACCCATCCGAATGAACTATTGTCAAGAATGTTTAGGCGTATAAACGCAAATCCAGAGTTTCTTCTGCGCTTCACAACAGTAAATGAAACACGGATTCATCATTACGTGACAGAGACGAAGGAGAAGTCCAAAAGTGGATGGCAACTACATGTAAAAGTGCACCAAAGAAAGCAAACAACGGTTCCATTTGCAGCAAAAGTTTGGAATTCTTAAGGTGTTGCTTTCGTAGACTACCATTGCCGGGGAATATGGTGCTTCACTATTGGACAGATTAAAAGATGCTATTTTAGCTAATCATTCACGGCTTCCGTGAATGACAATACGCCTTCACACGTGTGAAGTGCTTCCACTTCTGCTTGTTTGCCGGCTTTGGCTCTCGCTATTACATATTGTCACCCGAACATCGTAATTCCCGATAGAACCAGCTGGCAGGTTGGGCCAGACGGGAAGCATTCAGGCCACGTCAACCCATTTATCTCGTGTCACTAACTGAGGGGATGATTAGAAGAGCGGCACGAGCCCTGTACCGCCTCTTTCACCTCCCCTGACGTCTGGAACCTTCGGCATGATTTTCCGAACCGCGAAGCTTCCAGAAACAGCGATCTTCCTATTTAAGGCTGCAGTGGACGAGTAAGTTCTAGTTCTTGGCGAGCAGCCGGAGGAGCGCCGAGTGAGTGAACGGACGGGAAGACTGTGTACGTGCATCAGAGGAGTTGTACGTAATTGCGAGTGCGGAGTGGACCTGTGAGAGACGAACTGGTGAATTGTAATTGTGTGCGCTACGTAATTCTGTGTAATCGGCAAGTGTTCCAACTGTAATTCGGTGGAAATAAAGAACATTTTGAGATTGTGCAATTGGACTTTTAATTTCACGAACCCACAAAGTCACAATATTATTTCCCATTCCAGAAGAAATGTCAGGATAGACGAAGATTTATGTCAGCCCATGAGATGAAAGCTGAGACAGACGCTTATTTTCCACAGTGGAACACCATTATTAATAAGTTCGATTAAATGAAATTGTAGGTTTTGGGTAAAATTCCTTTAAATATGTTTTAATCACCAATTGAGAACTTTAGTACGCCCCTTGTAACTATAATATAATTTGATTAGTACAGTGTATGTTGAAAATACGAACGTTAAAGTGTTTAAAAAGATAAGCAAATCTGAATTCTATCAGCAAATAAATTAAAACATTCCATGTGCATGGGCTTTCATCTTGAAAAAAAAATGTAAAGTAGGATTTAACATGCACCTATTTTTCTATTTGTTAACTGATACATTTTTTGCTTTCTCTAGAGGGAGTATATTACATTCTATCCAAAAGTTCTACATTTCACAGAAATACATGCTTTGGACACCCCTGAATTAAGAAAGAAAAACATTTAAAAAATTGTGTGTGTTTGTGAACAGCATAACTGTACTTCAAATATGAAAAAATAGTTAAATACCAAAATTGGTATTTAAATTCGGCATCTTCTAAGGTCGCGACACGAAAATTTGCAAGAAGATACCTCCGTCACGGGTCATCCGTTACATTGAATACTTTTTTCACCATTTTTTTTTTTTTCAGAAATTTCTTAAAGATTTTGATTAAAATACCACCTGTTTTACACATTTTCACGCCAAAATAAATGTATATCTTTAATTTTCTGGCAATATCTTTAGAAGTCCTCTTCATTTTGGACGAATATTGCATATATATTAAACAGAGGAACAAAATCCTACTGTAGGAGAATGTGGAGGTTGTTGAAACAAAACTTATGTCAAATACATCAATACTTTTGGGGGGAGAATGAACCATTTCGGAGATATTCCCTGTTATTTACACTTTGCTCAAATGTATATATTTTTTTTTATCTTTTGGAAATACAAAGAGAACGGAATTTCAAAGCTGTCACATAGCGACCAGCTCTTTAAACATTTGACTATCTCTTTAAATAGTGTACTGTATTCCATATCCCCCTTGCACCTACAAGAAAATTGGTAATTCAGATGTTTATCTCGATTAACACGAGGTAGATAGAGAAACAAGTGTTTGTAAGAACACTGTGACTTTGTGGGATCGTAGAATTAAAAGGCCGAGTTGCAGAAATTAAAAATCTCCTTTATTTCCGTAAAGATAAACTGTTCAATTCTCACGTAACAACATTACATCATATACAGTCTTCCAAGGTCGATGACAATAACAGACAGTGAGAGCTGATTACATTAGCTCTCGTTACAACAACACAGCTCACTCTGTTTTACTACTGTCCTGCTGGCGTGTCACAATCCCTTATATATCACATTCAGACTGTTCTGTCAATCACTAGATGTTTCTGGAAAACAAGGCATCTAATGACGTAATTCGAACATTCTATCACCTTCGAGAAACCTAACTTAATCTATGCCGGTGAGACCTTTGCCTCAGTTATCTTGTTTGCCGGCGATATCTGTTTACACTATGCGCTATCGTTAACTGCTTAGCAAGGCTCATTATTACCATGAAACTTTATCCGCCAATTGATTCCTTATTTGTGCCGAAACTTTTATGCCTGTTGCCGTCACAATACCTGTACTTCGTACCAGAGTAGACGTGCGTTTAACGCATTAGACTTTTTAAGTCACCTGTTGCTTGGGGGCGTTGATACAATAGACCAAGTTTGAACCTCCTCTCCGTGGTGTAGTTCAGTCCAGTCGTTACCAATATTTTGCTTGTGCAGAGTATTTGATGAGCCATTACTATCATTTGCTTCAACTTTCAAGATCATCTATTGGAGCACAGACTTTCACGTATATGACAGTTGATTTATTTGGGCATGCTGAGGTAGTAGAGAGGACATTAGTGCGATGTACGTTCAAGTTATAACACCTCCTATTATTTTTTTCCATGACTGGGACCAGACAGAAAATTCTGTTCTTTTTAAATACACGTAGACTCTTTGGGAATGCGTGACAGAGATGGCAGCACTGTACAGTGCATAGAACTCTAGTGGCAGCTACGAGAGTTAGGACTGTTGTTGATACTTAGTGGTGACGTTTTCATTGCAAGAACAGCTTGTAATCATTCCTTTTCTCTATTTTCGTGATGTGACACCTATTGAAATTCTTCGCCAGTTGAGTGAGGCATGTGGTGATGGTACCATGGATGTGTCTAATGTGCGTTCCTGGTTGCGACAGTTCAATGAAGGCACAACATCGTGTGAAAACAAACCAAGACAGTCACGGCCTCGCACCAGCCGGTCTGACGACATGATCTAGCGAGTGGAGAACGTTGTTTTGAAGAATCGCCGATTGAGCGTTGCAAACATCGCCTTCAAAATTGGCATTTCCGTGGGATCTGTGCACACAATCCTGCATGAAGATCTGAAAATGCGAAAAGTGTTCTGCCTTCATTGAACTGTGACACCCAGGAACGCACCTTAGAGACGTCCATGGTACCATCACCACATGCCTCACTCAACTGGCGATGAATTTCAATAGGTGTCATCACTTAAATCGAGAAAACGAATGATTACACGATGCACGCTGTTCTTGCAATGAAGAAGTCGCTATTTTACATTGCTGTCATCTCTGTCACGCATTTACAAAGAGTCCACGTGTATTTTTAAAAGGAACCAGAAGTTCCTACTAGTCCCAGTCCTGAACGAACGAAAAAACAAAAGTGTTATAACTTGAACACACCTTGTGGTTGCGGCTATTGCAGTATGATAAGTTGAAATCGGAAATTGTATGTAAAATTAAAACTCTTCCAGGTGTTTTGTATGCTTTCCTGCATGTGTTATAGTTCCATGTCTGTATTTATTTTGTAACTGTGATCTGTCGCTATTACGAGAGAAATATGTTTGAGCTTTAGGGAAGTGTTTCTCACTTTTATGCCCGATTTTACCAACAGATGTTAAGACTTAACACGAGTTTAACAACAGTTATAACAAATATTGCATTTCACCAATAAGTGTTAGCTTAACACTCGTGTTAAATCTCTTGTTAAACTAACAAGTCAGATTTCTGATGTTAAGTCCTTAACAATTGTAAATAGTCAAGATGGCGGGCGTGAACGCAGCTGTTGTTGTCGATTTGCTATATTTAAGACCGTGTAAATGGTATTCGTAATAGAGTATGGCCTATGAGGCGAAATTATTTTGAGGAGCTATCAGAAGAAAACTTTCTACAGAGGTATAGACTGTCCAAACAAGTTGCTATGAAGATTACTGCGGAAGTACAAGAGAGTTTAGAACATGCATCGAAAGGAATATGCCGATCTCGCTTTATTTTGCTTCAAGTATTAATAACTTTGCTATTTGATAATTCACTAAATTATGTGAATAATACACTCCACCTCCCGTTTTGAAACGTTCAAGTAACTCGTCACTTGCACTTCTTCGCACCTCGTTTTAAATTTACGTAATACTGAAGATGTTTCGTGTTTCTAGTAATGACACATACATTTGAATTAAATGCGTTTCCAATTTTTTCCCACGTGACATCTTTCTCTTTTACATTCACCGCATCCGTCCTCTTATTTTCCACGATATCCTTACACTTCGTCACCAATTCAATTACAGTTCTTTCTCCATCGATGAGAAATTTGTTTCACGGCTTTTGTATACGATTTTGTTTATCCGCCAATTTTTAAGTGTGTACAGACGAAAATGAAAACAAAAGCGCATAGCAGTACGTTCAGAAAATAATACGACTCAGCCATAGTCTTCTATAGTCAAGTTTCTTGGCGTTAACACGTGTTTGTTAACATTTGCAGAAAACAGGTTGGTGAAATGAAATAAATTTAACAGCTTTGTTAGCGCTGTTACAATTGCTAGTTACATTTGTTAACTCGATTTTAATATCTGTTGGTGAAATCGGGCATTAGAGGCATACACGTGGGTTCACATGTGCTTTATTTCCAAGTAAGAGACCATTTTCTACAAGTTTACATTATGGGATACTTCTAAAAGCACTCTGTTTCAAGAATTGTTCAATCTGCCCCCCATTAGTACGCTATGCCTACATCAACCTATAGATGTATTATTTTATCTTGACAGGAATCCTGTGCGGTAGGGATGAGTAGCAACTGTGATGGGGATAGTGCACGCCACAATGCGTCCCACGCGTAAGATTACGAGAGGGGAGGGCGGTGCATAAGGTGTCTAAAAACAAATGTCATTCTCGAAGCCAGTTTTGCAGCTCTTATAAACTAAGTTGTAATTCTTACAATAGTAGTAATCTCCACGCTTTTGTTGGATCTTAAATAGTACACAGGCATTTGGAACAAAACCCTGTTCTCCTCCAGCAGGCATGATAAACAACTGCCGGCCTTTCAATATCGCTGCAGAGTCCCTGTAACGTATTTCACTCCAGGCATATGGTCCAGTATGTGCTGTATTTATATAAGTTTCATTCATATAAACTATACAAACTTCACTTCAATATTTCCGAATATTTCGTAAATACTTAAGCCTTTTTGCACGTATGGTACGATGTTCGATTAAAATTTGTCTGTCACGCTTAGTGTTTTTTTTTTTTCAAATAATCCTAGCTTAAAAAGAACTCTTCTTAATGTTTAGACACTGCCTTGGAAGTCAGTAGAATTTTTAGCTTCATAAGCACTTTCTTCAAAGTTGGTCTTTGTTTTTCTGTGCTTTAAAAATTATTCATAGTTCGCCTAACTGCTTTTGAATTAAGACATCAAAATTAGCTTTTGTGCATGTTCTTAATCTTTGTTTACTGGGCATAGAGAAGGACGTTGTTGCACTAGCACCAATGGCTTTTCTTTCCTTAATAACTCTCCTAAACTACTTTCAGACACAACTGTTGCCTCACATACCCTTCCTCAGATTTTTATAGCTGACCCAGACCATTGTTCCTTTTTTATAAATCTATGAATATTGGTTAATACTTCTCGTGTTTTTAAATGTAGCACTTTATTTCCTAATGTGCTGCTAGGAGGCGTCATTTATAATTGCCCTCTTGGAACCATGAGACAAGTACATTTTGAAACTTCTCGTGTTTTTAAATGTAGCACTTTATTTCCTAATGTGCTGCTAGGAGGCGTCATTTATAATTGCCCTCTTGGAACCATGAGACAAGTACATTTTGAAACAAGCTGTAGTGTTACCGAGTACCTCTGCACGTGTTTAGTCGCTCGCAACTGGTACGCAACTGACCTGCCCTCCCCTCCAGTTGCAACCGTTCTGAGGTGGACTCGTCCAGATACCACTGCGCATCGCTCTGCACGTTTCAAGATAAAAAAAAATACATCTGTACCATCGTTCTGCATCCCGGTTATGCTGATGTAATCCGATGAACGTCATTTTGTTTCGCAGACATCCACAATAGGGTCGGGAAGACACTCTCCTCCTTGAAGTGGGGTTACATCGTAATTAACTCCTTGGAGGCCCAAAACCAACAACACCGGCTCAGATATTAACAGAGAATCTTTGTTGGTCACGTGATTGAACAATTTTCCTAGAATTCTCAGCTGCCTATGCGTGCTGAATGTGAAACTTTGTCTGGCGCTATTGA
The DNA here is from genome assembly GCA_030765055.1 of Mantis religiosa. Classification (NCBI taxonomy): domain Eukaryota; kingdom Metazoa; phylum Arthropoda; class Insecta; order Mantodea; family Mantidae; genus Mantis; species Mantis religiosa. Next base: position 33,466,635 of record CM060952.1, on the reverse strand, counting down.
AACGAAGCATTATCCTTAGCTTAAAGTTGTACTAAATCAATCGTTGAGACATTATTGGAGAAATAACATATTGCAAGACAACAGCTGATACTGCCTGAACACGATGTAAATTAAAGGGGTGCAGCCAGTTCTCAAACTACATTGTTTATTGTAACTGGTATAATCCTGCTTCTCAAAAGATTACCATGGATTTATCTTTGGTAATAGATACCTCTCAGATAATATACTGATTACTCCACGTGGAGTAAACATCTATGTCATTTGTGATTCCTGCGAATTCCGTTGGCTGAAGTGATGCGTTCATTGGTGCTTAGCACAGATCCGAGAAGCGTGGTAGTTCCCCTCTCACTCTTACAAGAATAATCATTGCGTTATCTGAGAGGTTTCTCTTAACAAAGATAAAGCCATGGTAACCGTTCGAGCAGCGCGACTATAACCGTTCGAACAGCACGACTATATGTATTACTCGACAGAGCGCTGAGGCGTATTGACCTTCAGGTGACCAGCGCTGTGATCGTCTCTTGTCTGGTCTTATCTGGTCGATTAGAAGAGTGAAAGATTAAGTTGATGTATAGTAAGTTACGGAGAACAAATAGAGCGATTGAAAGCTGCGTGTGTCTATACAATGGTTTCTCGCGCCTGTCGCTGTATGACACATTGCTGTCCAGAAGGCATGATTATATCTGAACGTAATATACATACACTGGACTCGCCGTGTATGTGCGATAAGCTGAGGTAAACATCTCTGTGTTACGAATTTTTCCCGATACGCTTTCTCGCTTTGCAATGTAGTACGTGGATAGTCTTCAACTATATGAAGAAATGTCGCATCCAGTAGTATATTTCAGTAGATTCAGTAGAAATTCGATGTGCTGCTAGCAAGTAGCCTTCTGCTAGCCATTTCTTTTAACAGATTGGAAATTCTCTTAAATATGTTCTGAGAATCGAAACGCCTGTAATATCTTACAACACTCAGTTTCTAATCTTATCCTAAAAATGAAGCATGCAAATCAACATAACATTAATCACTGTTTGAATCTGAAAATCATACGTTATAATTATTACTATTTATCACGCAAAGAGGTTATGTAACATTTATTTTGCTAGTACAATTCGTCTCTTAAAAGTTATTTTGCAAGCATAATCGCCATGCCATTGCACGGGACGTTGCTACTAAGATGTACTCCGTAACACATATTTTACGCTACAATGGATAAATAAATATTTGTCGACTTTCTATCATTTTCCCATTACACCAGCATTAAAAGGACATGCCATGAGAACGTTGCGTAACAAACGCGTTAGCAAGACCGTCTCGGAGTTTCTAGGGTTCAACGACCAAATCTTTATTCCCTATGCCGAATAGCACTGAGCTATTGGTTAACAACTTCAACAAGCTGTTAAGCCTTAAAAAAGTTACAGAATATGATAGACAAAACTATGAGGTAATATTTGATTTATATTCAGTTAGAATGAATATTAAAGCTTGTAAAGTGATGCTAATAGGATTAATTTAATTTCGATCTTGTACATTTGGAATATATTGCAGTTTCTCTATAGTAGGAAGAACTTGCACAACAATACTCTTTTCCTGGTGATAAAGCCGGAAACTATGGATGAAATCTATAAAACGAGAGGATCTTTTGTTTTCGAAATCTACGAGATGCGGATGAAACCTTTTCCAGAACATTTTATTTCTATTCATTGTTGCATTATCCTTTGCCTTGAAAGCTTACCGAAGATTCTTGTCCTACAATGTTCGAATATTAACTTAACGAAAGATTGCCCTCAGTCCGGAAAGACTCCATTAAAAGTGAAAGGAATTACGTACATAAAATGAAAATGCATTTAAAGTATAGTATGAGCAAAACATTTTATATAGTTCAATTTAAGACTATGTCTTAAATATTGTTAGCACTGAAGGTAGTGTTTTTACTGATAGAAATGTTGTCAGCTTTACAGTTTTCTAATTATTGAAAGTACAGGTTTTTCTCAAGGATGTTAGTTCAGCAATAAACTTCTTTTACTGGCTTCTTGTAGAGGAGCTGTTATGTGAAGATTAAACAAAGTTTGACACTCAGTCCCAGTTTCCAATTTTAATTTAAGATGCTGTCACAGAACTAACGGTACATTTGCTTCAAGACATTTAACTCCATGGTAGTAACAATAATGATGTGTTAAGAACTCCAGCTAAATTTTATTGTAGACTAGCTGACCCGGTAAACTTCGTACCGCCAATAAAAGTTGTCTGAACTTATCTATATAAATAAAACAAATTCGAATTAGTTATTTATTCTGCATTTTGGGATCAAGTTTAAGTACAATACAGTTACAACTAGGTTCATCAATTTAAAGCTTTCTGATTATTATTATTTTTTTTTTTTTTTTTTTTTTTTTTTGTGATGCGTACATATATAATGTGACTTTGTGAGTTCGTAGAATTAAGTCTTATTTGCAGAAATTTAAAATGCTCATTATTTCAGTAAAAGGACGCTTTGCACACCCCTTACAGCAGCAAAATGACCTAACACACACAAACGCAGTCTTTAAGGTCGTCTTGTTCTCAGATGCACGTAAACAAACGAAAGAAATCATTGCGGTACACTTCAAATGTCCACGCACTCACAATTACTGCACAGCTGCAACTTAATTAACAACTGATTGTCAACTGACTCCGACACAGCACAGAGATGTCGTTGAAGGGAGTCCTCCTCCGCAAAGGAGGGTCCTTCTACTATTGCCATACCGAGTCTACGTCCCTTACTGGCATAAAGATTGGTTTTTAACTAAGGGGTGGTGGGTAAATGGTGGTGATAGTGTTAGTGAAATGGTTTAGTAGTTCTAAGAACGTATTTGTAGGGGTAAGGTGTGGTTTAAGTTTATGGTGGGCCTAGCACAAGTCTGGGTCTTTGGTAAGTTTCTCCAGGGTCGAGGTCATTCCCCCGAGGCCGCGGATGAGGTGATTGAAACTTGAAGGAAGTTGAGCATAGAAGCTTCGCGAGAGGTGTAGGATATGATCTGTGAGTTTTGGAAATTTGAGGTCGGAGTGAATGTTGTCATTGGGAATGTACCAATGAGCTGAGGTTAACTGACTCCGCTCTAATGCTTGCGGCTTTTTATACCTCAAGTCATTGTTCTAGAATTCAGTCGATCGTTCGATAACAATCGCAATGCAGCTAGAAAGACGAAACTATCTCTTTCTCTCTCGGCATGCGTTTAATGCTGCGTGCCGCTATTTGTCTCTTCCCACGCATAGCTCCGGCTTTGCAGTGGCTCCAACCAACAATGCGATCGGCGGCAATAAAGATGAACACGCGACGTGGAATTGTCCATGAGAGAAACAGGGACACTCCAAGCTGATTCCGCAAACTTCCAAAGACTGCCTTTGCGATTTATTTATGGTCATCGCAAAGGCCAAACGCACGGGAAATTGTAAACGCTTAAAATCAAAAGGTAAAATCTATTGGAATCATTGGAATACGCGGGATCAAGATATCCTCTCTTTTGTACTTTCCCTTGATGATTTTTGTCTCGATGACATTATTCATTAGTCTTTCCACACTTAGTCTCGTTCCATTGCACAGTCGTGGTTGGTTAGTGTTACGCAGGATGATCGCATCTGAACCTTCTTTTAATTTTAAATTGTGAGGTGGAAATCTAGGCAATTCTAATGAATTTAAAAGATCTGTGAGATAGTTGGCTACGTCATCCTGGTTTATAACTGTGTTAACTGATTAGTACGAAAACTACTCCCCAGGAAGAAACACACTGTATGTTTTAGAGGTGGTGCGTGACCTTGCTCGGATGTGTGCGAGTGACGTTATGCAAATAAATGGTGGGGGTAAGTGGTCTGCTCTCACCAGCAGACTGCTGATAAAGCTGGGTTAGATGACTAACCTGACACCCCTTTTTCTTACAAATAAACACTGGACTCCACCATAAACTACTGTGCAACAGTACGTCATACGCCACGTATAAAAAATACATCTGTACGAACACGACTATTAGCAATACTGCGTCTCGCCGCTCATCATTGCGCTCAGCACGTGACGTAGTTCGTCGCACATTTGACTGAATTCAACGACCTAAGTCAAGTCGTCTTTTCCTTGGCATAGTAAAAAACAAACACAAATTATCTATAAAGAAGGTATCCAAGGATTCACGAATTTTTGACAATTGTCTATGGTCAAATATTTATAGTGTTATACTGCGTTCAGGAAGTAATGTTGTGTCTAATCTTCGAAAGGTATATCATCATGCTATATAAATTTCAGTCTTGATAACAAACGACAAACGTTATTTAATAAAATATTGTTAGTGAAATAGCTTTGAAGACTTCGGCAAGGAGTTAAATATCTTTCTACTTTGTAATGCTTTTGTTGCCCGCCTCGGTAGCGTAGATGGTAGCGTGTCTGCCTCGCGTTCAAGAGGTTCCGAGTTTGAATCTTGGTCAGGGTGAGTTACCTGGATAAGGTTTTTCCGGGGCTTTCCCTTATCCCGACGAATGTCGGGTAACTCTAAGCTCCGTGGACCCCGGGCTCATTTGAGCACCATTTCATTCATCGTCATTTATGACTTAACGTTGGAGGATGTAAATTACAAAAAAGAAAAAGAAATGCTTTTGTTTGTCGAAAATGAAAGAACGTGTATATGTTCCGTGAACGTTTGGGGTGTTCTTTTATATTTAATTAATAACCCAGTGCCCGCCTCGGTAGCGTAGATGGTAGCATGTCTGCCTCACGTTCAAGAGGTCCCGAGTTCGAATCTCGGTCAGGGTGAGTTACCTGGATAAGTTTTCCGGGGTTTTCCCTTATCCTTCAAGACGAATGTCGGGTAACTCTAAGCTCCATGGACCCTGGACTCATTTGAGCACCATTTCACCCAATTCATTCACCGTCCGATATAACTTAAAGTTGGGGCGGGCGTAAATTAAAAAAAAGCAGTCTATAATCACATCAAGTTTTTTTCTCACCCTTTAAACCTTTCTTGAACTTACACAAATATTTCAAATCCAAAATCAGGCAAATCGGTTCAGCAATTCTCGAGTTTTTGTGAGACTAACGTCAATTCATATATATTTCAGATTGAATTGTTGCATAAGAAACCTGAGTGATACAATCTGTAAACTGGCCTCGTCTTACTAATTTGAAGGGACTACTTAGTGGTTTTGGAAACCATAGAAATTCAATCTCACCTTGTAGGGTACTGAGGAGAAAAGCTTCAATTCTTGCAGGTCAATAAAAACTTGTTATCCTCTTGCTTGATGCAATTTTATGTAACATCGAAGCTTTATAAGGTTCCAAAGTCGAAGTTAAGGTATTTAGTAATAATAGCAATGGAATAACACTACTCATGTCAAAGATGAAGGGTATTGTAGATTTCCCTTCCATAAAGAATTTGAATGCAAATGTTCCTGACTGTGAAAGAGCTAGGGTTTTATGTGCCTTATTTACGTATAATAGCTAATAATTGCAGACTAAATAGAAAACTGAAAACAATCCTATTTTCCCAATCCTGTCGATGTAGGTAAGCAGTAATTCTTAGTTTTTGCAACTGTACGCCTCTTTTAAGAAATGTGAGGAGCAATTTGATTGATCAGAAAATATACTTGTCAATCTAACGTCATTTCAAATGCTGGGGTCCAGTGGTCAGTATTCCATTAGAAGCAAGATTTTAAAGTTTGAAGAAGAAAAACTTGTACCTATAAGTTGGAATAAATTTGTCTCAAATTACAACCTTCTTTGTGTCAAAAAGAGTGTATCCCACAAATTAGACAAAATTAAATTTAGCTCTATAAACAAGGAATGACGAGAATATCGTAGCATTTTACAGAATTTATAATTTCCAGAATACTATTTTGCTGTTGCTCTGTTTATTAAACGAAAATGTCTAATATGAAAACCCACTGAAATGCAGAAACCATGGAAATCTATTTTGTGAACCCTTAAGCACTTTCAATGATTTCCATTCTGTATAATGGGCAGCACAAAACTACAAAATAGGAAACAGGTCATCTACCGTCATCATACGACATACTACGTTCTGTGAACATTCAGTATTCCAAGGAGAAACAAAAAGTAGGAGAAAGAAAGACAAAAAAGAAGCAAGAAACGCAATATCTGGCATGTTATTTGAGCTATCGTCGAGCTTCGCTGGTTCACTTGATTAACTTGTAGATATTTCATCCCGGAATAAAACCAAGCCATGTTGCACTGTGCCAAAGAACATCTTATGCAATACTTACTCCTGGTCAAAGAGCTAGCAACGGAATATAACGGCTTCCAAGAGTGCGTAGAATGTAGGAAACCGGAATGAATGCGCATTACTGATTCCATGCTACCTAAAGAGGTGTGCAATGATGAAGCAAACACAGTCCTGTTCTGGTCGTAATGCGGTAATACGTATTCTACCCGCTACAGGTGAAATATCACTTCCACAAACCGCATAGGGTGACAATACTGTTAGCACTGCTCCCATATTAGTGGATACAAAGAGGAAAACGGTTTCTCCGCAATGCAATTACGAGCCGTCATGTTGTTCTCAGGTTCAAAATCAAGTAGTCAAGTGTATTCTGCAAATGAAAAGCCGTCTTTTAAAAACACATTATAAAATAAGACCTGAAGCTTTCTTGGCGACGAATATGTCCGAGATCTTCTCGAGAAACAAACCAGGTGAAACTTCGGGAGCGTACATCTCTCCCATCATCAGGATATTTTAAAGAAATGTTATAACCACAAAATGCATAACTGGATATAACACAAATATCAACAAAAGACTTAACAAAAATGTCATGATGGGAGAGATCTACGCACCCGAAACGTCGATTTCTAATCGTCTTTTCACCTGACTTGTTTCCCGAGAAGTTCTCAAAAAATACATTATGTCAAAGAAAGAAACTATTCAGGAAAATTAGATAACTTACCTCAAAATTGTAACCTCTCAACACTCGAAACATAAACAAGGGTTCGAGTTATCTCGCCTCAACACAAATATGCACAGTTAATCTGTATTAGCCTACTTTAAAAACAGAAGTTGTTCACACATTTACTGCGTTGTAGAGTCTTCACATGTGAGTTATTTTAAATAATTGTTTGCACTATGTAACTAATATTCCATACTTACCGTTATTGTTGCTATGCATTGTAAATTACTCCATAGAAACATGTAGGCGATGCACGTTCTAAAATCTAACATTTATATTCAATTATATTTATTAATATTTCCGCTAATATTTTAATTACTAAAATTCAGATTTATATAAATACACATAGTGCCAAAATAATGTGCAACAGACATGTGGTAAGCACATAATGGAATTTCGAGAATTGAAAAGCTCGGTGCAAGCGGCTCCTTTCTTTCGAACCTTTCCTCTTTCGTATTGTTTGCCACATTAGTATCGCAATATACTGTTATTAACGACTTTATTAATTGACATGTTCATATCAATGCCGCCCATACGCCTTAATTTTGACCCACAGGAATTCTTTTACGTGCAAGCATATCTACTGACATGTGACTGTCGCTTTTGGATAAATAAATAAATAAATAAATAAATAAATAAATAAAATCTGAATATTCTACCCCGGCACCTAGACAACTATACCGGGGCATATATCCAAATTTTCTCTTTATTTTTCCATAAAATCCTTACAATTGTTATAATTATACAAATCTCTCAGAATACTAATCTACAAAAATAAAATGAAATAAAATAACAGAAATAAACACAAAAAAGCAAAACAACTATAAAAATTACAAAATCCTTATTTTCTAAATCTACATCTAAATCTACTAATGCTGTAGTCCACTATGGCCTCCGCCGCCCATGCAGTCAACTCTATTTTGAACTCACGCTGATACTTCTCTTCTTATTACTCTCTCTACTCTTCTCTTTCCTCTTGTAATCTACTTCTATATTCCGCAAATGTCTCTCCCTCTCTTCTCCTAGATCTGAATGTTCTTCTCTCTGCCCATTCCTGTCTTCCTGTTGAGGTTACAAAGAATCTTCTTCTATTGACTTGATTAAGATTATCAATTTCTAATTGTACCTCTTCTAATTCTTCTTCTTGTTGATCTATTTCTTCTTCTTGAATTCCCTCCATTGTTATATCCAATAACTCTTCCCGTCTTATCCTATTTTGTATTCTAGAACTCCTTCTTGGATCTTGTACTATTCTTCGCCTATTATCAACTCTTTCTCCTTTGAATATTTTTACCTCCCATGCTTTCTTACTTACAAAGTTAGTCAAAACTTGTAATTTATTTACTAATTGTGGATCTCGAATTATGTCATATACGATATATCCTGCTAGCGCATGCCTCTCTTCTTGTTGGTGAATTGCATATCTTCCACATTCAAATACTACATGTTCAGGATTATCTTGTTTGTTACATAATTCACATATATCATTTTCAGTTTTATTGATTTTCTTCCAATACGTCTTATAAGGTCCGTGTCCTGTTATATAATGTATAAATCCCTTTGTTGGTTGAATAAAATTCAATTTTAATCTCTCTTTGACGTTCTGAAAAATTTCAAACACTCTTCTACCTTCTAGACTTTCTGTCCATTCATTTTGCCATTTATCTTTTAAACTATTTTTAATCACCCAAGATTTGTTTGTTCTGACTCCAGTTATATTGTAAACTTTTTCTAAATTTCCTTTTTTCGCCCAAAATTTTGCGCCCTTCAATCTTATTAATAAATCAATCGGCCAAATGGCCGTTGTTACTAGCAATGCCATAGTTGGAGTTGTTTTTACAGCTCCTGTCAGACGTAATAATACTTTTCTTTGCGTTCTTCTCAACAATCTTCTTATTTGCACATCGTCCATCCTTTCTGCCCAAACTGCTGCCGCATACGTCATAATTGAAGCAAAAATGGTGTTATGATACATCTGTATGGTACGCAATGGAAGTACAAAATTTAAATTGGTTATTCTTGCTAGCTTTAGCATTATTTTCTCGCTTTTGGATACAAGGAATAAGCTGTTCATTGATAAGTAGCAAACTCTCGTCTTCCTGTTGGAAGAATTCTCAAAGAGAACAGACAAATTCTCTAGCTTGGTTGTGCAATGTAACACCCCGACCGTAAACTGATCTTTGCCTTGGGCCATGAATCCTTGATCCACCTCTAATCCTACCGCCACTACGTCTTGCTTACATAAAACGTATTTTAATAGTGTTTTAACAAAGTAGACTAACAATACACAGCGCAACTGAATACTCAAGCAAACTGTTTTCCGTATACAACCAGCGATAACTGAACTGAGGAGTATGTAATTCACCAGTGTAAGCAATCTGGCAACCTTTGTGTACGTTACCATAGCAACGACCTTCGTGTCCCTTGCTTGACGACCTTCACGTATCTTCTTTTAAAAGTCAGACTGTACCTATCGTAAAATTTTTAAGTATAAACATATTTTTTATCAAAGTAGATACAACGTTATATGATAGACATAACATAACATCAAATTACAATACTGGACTGGTTATCAGATTCGACAATATTCCAATCTCGTATTGTAATTTGATACGTTGAAAATTTGAAAATATTTGGTTAGTAGATAAAATAAAAAATTGGTTTATGACGATAATAATAGATGGCTGATTGATTCGGTTGCATCTTCATTTTCCTTAGCTTGTACAAAGTAGTTTGTTTCGAGACGGAGCTTTTTCTGCTGCGGCGATGACCTTTACTTAGTGTTGCAACTTAAAGCTATTTCAGCGGCTCCTTATGCTAAAGAGAAAAAAACTATCCTTCCTCGTTTGTTTCACAACTATGCCTAGATGTTTTAACTGCATGTTTACTTCGTGCTAGAGCCAGTCCTCCCCCCCCCCCAAGTTGCACAACGATTTTCTGGTACTCAAAAGACATCGATTTAATTCACCTATTACGGCGCAATTGGTCATAAGCACATTTGCATGCATGAAGGAATTCACAGGGCGTTCAACTTTTATGTTTATCAGTTCAAAGAACATTTGTGTATTCGTTATAAGTTGATATATAAAATAAAAACATTTTTTATAAATCTACTGGTAAAAATTATTTCCATTTTTAGGCAAATTGCTGCACGTAGCTTATATATATATATATATATATATATATATATATATATATATATATATATATATATGTCAGGGTGAGTTACCTGGATAAGGTTTTTCCGGGGTTTTCCCTTGCCCTTAAAGAGCAATGTTGGTAGCTCTAAGCTCCATGGACCCTGGACACATTTGAGCATCATTTCACCCATTTCATTCACCGTCTGATATGACTTATCGTTGGAGGACGTAAAATTACAAAAAAAAAAAAAAAAAAAAAAAAAAAAAAAAAAACTGTGACATCTAGATAGTTTTTACCACCAATATAGCCGCATAAAAACGCTTCAGAATGAGTGAGGATTAGGCAGTGACAGAAATAACGCCGCTTGCCTCACGCTATGGGAGCTATCGCAGGTAGCTGAAACACCGTGTCGCGTGCTTTAGCTGTTTGTAAACATAGCGACATACTCCACGGTAGCTTAAGAATTTCCGTATGAAACCGCAATAAATAAGCCATTCCTTAGTAATTTGTTTATGGGTGTTTAACGCGTTCCAACTTCCCGTTATAACAGTCGATGAGGGCAAATAAGCTGGCGGACATATGCAACTTAAACCTTTTAGAAGGACTTACGATAGTAATTCGCCACAAACTGTGTATCTCGAATGCGAGAGCCCCTAGTGGTCTACCCGGGAAATATATGAGTCAACTGGACAATTTAATGTTAGGACGGCACGTTGGCCATGGTGGCTCAGTAAAAGCGACTGGACGGACACCAGGAGATCCGTGGTTCAAACCCTGGCCATGACATTGAATTTCTCATGTTGACTCTGTCAAAAACCTTAGCCTATATAGGGCTAGTGTGGAGAAATGATTAATTTCCATCAATTAACTAAAATAATAAGAGTTACATGATGAAGCCTGGGACTTAAGTACTTACAATAGTAAGTAACCACAGTGTATCTCGGATGCGAGAGCCCCTAGTGGTCTACCCGGGAAATATACGAGTCAAATGGAGAATTTAATGTCAGGACGGCACGTTGGCCATGGTGGTTCAAAGGGTAAGAGCGACTGGACAGACACCAGGAAATCCGTGGTTCAAACCCCGGCCATGACATTGAATTTTTCATGTGGACTCTGTCTTTTAGAAGGAAGTTAATGTTAGTGAGATTGAAAATGAAGGCATTAAATAATAAATAGAACAGAGAACAATATCAAAGAATTGTAGATAAAGTTAACCAAAACTAAAATTACTTATGCAATGAGATAAGCATTTTATTTCTCATGTTTAATAATACTAAATAAAGCATTTGTAACTTAAAAGGAAGTTGTTAATTTTACATTAATTTTACAGTGATTGGTTGAAAGCACTGTACAATTAAGATCATAGCAAAATGAGCAATATTGGAACTGCCTGAGTCATTATTGACTTTTTCACAAGTAACTGCCCTTTGCTCCATTACCTGAAAGTGGGTCTAGGGTCACGGATAACGAGCGGAGCAATACTTTTGTTTTTTGTGGGTGGTGTGTCCCAATAACAACTTTTGAGATTTGTATATCAGTGGTTCCTGCGTTTCCTAATCACAAAATAATGTAATATTTAATGCTGCATAAAATTATTCCTAAGAGAATTTTGAAGCTGCGACACCAAAATTCGGACTAGTTAAGTTATAAACTATAAAATGACTATATTCGTTCGGTGTCATTTCAAAATAACCTGTGCATATAAATATATATTATATTTATTTAGTATGTCAATGAAATGAAAAGTGCGAATCAACCAAATTTGCCATTTTAAGATTTTAGCCTTTTTAACTTGCTGTTATTAATAGCTAACAGTATGTAAAATGGTTAAGTTATAGGTCCCTGAGTATCTTAAAGACATGCACATGAGAAAATGGTGAATATAATTTCAACCATGTTAAAGGGGTGAACACTTTCATTCCTCTTCATACAAATCACTTTACTGAATTATGTGGAAATATACTGAATATAAATGGCCCAGCCCATCCTTTTAAGTAAAAAGGATGAAGTTTTATTCGCCCTTTTTACACATAACTTTATGCTGTTTCACATGTAACTATAGTGTGATCCACATAAACCTGAACCATTTCAATAGACCATAACTTTTGAACCAATAATCGGACACACGTGCAACTTTGGGAGAAAATAATACACAATTGGGAGATTACATTACATTATTTATATATCAGAGAAATGTTGGAAGTGTCCTCCACCAGCATCTATACATGTTTGTACTCGTCTCACCATATTCTCTGAAGTTTTACGGAGATGATATCGAATTGAGAAAAGGTTATTTCCAACAAGATGGAGCAACGTACCATACATCTAAGGACACCATGGAACTTGTAATCAGTTTCTTTGATAATCAAATAATCTCAAAAGGTCTGTGGCCCCCCATATCCCCTGACTTAAACTCACCAGATTTTTTTCTTGTAGGGGTATCTAAAAAATAGAGTGTACAAGAATAGGCCATGGAAAATTTATGTTCTCAAGGAATCCTTTCGAACCGAAATAAGTAACATTGGTGAGGTAACTCTGTAAATTTTCAGAGAATATGGTGAGACAAGTACAAATATGTATAGATGCTGGTGAAGGAGACTTCCAACATTTTTCCTGAGATGTAAATAATGTAATGTAATTCCCAATGGTGTACTATATTCTCCCAAAGTTGTACGTGTGTCCTGTTATTGGTAGTTATAGTCTATTGAAATGGTTCAGGTTTATATGGATCACAATAAATCTGGTATTTAAATACTTGATTATAATAAAAATAATTATTTATCTTAAAGCAGTATTAATAGTGTAAGCTTTATGTGCAAAGGGGGCACGAAAGGCTGTTAATCTATTAGCAGCCAGCTAGGTGTAAGTATTGTTGTGTGTCTAGTATTGCTTTGAATGTACGAGGGCCGTTTTTTTTTTCAACCTCCGATAGGCTATAAATAAAACACAAGTTCATATAAAACAATAATTTTATTACCAAAAGAATAGTACACTTATGGTTACTTTTCGACATAATCACCGAAGAGATTGAGACATTTGTCATATCTGTGGGCAAACTTTTCAATTCCCTCTTCAAAGAAAGTTGCCGCCAGTGAATTCAAGTAGTCCTTGACGTTCGTTTGAAGGTCCTCATTGGTTTGAAATCGCTGTGATGGTGAATCTGCGGTTTTCTTTAACCATTCTGTCAACTCGTTGAACAGGGTCATCTGAAACGACAGATTTGCGTCCTTGACCCCCTTCATCATGCACATCATTACGACCATCTTTAAACTTTCGACACCATTCACGAACAACACCATCACTCATGAAGTTTTCGCCATACACACGACTCATCCTCCGATGGATTTCTGCAGCACCATGGCCTTCAGCCTGTAGAAAACGAATTACACTTCGCAATTCGCACTTGGCGGGAGCATCAATAACGGCGGCCATGTTTACGTGGCTGTAGCACAACGTCGACTGACGACTGAATGTCAACAATGGCGGAGTGTGTAGTGCGAGAGCTGCGCAGTCGCCGACAGCGCATACCCGCTTTCTGCTGCCCGCGTAGCGTCGGCATGGAGCGATCGGAGGTTGAAAAAAAAACAGCCCTCGTAGTTAGTGATGGTGACTGTACATTTAAAGTGGAATGTGTATTTCCAGTGAAGTCTCAAATATGACATTTTTGGATGAAATAACACATCCACTAAAATGTGTGGAATGCTGGGTTGAAATCCCGGCCATGGCATTGAATTTTTCATGTTGACTCTGTGTATCAAAAACCTTAGCCTATATACGGCTAGTGTGAAGAAATGATTAATTTCCATCACTTAACTACAATAATGTGTTATTGTTTCAGGGCAGAGAAAATTACACATCTTGAAGCCTACCATGAACTTGAACATTCTGGTAATTCCAATAAGTTTACCAGTGATGTGGCTAGCGATGTTGAAGAACATAGTTTCCAGAATAAACCACTAAACCTGTCAATCTTGGATGAAGTGAGTGCCACAAAAAGTCAAAATCAAATCTCAAAACTCATTGTCCTAAGAAAAAGAAAACGTAGAAAAATTTGGAAGATGCAGCATCAATGGCCTTTAGTTATTAGAAGCAGAAGATCTCTTGGATTGGCAGTACACTTCTCCAATAACTCAGAAAATATCCAAGATATAAACTCTTTGAAAGAGAATGATTTGGTGAATAATAGATTACCCTATTTGAATAAATCTATTTTAAAAGATGCATCAATAGCTTTGAATTGTTCACCTAATTGCTCTAATAGTGAACATATAACAAATGGTTGTGTCAAAGAATGTTACCCAAAAGGAGAGAACAAAACATTATGTCATAAATGTAACCAAATTTGTCATATTGTCTCTGGTATGTCAAGCAAATGTGGTTGCTACCATGGCTATGCAATAGGAGCTGATTGGCAACACTGTATTGGTAAGAGGCACTGTCTTGTTGTGCATGAAGCAAACCCCAGTGCACAATGCCTGCTCTCTCAGCCTGTTGCATTCATGCATGGATAATTTCATAGGTTGGTACCCGTATTATAATATTCTGCAGTTCTCTATCTGTAGTCTTGTTACTATCAAGAAATTTGCAAAGTAAATTGTAGCAATAAGTCGTATTGCAGCAGTGAATAATGTCTTGAAATAACATAGATGATAATATTTAGAAAACTGTAACTAATTTGCTTTCTAAAATTCTCTAAAAGCCACTATATATATACAGTTTGCCACAGCAAAGAAAGTCCCAGAGGAATGAGGTACAGGGGGAATTGTTGTTCCGATACCCTCCCTGGTAGGACCATTCAAAAACATTCTGACACCTTCTAATTTTGTAAATAAACCTTCTTGCTTTTAGTACTGAGTGAATTCCTTTTGTGTAGGGTGCACATTGTTTTAATGATTCCACTCCTTGTGTAGTGTGTATTCTCTGACATACACATTCACTATCCTTGTTGCACTGTCTTGAAACAGATAAGGGTAGCACATTCCTATCAGGGACTTTCTTTCTGTTGACGAACAGTATGTATTCATATTTCTCTTTTAACTCATCATACGAGGGTGAATCAAATGAAAACCTTAAATATTTTTTTAAATATTATTTATTGTACAGAAGTGGTACAAAGCTGTATCACTTATCAACATAATCTCCCCCACACTCAATGCAAGTCCTCCAGTGCCTACAAAGTGCATAAATGGCTTTAGAAAAAAATTCTTTTCTTTAGTCTGCACAACCACTCATGCACCGCGTGGTGTACCTCTTCATCGGAACGGAACTTCTTTCCTCCCATTGCGTCTTTGAGTGGTCCAAACATATGGAAATCACTTGGGGCAAGGTCTGGTGAGTATGGTGGATGAGGAAGACACTCAATATACAGGTCTGTGATTGTTGCAACTGTTGTACGGGCAGTGTGGGGCCTTGCATTGTCATGTTTCAAAAGGACACCTGCTGACAGCAATCCACGTCGCTTTGAATTTGATTACAGGCTGCAGATGATTTTTTAGGACATCTGTATATGATGCACTGGTGACAGTGGTCCCTCTAGGCATGTAATGCTCCAAAATGTCTTTTTCGTCCCAAAAGAGAGTTTTTTTTTTTCTTAATTTTACGTCCTCCAACGTTAAGTCATATCGGACGATGAATGGAATTGATGAAATGATGCTCAAATGAGTCCGAGGCCCATGGAGCTTAGAGTTACTCGACATTCATCTTTTTGGATAATGGAAAACCCCGGAAAAACCTTATCCAGGTAACTCACCCTGACTGAGATTCGAACTCGGGACCTCTTGAATGTGAGGCAGACACTCTACCACCACGCTATCCGAGGCGGGCTCCAAAAGAGAGTCAACATTACCTTCCTTGCTGATGGTTCTGTTCAAAACTTCTTTGGTTTTGGTGATGAGGGATGACGCTATTCCTTGCTCGCTCTCTTTGTTTCTGGTTGGTGGAAGTGAACCCAGGTATTGTCCCCAGTAATGATTCTTGCAAGGAAGCCATCACATTCCCGTTCAAAGCGCCGAAGAAGTTCTTCACAAGCATCAACACATCGTTCTCTCATTTCAGGAGTCAGCTGCTGTGGCACTCATCTTACAGACACTTTGTGAAACTGGAGCACATCATGCACAATGTGGTGTGCTGACCCATGACTAATCTGTAAACATGCTGCAATGTCATTCAGTGTCACTCGGCAGTTTTCCTTCACTATGGCTTCAACTGCTGCAATGTTCTGTTGAGAAACAACTCATGCCTGACCTGGACATGGAGCATCTTCCATTGAAGTCACACCATTTGCAAACTTCCTACTCCATTCGAGACTTCCTGCTGTGACAAACATGCATCACCATACTGAACCTTCATTCATCGGTGAATTTTAATAGATTTTACCCTTCACTATGCAAAAACCAAATAACAGAATGCTGTTCTTTCCTAGTGCAAGTTGTAAGTAGGGCGGCCATCTTTATACTGATACTGTGACGGTATGTGTGCATCTGCACTATGCTGTCACCTGCAGGCCATTCTGCATACTGTTTGTAACACACTTACCAACTTACAGGATAACGGAGCAAAATTTTGATCTGTTATTACAAATTTAAGGTTTTCATTTGACTCTCCCATGTACTTCAGAATTGGTAACTAATATTAAAACATTTCTAAGCTTTTGTTCATATTAAAAAGGATTTGAGCACTGTTAAGAAGTACTATTTTCAACTGTATGCAGTTTGTGTACATTCGTAATATTTTTTATCCAGTCCTAGCATTATAAGCAGGTTGTTACTGTATCCAATATCATAGATAATTAGCTCATTGTGGCATCCATAACAGTAATAGCAATGATATACTTCCCAAAGGAATGCCATGACAATGTTTCAGGTGTTAATGGTCTATAAAGAGAAGATTAAGCTATTTTCTAATATCTTTTCTCTGAGAAACAACGATACAAAAACCTCTGCATATTATTAAATGTAAAGCAGTTAAGATCTACATTTTACAGTTATTACTTGTTACGCTGATGATAGGCTATATCACAGTCTGTAACACACTCACTTCTCTCCTGGAAGGAAAGGCATGAAAATGGCTGTCTTGTACATCAGTCCAATATGCCAGATAATAGAAGTAAAATGCAGGGAGAGGAACTGAAGTTTCATAATATATGAAGAAGTTCACTTTTATCAGTTATTGATGCCAAAATAATTTGATTTACTTCAATTTGTAATGCTAAGATGGGATAAAATGTTGTATCCAATTTGTGGATAATATTAATATGATATTTGTGAGAATTGTTGCACTTTGTGTAATTTGTGTAATTAATATTCAGTTATAAAATAATTACCCACTTATATACAAATATAATAATTTGTAACTAAAAAACTTCACTTATCTTATAAGAAATGATGACTGTTTTCTTACAAATTGGCAGGCTTAGGAGATATTTGGAGAAAAAGAGATAGAAATTATAAAGGTTTCTGGAGGGGTGTTAGAAAAAGATTTGAAGATATAGAGATTCAAAAACTGTTCAGCCAGTTAGGTGAAAAGAGGTCATTGGTATATTATGTTGAGTTAAAAAGTGGCTGGGGAAGGGAGCAGTATATAGATAAAACCATTAATGAAGAACGGAAGGGGATAGCATGGCTGAGAGCAGGAGTGTGGAGGCTAAAAGGGCAGTGGAATGGGTTTGTGCAAGACAAGTGCCCATTGTGTGGGGGTAAGGAAGATGTGGAACATATCCTTTTTGAATGCAGGGAAACAGAGATTTGGCGAAAAGAATACATCTGGAGAAAAATTAAGCGAGGTCCTGATATATGTAAAATTATAGATAAAAATCTCAAGAATGTAGGACAGTTCTTAGATAAAGTGAAAAATAAATGGAAGTGGACTGTGAAAAAAGGAAATGAACAATAGTGTGTAAGCAATAGTAGTAATGGTAGTAATATTATTAGTAATAGAAATGTAAGTAGTGTACTACACATTTTGTAATTCAACGGGCTGCCCACCAATTAATGGCTTGGGCCAAATACTGGTGATCAGCTCAACAATTGTAATAGCTTAGTACAAATTGGCAAGGATCGCGATTTTGTGAATACATTCACGTCGTCAGCTTGAAACCATTTCTTATAAGATAAGTGAAGCTTTTTAGTTACAAATTATTGTATTTGTATATATTTATTTGCTTCACTGTTAATAGCTTCATATTTTACGTATTAATTACCCACTTGTTATTGTTCTATAAATGACTATTGCATGACCACCACAGTAATTCACTTTCTTTAGACAATAATAACATATGCATGTTTGAGATACGTCAGAATAGTCAGAAAAAATATTTTGTGTTTAATAACGTCTTTAAAACCTATGTACATCATGGGCAAAAAATTTCAATATACCTACTTCCTGTTTGTGTTTCTATTCTTGCAAAATAAATTTGACCGACATGGGTAGCGTAGGTTGTTCGACAAGATTTATGAACGGGAAATCTTTGACTTTAGTCTAACCAGAATCATCCTCCCTGAGTGACATTTTTTTTCACTTTTTCCTCAGTTCTATAACTGAAAAACAGGGGAATACCCTAAACTTTCCTTTCCAAAAATTGTTTCCCAATTGTCACTTAATTTCATGTAACATCAGTGTCCAATAGTTGTGGTGTCATCTGTAGTATGAATGCACATTAAGTTCTAAAAACATCATCATTTTAAATGGAAGTGTATTTATGCCACTATACATTCCTTCATTATCTTGAGAGAATTAAATGTAATGTTTATTTTTGTACTTGGTGCGAGTCAGAATCACTGTGTGTGAATTCATTTGTAGTTGTAGGGTATAAAGTATTACATCTTTCTTCATGTGTTCACACATAGTTGATATCTTCAATTCAGATTCATATTTATTCACCAACAAAATTCATATAGAACATGGGCTTCGGGGGAGAGAGAGAGAGAGAGAGAGAGAGAGAGAGAGAGAGAGAGAGAGAGAGAGAGAGAGAGAGAGAGAGGGGGGGAGGGAGGGAGAAGTATAAGTTAGACATTATTATCATATTTACAGTATATAAAAAGAGTTCAAGAAATAACACAATGTTGCACTGAGGTGAAATATAGATATTCAGCAAGAGCCTTAATGACTGAGAGAAACCTTGTAAAAAAAAACCTCAGGTATAGTCACGCTGCTCGAACAGTTACCATGGATTTATCTTTGGTAATAGATACCTCTCAGATAATGCAATGATTACTACATGTGGAGTGAACATATAACTGTCATTGTGATTCCTGCGCATTCCATTGACTGATGTGATGCCTTCATTGGTGCTTAGCACAGGGCCGGGAGGCATGTTGGTACAAGAATAATCAGTGTGTTATCTGAGAGGTTTCTATTAACAAAGATAAATCCATGGTAACGGTTCGAGCAGCGAGATTATATACAGTTGCATTAGATTTCTCTATACATATATACATTATATTTACAACTGAGATGATTACTAAAATATAGGTACTAATAGGTATTAAAATATAGATAATGTGGAGTACAAACTTTGTCTTGGAGGTTGCTGTGAAGCTTCTTGAGATGAAGTGCATCTCCCAGATGAGCAGGATCCAAGAAACTAAAAAGTTCAGAGGTTATAAGAAACTGGGATGGATGGCTTATTTACTGATTTCTAATTCTAAATAAACAATTAATTTAGTGCAAAGGGTAATAAAAATTGGGTATTCATGAATTCATTAACTGAATAAAACATATATTTTAGAAGCAAGTTTTTAACTTTATTTTTAAATGCTTTGATCTGCAGAACTTTTGATGGTCTTGGGGATTTTATTATACAAGTTAACATCATTATGGGAAACTGAATTCAAACTTAATCTATGTGGTGGAGATGGATTGAGGTTGCTGTTCGTGTATTGTATGAATGGTATTTATTGTTAAGCTTAAAGATGCTTTTATTTTCATGTATAAATGAAACTGTTTCTAAGATATAAATACTTGGTAAGGGAAGAATTTTTAGATATGAAAAAAGTGGTTTCTTGGAGTGCATTGGTTCACTTGTTTGATTAATCTTATTATTCTCTTTTGTAATTTGAACACTTTATTGCAGTTGTTTGAAGATCTCCAAAAGGGGATTCCGTATTTCAATTTTGAGTATACATAGCCAAAATACACTGCTTTTAAGACATCTAAGTTGCACATTTTAGCTAGCACCCTTATAGCATAGCATATATGACTTAATTTGTTGGCTAGAAAGTTGACATGCTCTGTTCAGTTGAGCTGGGAATCAAAAACTTGGTGATGGGGCCCTCACTTACTAATGTATTAAATTTTGAGACTGAAACAGGATTAGGTACACCCAGTTGTTGATTGAATTTAAGAGTTGCAGTCTCACTTATATTTATATGAAGCTTATTATTTGTCATCCATTTCTCCAACTCTTAACAGTATAATTGATTTCGTCCTGCAGAGACCTCTCATTATTTTTAAAAATAAGGTTTGTATCGTCTGCAAAGAGAATACTACTGATTGATAATAGGTAAGCTGGAAGATCATTGATATAAATTATAAATGGGATTGGTCCCAAAATGGATCCCTGAGAAATGCCAGATTCTGTGGCAGCAGGATTTCAACAAGCACCTTGTAATTCAACCATTTTGTACCTGTATTCAAGATAAGAAGCGAACTATTTTATTAGCTAGTCCTCAAACACCATAGCATCTAAAAGAATAATATGATCAACTGTATCAAATGCTTTAGTTAAATCTAAGAATATGCCTGCTTCTTGTTCTTTTTTTACTTTTGCTTCTAGCAGATATTCTATAAAAGAAAAAATTGCACTATCAATTGATTTTCCTTTTCTGAAGCTAAATTGAGCCTGTGATATCATCTTATGCTTTTCTATGAAGGGAACTACACTCAGCCGCAACAATTTCTTGTTCATGTTACTAACCATCGATTAGACTTAATATCAATGTTAAACACTTCTAGTGATGATAACCTTTTTCTTCACTTTAACAAGTTACTTCCCATTAATGCTCTACTAAAGCACCTAAAATCTTGCATGGTATCACTTATATACTTTTTGGTATTAGCTGCTCGCTCATAGACTTGTGCAGCAACAACAAATAATTGCTCTACTTTAAAGATGTTTGTATCTGCTGTTTAAATTTATTGACTGACCTAAATCTTGGCACAGTAATTGATTAAGGCTTAATATTTGCCTTGTATCAATGTGATTTCCAGTTATTACAGGTGAATTTGTTGTACGAAAATGTAATGTGCAGAAAAATAAACAAAACAGATGCAATGGTACTTTTTGCCCTCATTATGCAATGACTAGGGCTGCAACATCGTGGCTGATGGCCATAGTATTTTGATGGTATTGTCAAATATTACACTTATAGTAGAATAATTTGCAACACTGACTACGTCATTTGTTAGAAGATATGGTCCAATAGGGTCTTCTGCGTCCAGTGCTCCAGCAACCACATTCACCAAAATCGCCCAGTGACATCTGTTGTTTCATCCATTGAAACCCATATGTTGCAGTTATTTAGGTTCATTCTTATACCATCAATGCACTTATCATAACATTTTTTTTTTTTACACAGTACTTATGTAAAGTCATAGGATGTGGAATTGGTTTGTCAGTGTACTTTTCTAAAAACACACGCAACTTTGTATCCTATAGTTTATGTAAATACTGTTTGATTTAATGGAAGTACGTCTAGTTGTAACGATGAATTCTCACATTTTGCAACACAACGCTTATGTGTTGCTGTACTGACATGTTGTAGCACATTACTCGGTTTACTATGAGCAGTTGTTTTATTGCAAGTTTTTCAATAAAGGTTTTCATGAAAAACAGAGAAAACATGTTCCCCATACTCAAATATATACTTTTGTAAATCTGTGGACGTTGGTAACCTTTCCTTTGGCATTGTGTTTGCGTGAACTCTGTGTGTCAATTACTGTGACTCAGCGTACAGTGGGCCGCGCCGTGGCTCAGTGATTAGACCACTTGGCTCTCACCAAGGCGGCCTGTGTTCGATCCCAGGCGACCACAAAGTGAGATTTGTGGTGGACATCATGGCGCTGGGGCGGGTTTTTTCCGGGATCTCCGGTTTCCCCCGCCATCTCATTCCACCGGTGCTCCATCTTCATCTTATGTATCATCAGTGTCATCACCTGCGGTGCCGTATGTAGTAAAAGCGGGCGTTAAACACTACACATTTCATTTCATTTCATTTCAACGTATGGTGTACCCAACCCTCCCAACAGTCAGTCCAATACCGGGTGCCTCCCAACACACGCAACCGCTCCATTGTCGCTGCCCTAGTAATGACTTATAGCTATGAACTAACATAATATTTACAATAAGAAAACAATTTTTACTTACATTAATATAATCTTTTACATATTGATAGGTAATACTTTTAAGAAATCCACTTATATGTGCACTAAATTAAAAAATATACACTTACTTTTATATATATAAATGCACAGTGTTTGTCAAATATCCTGCAGATTAAAATACAGCAGCAAAGAGGTTAGCTAGTTTAAACCATAAATACAAAAAGTAGTGAACTGGATATAAGCATTGGTCTGCTCGCTTGTAAAATTGGATGAAAATCTGAACAAATGCAAAAACTGAACTTATTGATTTTTACTTGCACATTGCACAGATAGGCTGTTCACATCCCAAAGGATTTTGCTGTATGCTCATCCAGTTTTTGGGTTTTACCATAGGTTGGGATTTGTTAGGTATATTCAGGATGGTATGGGAACTTTGAATGAAAGAGGGTTATGCTTAAGACTCCTCTGAACTTTGAACAGAATGCAGAACCATTTTTTTTCCACATTCTGGTGTTATAATGTTTAAAAAAATTTTGGGATTAATTTTGAAGTCAAACAGCTCTTGGTAGATTTATTTTGCTGCTATTTGGATTAGCTCCAGTGTTACCTTGGGTGCCTGCAAGCCATGCGGAGTACCCAGAAAAGCCTTAAGCAGCATCTTGTAGGGCCATAATGTACTAGAGACTGAACCAGGGCGCTTCTATAAGTTGATAACTTAGCGTAGAATTTTGCTGCCCAATGCCTCAGTTTGTTCTCCACGTAAGGGATAAGAGAGGCTTTGTGAAGTAACCTCATGGGGAAGGAATGACCTACAGAATAGATGGGTTAGAGTCCTCTATTCTGCTCACGTTGAAAATGTGCAAGCCAGCTGTCTACGGCCATGCCCCAGATCTGACAGGCATGTAGCATGAGTGGAACTACGAACACTTGAAAGATGTGTAACTTTAAGCAAACAGGCATCGAGACCAAGCCCAACATTGGATACAAGGGGGCAATTGCCGCCTGAACCTGTGCTGAGAGGTCCCAGATGTGTTGGCGAAAAATTAGGCATGTATTTATATTTGATATTTGTATTAGCTACCTTTGATTTACTAACATTGGCAATATTTATCAGTCTGTGCAGTCTTTGAAATATTGCTGAACATACTACTGTAACGCATATTCCAATTTTAAATAATGAGTTGTTTTTTTCAAAGCTTTTTTTTTTCAGTATTTCTTATTACTTAAAATGTTCCTCACACTCTTTGACAAAAAGAAATAAACAGACTCTGGAAACATACATTTTTTTTAAATCCACATTGTTTCCATGGCCAGTTTACAATGGTGTCACAGAACATGTCTCTTCAGTATATCGAAATTTAACTGTATTGGAACACCACAGTGAAGCAAAATAATTATTCAATTATAGATGAGTCGTATTTATTACACATCGGCTTCACTTACATACCTATATTGAGGACATGTTTCGCAAACTATCGTTCGCATCATTGGCTCTAATGCGACTAAAGCTTGATCTAGTGGTGTGGGTAGTTCTGGAGTTGCTGCTGCCATCTGTTGATTTAGTGATGAATTTAAATGTGGGGTTGTCTTCTGGCAGGATTTCGAAGTTCATTAGTTGTTTTTTCTGTCTTTCTATATATATTCTCTCCCATATGATGAGTTCACTTTGTTTTTGTATGTATTTTAGTAATTTGGTGCTATCTTCAACTTCATGATTTTCAGACCAGAAATGAGCTGCTATTACAGACTTATCGATATTTTTGTATCTTAAGTGCCTAAAATGTTCTTTCTTTCCAATGCCTAGGTTTCTTTTTGTCCTCCCTATGTAAATTATTTCACAGTCTTTACACTTAATCTTGTAAATGCCTGACTTTTCTTCTGGTTTTATCTTATCAGTATTATTACATTGGCACCAAAAGCAATTACAACATTAAAAACCTACTTAACAGTAAGAATACTGTTAAGATAAAACCAGAAGAAAAGTCAGGCATTTACAAGATTACTAAAATACGTACAAAAACATAGTGAACTCGTCATATTGGAGAGAATATACGTAGAAAAACATAAAAACCAACTAATGAACTTTGAAATCCCCCCAGAAGACAACCCCACATTTATATTCATCACAAAATCAGCAGATGGCAGCAGCAACTCCAGAACTACCCACACCACTGGATCAAGCTTTAGTCGCATTAGAACCGATGATGTGAACGATGGTTCGCGAAATATGTGCTCAATATAGGTACGTAATTGAAGCTGATGTGTAATAAATACGACTCATCTATAATTTAATAATGTCTCTTCAGCTTCATCTTACATAATGGACTCATAATTGAGTCTCAGTTAATAAACGTGCACTGATAGCCGAGCAGTTATAGACAAGTATGTAGGAGCTAGACCTGCAAAGGTTTCAATTCCAATTATTTTGATTTTTTTATTATAGAAATACAAAATGTGTGTTACACACATTGTAATATAACTTCCAGTTGCTAAAGTTTACTTGATTTTATGGCATTTATGTTCACACATAAAAATTGAAACACTCTACTCTGTACTACACAAATATAATTATTTGTTACAGAAACTTCACTTATCTTTAAAGAAAATGATGTAAATTATTTTAATAATTGAGACCGTGATTTTGTGAATATTTATCAATCGAACATGTTTTCTTGTTTGTCCATTAATTAATCTTCCTTGTCCATTTCTTTATCTTCACATGTTGTTTAAACTGAAATACTAATGATTAAAAGTTTCATTAAAAGTGAAGCTAATTTCAAATTAAAAGACATATTGAGTTATATTTTATTAAAACTTCAATCACATCATCTATTAAAAACAGGAACATTTTCAGGACTGTCCCAGTTCTATTCTCAGCTGATTGGTGACTGACCACTAACATCACAGTCAGCTGTCAAGTGGACCTTTCCTGATAGAAGGAGCCAATTACAAGTGGTCCACATGACAGCTGACTATGAAGATAGTGGTCAAGTCAGCAGTCAGCTGAGAATGGGAATGGAATGGTCTCAAAAACTTTCCTGTTTTTAACAGTTGATGTGAGTGATGTTTTAAGTTTTAATAAAGTATAACTTAGTAAATCTTTTTAATTGTCTAAGTTGGCTCCAGAAATTAGGAAAATTATTTTGTCTTTATATTCTATTTCTTTAACTTGATGTTCGGAAGCTTCAACTTCATTCTGCGGCAAATTCAAGAAGTACTACTTAACTGTTTACTGTTGTTTGTGCATTTATTTATAAAATATATTTTACCTTCACATGCAGTGGCAGCTGGTGGATAAAATTAGGAGTGTGCTACAAAGCTACCTATTGTTTAAAAAAAAGATACTTACCGTCTTACTTAATGTCGAAGTATGAAGTCCATGCGGCGCTCCTTTCTATTGCAGAACTTAACAATGACTCTAGTGTTAAAATCCTCCATCTTAGAGGCAAATGCTCTTCTCCATTGACAACATAATGCAATCAATTATATGCGATAGCACATGCCTGTTTTTTTCAACTTGCTGGTTATGTTTCAGTCTCGCCTCCTGATATGCACGGCTTAACTGTGTCACAGTGTTTATATTACCTAAAGTACTTAAATCTAGTACATTATTTAAATACTTTACATTTTGGTACAAAAGTGAATCGAGAAGATATTGACACTTTTCGATTTACTTTTGTACTAATTTGTGCTTCACTGTCCCTATGCTTCTTTCAAGTTTATACTTTACATTTTGTTTATGCTTACTAATAAGCATATTTATGTGACCTAAATCTGTCATTCCCATTGTACTCCAGGCAGCATTGTTTCTGAAGAACAGGCATGGAAAGCAGAACAGAGCATTTCTTTCTTGGCATCCACATACCCACTTATGCTCATACACTTTGGGGTTAAAACACTTGGTTAGGAATTATTCGCCCTCCTTTTGCACACTGTGTTATAATTAGTTCTGGAGTTTACCTACCCTATTGCTTAATTTGCAGTTTTTCCTCCAAGGTTCTTCTAGAAAAAGGGTAACTGATTATGCTGCTCACTGAATTCATGTTACTGCATGCAAAAGGCATGGTGATACCATCAACCATAACAGTATAACTTGAACTGTGCAACTATTTTCAGTAAGCCAATAATTTGAATTGTAAATAACAAAAGATAGTAGTACCAACATACATTCCTGACTCCCGCCTGCAAGAAAATACCTGCAAGAGCACTTCTAGCAGTAGTAGTTTACTGTAACTGCTGCAGATGGCACTGAAAACACTACAGCAAGAAGCAGAAGCTTTTGTGCTCCGTTTGGTCATAGCACAATCCCAAGCAAAAACAGCCAATCAGAGGAGTGGTCTCAAAGCAATGCGCCGCTATGTCAAATCCGTTCATTGGACAACATTCCCGCAAACACACAGCTCTTCGGTGTAGCACAAATAGTGGTCACGTGTTACTTTAAAGTGTCTGACAGCTATCTTTACTTCTTGCTTGCGTGTATAAATGACAGAAGCAAAGAAAACGTTAAGACATTTGTTTCAGCAAACTAACTATTGTGCTGTAGCATATTAGCACGAGCCGTGTCCGTTCACATGCATATGATTACAATTTTGTTGTTTCAAACCTGTTTTTTGTCAGTCATCCACTGGTCCTTTTACTCTAGTCATTGATGCATTCAAAATATTTGTCAAGACTATAGAGATTACTGTACGTGTTCAAAAGTTGAACATTCTGTTCTCACAGTTCACTCTTTAATTTCTTTCAGAATTAGATTACAACTTCATTTAATGAATGTTTTTAACCTCTCTGCACTCCCATCTACTTATGTAATACACTTCAGCATCTAGATTGTACCAGGACAGTTTACTGCAGATTGTCTGATGCATACTATTTAGTAGGAGCTTGTCACATGTCTTAGTTGTGTAGTTGTCTTCTGTAACATTTGTTAAACAAATATGGATTTAGTTATGTAGTCACCTTCCTGTGACAACTAGTTTGTTGCTGTTGATTTAGTTGAAAGGTATAGAGTAGACTGTTGTTGCTGATGGATTCTGTTTCATAAGCATGTATGTATAGTCATGTGTTATGTTGGATAGTTTTAGTTGCTTAGTCACCTTCTTGTACCTCATTGTATTTGTATTTCTGTATTCTGTTGATCAAACTTTGCGCATTTGATGCTAGTGGACTGCTAATCTAGTTTAATTGATGGAAATTAATGATCTTCCACACTAGTCATGTGTAGGACAAGATTTTCAAAGAGCAGTCAAACTGAAAAGTTCAATGCCATAGCTGCAATTTGTATCATAGATCTCCCAGACTCTGTCCGGTTGCTCTTAACCTAATATTGGTCTAAAGTATGAAATCTGCGATATAAGAGTTTGCAATATAGTAAGTCCTACAAAAGGTATGTAACTCATTGTGTATGAGATCTCCTAGTGGTTTCCTGAGAAAATATGAGTCATTTGGAGAATTTAGTGTTAAGCAACATGTTGCCATGTACTATGCATGCACCTTTTCTTGAGCGCTCGGCTCCCAGGTCCTGTTTGGTAGCTTTTGCCTAGTTACGTAAATGCAGATGACAACTTTGAAGCGTGAAATATGCTATACACCCTGACATCTAGTGGTTAGTATGCTAAGGTTTCATACACCCACTTTGTTTCTTTGTGTGCAGAGTTCACATATGCCATACTTTGTTTTGTGCAATTTCAAGGTTAATTAGCTAACCAGTTTACAATTATGGCTGAGGCCACATATTTTAAGAGTTTATATCTAAACCCTATATTTGCACAAATCTATTGCAAGAAAGTCTAAGAGCTGGAAATGCAAAATTGGAGAAATGATGGAGTAATAGAAAATGCAATTGATAGAATTATCATCAACACATCAGAGAATATCAGCAATGAAAGTGACACAATGGACTTGGAAATCAACGAATCACAAAGCGAGTGAGTGAGTGTTTATGGCTGTCATAATATTTGTTT
The DNA here is from genome assembly GCA_030765055.1 of Mantis religiosa. Taxonomy (NCBI): domain Eukaryota; kingdom Metazoa; phylum Arthropoda; class Insecta; order Mantodea; family Mantidae; genus Mantis; species Mantis religiosa. The sequence goes on along the minus strand of CM060952.1, from coordinate 33,438,294 downwards.
TATATTTTTATGTGTTTCATAAATAGTAAGTATATAAACAGACAACTTGTCGGATCGAGTTCAATTTACTGTTTGTCCACATATTCATTTATTCATTTATTCATTTATTATCTGCTGTAAAAATTACAAAGTAATTCATAGCATCGTCAAAAAAAACTGAAATACAAAAGAAAACAGAAATACTAAAGAAAAAATTTGTACATTGCACAGTTGACATTGGACAAGTCATATACTTAATACATAATATATATATATACTTAATACTCTGGCTATAAATCATCTAAATTATACAAACATTTATTAATTAAATACTCTTTTAACTTATATTTAAAATATGTTTTTGAGGTGCTAACCAAATTTTTTAAAGCTACTGGTAATCTATTAAATAAGATTGCCCTCTTGTATTGACATCCTTTTCCATGAAACTTGTATTTGATCTAAAGAGGTTACTTGCAGCATGTATCTTTACTTAACTTACACACTATTTTGCTAAATTGTTTTTCTTGGTTGACCACACTGCAGAAACAAGAGCGTGTTAGCTCTCCCTTCTTCCCGTCTGCCTGCACCATACTGTAAAATCAGCGCTCAAGAAAACGTGCATGTATAGTAGTTCAACTATTAAGAGCATCCCGACAGTGATCTGAAGATATGTGATTCATATCCCAGCTATGGCATTGAATTTTTCAGTCTGACTCTACCCTTCAGAAAAGCCAATCTAGTATTTGTGTAGCAACTGAGGAAAGCACAAAACACCCCAAATTAACTGTTGCTCCTTGAATGTGAGGCAGAATTACTACCACCAGAGCCATTTCCATTTTCTTTGGTTTCTTAACTATCTGAATCCTACAATCTCTACAAACTCAAATCTAGAATGGCAGGAACATATTATGTTACAAAAGTTGTGTGAATTTGGTGAAGCTTAGTTATTTGTAGCTCATACATACTGCATCAAAAAGTGCAAAAAATACATTTATTTTACAAAGTTACTCAAAACTGAAGACTGCTGTAATAGTTACGGTAGCTATCTGGTTGTCTAATACTTAAAAAGAATCTGGCAGAAATGTCTATGGCTAAATGTTGACTGTTGTTTGCTTTATTTTACAGATGTAGATGAATGCTCTATCAACCCTTGGCTTTGTCACGGTGGAATATGCTTAAATACTGTTGGTTCTTTCTTATGTAGATGTCAGCCAGGTTATCAGCTAATTGGTCATACATGTGCTGATATTAATGAATGCTCTACTACTGTAGGGGAGCAAGTTCCTTGTCATCAAGTATGCATCAATGTACCAGGTAAACTGCTATTAAAACATTTTCAAATTAAACAGAAAAGAACCTAAAAAACTTTGATTATGTTAGATTCACATGATTTTTGCTACCTATGAGTTCAACAAACATTCTTACAAAACCTTATTCTTGTATCTAGGCTAGGCTAATTGTATAGACATTTGTAGAAATAGTTTTATTACATTAGATCATATTTATTGTGCAAATTCCAACATTTTACAGCTCACAACGTTTGACTACATTTATTTGTTTTTACCTTGTTGCTACCTTGGCTTACATGACACCCTGATTTTCTGCTCTGCCAGGTAGCACTTAACCTCCATACCTCCTTGTTACTTAATTAGTCCCATTCTTCCCCCTCATCTTCCTTTCTTATATTCTTTACATTTCTTGCCCCCCCCCCTTTTTTTTTTTTACTTTCTGCAAGAACTCACCAATACTGCTTACCTTCTTTTCCTTCCTGCCCGTTAATAGTATAGCTACTATCCTCTTCTCTACTTTCTGCCATTTTTCCTCCCAAACCTTTTTTCTCCACATTGCAACCTCCTCACATTCTGTTACATAGTGTTCTATGCTTTCTTTTCCACCACACAAGTCACAAATTCCCTTTTCCCTACCTCTTATCCCTCTTAGAAATATTGTTCCTGTTATCATCCATGCTAACCCTTCTCTCTCTTGCCTATTGCAGTAATCTACGTATGCTTCTCGTCCCCAGTTTCTTTTTATTTGTTTGTAAAATTGTAATGATTTCATATTTTCTAGACTTCCCCATATTTCCTGTCTTTCTATATCTTCTATTCTGCATTTTACTAATTTACCCACATCGCATGTATTCCTTTCCTCTACTCTCCATATATCTCCCATTTCTATTTTTTCCATAATTCCTCCTATTTCTGCCCACCAACTATTTGAGTTCGCTAATCTTTTTTGCTGTCTCATGCATAATTTCATAATGTCCCCTTCTTCTTTGTCCAAACACCTATAGCAAAATTTTATTATTCTTTCCATTATTATTCCATTTCTTCTTGTCTTTCCTAATTCTACTAAAGCTACTTCCCTGGGTGCTGATCTTGATAAGCCTAGTAGCTCTTTACAAAAACTTCTGTAGTTTTGGTCCACCGTTTTGTTTACCTCTGTGCCCACCCCCTCCCCCCCCCCCCCCCCCAGATCTCCACTGCATACAACATTTTGAATTCAACTAGTGTTCATACATTCTTTCTAACCACTTGGTTGTCATTTCTAGGTTATATTTGCATATTCCATTCATTGGCTCCCCTCCTTTTGCTTCAATTGTTCTCCTGTGTGCTCCCCACTTTCCATTGTTATTTAACCTTACTCTTAAGTATTCAAATTCATTGACCACTTCTCTGTTTTATTACATATTTCTTTATATTTATAATGTGAATAGGCATATAGAGTAAGCTTAATCGATAGTCAACTTTTAAGAGCTAGTTGCTATGCATTGGCTTTGAAAATCCATTCTCTTTGCCTAGAGAGACATGGAAAATGGATAATGACTTCCTGTTTGAGAAAAGTGTAAGTATTAATGATAAGGATTATCTCAAAAGTATTATCTTGACTAAAAAATTTTACGAATCATCATCAATTGTTAATTAAACAAAAACTTAAAGGAAATTACTACATTAAAAAACCTAGAAAACCCAAACATCAGATATGGCAAATTAACCATTCATCCAAAATACTTCAAGAAATTTGAAAAAATATGTAAGAACTTCAACATAAAATTAACCCCTCAGAACAAACACAACATCAGCAACTTACCATACCATCCTCTGAAAAATAGCACACAAAAACTCAGTTATCAGGCATTTACCAAATGAGCTGCCAGAATTGCAACAAAATATACATTCAGAAGACTAAAAGAAATCTAGAAACAAGAATGAAAGAATACTTCAAAAATATAAATTCAAACACATGGATAAGTCTGCCATAGCACATCACTTTTGGTATGAGAATCACAACATTAAGCAAGGAAAAAATTGATCAAACAGGCAAAGAAACCTCTAGAACTGTAGATTTGGGAAAGCATATTCATTACTAAAAAACAGAACCTCCTGATGAATTTTGAATTTTGCACGGTGGATGACGTCATCAAATTTACCAGATTATCAGATGGCAGCACAACACCAAGCCAGAAGCAGACACTGGTTGTGCCATCAGTTGACCACGGAACTGAGGTTAGGGAAGAAGTTCCCAGAAACTAGTCTTCATAAATCTTCTTGTAAGTGGAGAAAAGTGTATACAAGGTTTACTCATTTGTCTAATTTTAATAACAATGGTACTCCACTTTTGAAATACTTTTTATGCTATATAAATTGTACAAATATAAAAATATTACAGAGAAATAAATACACACACACACACACATTATTAATTTTTAGATGAGTCGTATTTATT